>VZRH01001939.1:51919-281980 GCA_013397555.1 Urocynchramus pylzowi | reverse complement strand
ATCTCAGCAGCGGCCGAGTTTAATTTTTTAATTAGGGCGGTTTGAGCATCTCCCGGCGGGGTCGCATCACCGGGCGGCGAGGGGAGCCCGGGCGAGCTGCCCCCGCCGCCCGGGACCACACCTTGCCCCGAACCGGCGGGACTCCAGCCTGGGCTTTCGACAGCTGGCGCGGCGGGCCGGAGGCGCGGAGAGCTCCGCGCTCCGCCACCATGGGCAGCGCGGGCGCGGACGATAAGGGTTCGTAGCGCGGCGGGGCCGGCGGGCGGGGCGCGGGGCTGACCTTGCGGCGCGGGCAGGGAGGGACGGAGGGAGGCACCCGGGGCGGCGGGGAGAGCAGGGCAGGGTGAGCGCCTACATCTGCCTTCCCCGGCATAGCGGGGCCGTGAAAGCGAAGGCTGGGCGCGCGGTCCTACAGCAACAATTGCTTTGCAGGTGCTTGGTCTCTCTCAGCCTCCGTCCCCTGGGAAGCAGGCAACACTTTTCCACATACCCATGTTAAGGATGATGCTAGTAAACGTTTTATTTTCCTGCATCCCTATATTATCTAAATCTAGACCATGTATATGAATTCACAACACAGAAGCTCTCGTCCAATGAAGAGTCCAGGCTCATATATTTGCTACAGATAAAATTTTATTTTGCAATTCATTCACCGTTGGAAGGCTGGAAGTGTCACAGCTCGGCTGCTGCTTCTTTGCAGGGGAATGCTGTTTATGTGGAAAAGTATTGCTTGCACCCTGAGTTACCATGCTGCAAAAACACTGTGTGGGGCTCTCTTTGCAGAGCTGTGAGCCATGCCTTCATTTGCTGGCCTTCCTACCTTCACCTCCCTAAATGTCTTAGAACCCATACCCTGAAGATACAGTTTTCTCCCCAGCAATTTAGAGAATACAGGCACGTAGTGAGCACATGAGTATGATAAGTCGGCTGTGTGGTCACAGTGCTCCTTTTGCAGCATTTCTGGCCATGTATTATTAACTCAGGTAGCTCAGATTCTTCAGAGAATTTCATATTCATGCTGATTTCTATTTCTAATCTATTTTATAGGACTTCTCCATTGTTAATCTTTTCATCTTACCACCTTCTATGACCAATTTCTGTAATAGCATTTCTGGAATACAGAATCGTTTCCCCAAACAGATAGTTAAGGGCAAATGAGGTGTTTCCAAAGATCCCAGAGAATGCCTGTTTACATGTCCCTTTCCAAGTTAGGTTCGCTGTTGCTCAAGCACAAGCTCAGGACTGAAGCTATTCAAAGTACTTTCGGAATAACCACATCCATGAACCAGCAGTTGGGCTGTAGACATCCAAGAGGAGAACAGATGGCCACTAATGTGGTCAATTTTGTTACAAACTGTCATTTAGGAAGTGAGTTTTTAGGCATCTGAGGCTTAGTCATGCCGAGAGGATAAATGATCCCAGCTTGAGACTGAGTAAAGATACTAGATTCCTGAGTACTGAGCTACTAGAAGAAAATCCTGTAGGGGGTTCTGTGAGAGAAGGACTGAAACCCAGAACCCCAGGAAGATTATCCTTGTTATTTTCTTGATCTTCTTAAGTCTCTCTGTAAACCTGAGAGTAAAGGCCTGGTCCAAAAAAAAAATGACACCCTGTCACCCCAAACCAGCAAATAGCTGAGGCTGGGATCTTCAATCCACACCAAACACTGGCAGAGTTGGGCTGGCGATTCTGCTAGAATAAGAATTTTGACATCTTCCTTCCAGCTGCCTCACAATAGCTAATGTCTGTGGTGTTCCCATTCATCCCCCCATAGGTGCAGCCAGCACCCCCAGCTCATACCTCTGGTTTTTTTAGCTCAGTATTAGGCTGTTTTCCTCATTCCTATTTTCTTGAGGATTCTGATTGTTTCATCTGGCCTCAGAAGGACTTCCAATTGCCTTTTATTTCACAGCAGGATGTTAAGGAGCTTTACTTTTTGCTAGTGTTTATATGGGTAACGAATCAAAGAGGAGAAGAATCCTGACCTGTAAAAAGGAAGAGAAGAATCTTGACCTGTAAAAAAAGAGATCGAGCTCTGTCTGGGGCTAGCCCCCACAAAATGGCTCTGCAGATTATAAATTATACAATGCCTGTCCCCATGATGCTGTCCTAAAGGCTGTCTTTGAGGATTTTGGGACCCAGGCCAGGTCAGTTAGCATTCACAGTCTTCTGACTCAGGACTTTGACAGATACACTGCAGCAAATGAAAAGGTATCTGACTAACTGGGAGAGGACATCTAACCTATGTGCAGCACTAAAATGTGAAATCATTAAAATGTACTCAAGGCACTGTGGGTTTGGGGATACATAATTAGAACAAAATCTCCTGTGAACTTTAAGGCTTCAATTACAGGTTCTGAAATTCAGGACAAGAAACAGAAGAACACAAAGCTGCACATTAGAGTTTCCCAGAACCAATTCCCCCCAGGCAAAATACACAGTTTCCTCCTGCAGCTTTTTCAGGCAAACTTTTGTTAAATAAGACTAAGTTATCAATTTCTCCACATTTCAGCATCAATCAAGCTTTGCACAGAGATTTGTCCCATAATGTCTCCTGACAAGCACATAATGTACAAACAAATCTCATCTAATTCCAGTGTGTAAGTTGCAAAATTACTAAAACTGGAAGTCCTATTCTTGGAAAATTACTTTGTGGTGAAGAAATGTTATGTCAAACACAAACCTATTTGTCTAGACTCAGCTTCAATTCAGGGTTCTCCATGGCCAGCCTACCCCTAATGTTCTTCTCAATGTCTTTCAAGAGAGCAACTGGGATTTTTGGGTCTGGCTTTTCCAGCTAGTGACTATGTATAATTTTCCTGTATAAGCCTTGTTTTTAATTTTTATAATCCATTACCCTAGGACTTTTGGAAAGTATTTTTTTTCCTTGACTGGCTTTTGCTCAAATCAACTGACTTCTAACATAAATTTGTGATATGGAACTTTCTGTAATTTTTTTTTTTTTCCTGCAGAAGGTCAAACTTAAAAGTAAAATTGGAAGTATGCTCAATGAAAATCCATATAGCAGGTGGGCTTTACCTGTGATGTATTTTCAGAAAATAAATATTGGTTGTTGTTGACATTATTTCTAATTCCTATGGGCTGTATCTGGATCTTTTTTCCAGCTTAACAGGAATTAAAACAGCATGACCCAAAGAGGAGAATATAGTTCAAAACAAGTTAGGATCTCATACACAGGTCTATAGAATAAACAGAACATTGGTTGTTATGCTCTGGTAAATGTGTAGACTAACAGGAAACATTTAATATCTACTATACTGAGGTTTATTGCAAAAAAAATACATACTTGTGTTTTGCCCTTTCGCTCTTCGTTCTAAAATTTTTGTTCTTTAGGATAATAGTCAAAAACACCACAAATTTTGAAGGGGGAAAGGAGACACCAAACAAGATAAAAGTTCTGTCCATTTCTGTCTGCTCAGGAATACCAAAAGTTATTTTTACTTTTTCTGTTGTTTTTACTTGTAGACTGACTCAGAGTATGGCTGCTCTCAGCCATGGCTGCAGTACAGAGTAGAGATACTGGAACTCCCTTTAACCTGGCTAAGCAGTGCAGGTACCTGAAGCAGTGCAGCCATGGCAGCACAGAGCTCTGAGTGGCCTAATTACTCTGCCAAGAAATAAATGGATATTGGCAATTCCCTGGGGAAAAAAGAGGTTGAATTGTTAACAAAAAGAGTTTCCCCTGAGGCACATTCGTTAAATAGGTTTTAGCAAGACCCAGAAAACCTCAAGTTCTAACCTTAGAATAAAAATGTCTTTGTCCTTTGGCACTTTTGATGTCCCAGCCTTCCAATTCTCCCACTGTCTATGGATAGAAAAGAAAGATGTGATTGCAATATCTGATGGAAAACCTAAAATAAAGCAAATTATCCCCATCCCCAACTAAAATGATCCCCATCTATAGGTAAGATCTCCTCAAAAAGACAAATACAAGAAGTTTCTCCTTTCTGGAAACATGCAGAGCTCTCCTGGTGGCAGCAGTGGGGTGGAGCATCCTGCTTTCCTAAGACACACATCAGGGTCAGCCCCCGAGGAGCACAGGCAGATCTCCTGTTTATTGTGCCTGTGAAAATGGCAGGGAATGTATGGGGAAGACCAAGAAGAAGAAATAAATGAGAGCAAGATTTAGGGGAAGGGAATTTAAGTCTGTGATCTCTTCTTCCACCAATCTTTGCTCATACAAAAAGTGGACGAGTATAGAGAAAGATGAAGGGATTTTAGCAGTCTGCTCACTTTCTTACAAGCTCAAAATACACCCAGCATGTTTTTCTGAAACTGGAGCCCAAGACTTCAGTAAAATTGCACATACAGTCTTTTTTTTTTTTACAAGTTGAACCTATTTACGTAGACTCTGAGCTAAATCAAATTAGTAAAATCCACATTATTTAGCTGAAATTGCCTTTGAGGTCAATGCAAGTTTAACTAGCTTAAGCACAGAGATGTAAAGCCATTTCAGGAAACATACCGGGTTTCTGCATGTGGAGACCTTAGAGAGTATTGCCAAATCACAATGCTGTTTGCAACAAGTGAAATTTCTGTTTTGAGGCGAGAGAAAGACAGAAAACTGTGAGTCTGCTGTCTCAAAACAGAGGCCAGTAAGTGAATGGTGTGTACAGGCTAATAATTGCAATTTTATCACATTAATTTAAACGTGAAAAAACAACGGAACGCTTCTAAAATCCAAGCTGTTCATACGTTACAGCTCAGATATATGTACTCCATTAAGAGCTAACCACACTGATTTGATTTTCTATGCAGGCAAAGAAGCAATAGAGGTGAAAATCCCACAGAGCCACCAGGATGTGATGCCCAATGATGAGCAGTAATTACTGCAGCAACACTTCAGCCAGTATGAGTGTCAACGAAATGTCTGCCTTCCCTCTGACTTTAGAACAAAAAACTGGCTTTGCCTTTGTGGGGATTTTGTGTGTTTTCTTGGGACTTCTAATTATCAGATGCTTCAAAATCTTGCTGGACCCCTACAGCAGTATGCCTTCTTCCACGTGGGAAGATGAAGTTGAGGGGCTGGATAAAGGAACATTTGAATATGCTCTTGCATGAAAACTCACAGAATATCCTGCCTTAAATTTGATGTTGATTTCATTTTGGAAACCAACTGTTGTTACATTTGTTATACATACCTGCATTTTGGAGATATGTTGGTGGCATCCATTTTGTTAAATAAATATCTGTTGCAAACTCAAAAGGTACTTCATGTTGCTTTTATTTGATGAACAGTGGAATGGTGGATAAGAAATGGCTAACGGCAAACAAATGCACAAAAAATCACTAGAAAGTTACCATGGCCAGTATTTTAAGGATCAGATGACATCTAGCTCTTCAGAGGAGGATGTCATGTCTACTGTGTCTCATGATAGGCTGAAGAAAATGACAGGCTCATGAATGGTGAATGTTTAAGTGGTAGCCCCCTGTCCTCCTCATCCAACACAATTTTCTGAAACTCAGTGTCTGTACTTAAACACTGAGGATACAAAAGGGGAGGACAACAAATGGTTGTGGCTTAGAGGAGGTGCCTGCAGGAGGTGTGTGTCCATGTTTTTATTCCACTTGGTTACTGAAGATGATTCACTTTAAAGTGGAACTTAAACTATTTGCTTAACAGCTTCCAGCAGTAATTACACCTGTGGCAAGGCCACAGCAGACACAATCATACCCATTTTCACCCAGTCCTCAAGGAGGGATGGAGTCCAGAGCTCTGTACACTCCTGCAGTCTCCACAGCTGGTTCATCTTTGTGCTCCAGCAGTTGTGCACAGTGTATGATCTGGACTGTCACTGATAAACTGGTCATGGGAGATCCTATAAAAGCAGAAGTGGAAGAGCGAAAGCAGAGATTCAAATCTGGATATTCAAGGTCACCCTCATACACACAGCTGTTTAGCAAGTGTGACACTACTTGACAGAAATTCAATTCTGTTTTTAAGAAGGCTGGCATTAGAATTTTAGGCACTGTCACTTTTGCTAAACAGATCTGTTTGCAATGAGGAGCTAAGACAAGGAGATTAGTTACAGCAGTTATTTTCTTTTTCCTGTATTCTGAAAAATACATGTTATTCCTTTTGCCCCATATAGTAGGCAGAGGCAGACAGTGGAACAGCAGACCTCAAGTGCTATTTGGAACATAAAATACTCGATTGTACAGAGAAGGACATTAATCTGCCTGAAAAATACAAGAGATGAACAGCCAATATTAATCTACACTGGTCCATTTAAATTATAAAACATAAACAATTTTGTGAATGTAAGGGCTTTCAACTGCTTCAGATTATACATAAGAAAAAATTCCAGACCCTCAGAGATTCAGTATATTGCATTTATCCTAGTTAATTTAGCCATAAAATCCAAGGTAGATATCAGTACAATGATTCATGTGATCTGTTATTACTGGATAGGATCATCCACTGCAGAGACCTGACACTGCCATTCTTTTTATGTACATCTAATCAGCACAGTTGAGCTCTGGGCTGTCAGGTTAGAGTGCTGTAAGTACTTAACTTATCTGGGTTAAATATAGTTATCTCTAAACTACACAGCAAACACTGCAAACATATCCAAAGAACCCAAATATTGTCTTACTATTTTTGGTTTTGACCCAATCTATTGCTGGAAGCAAATTATCTAATTCCCTTCTAATTACAAAGCTTCATAATTTCCTGCCTGCTCTTTTCTTCATCACAAAAAGACTAAGAAGTCAGCCTTCCCAGAAACAATACAGAGAACATAATTTTTCAAAGGCTTCTTAAACATACAGAGTAAAACTTTAAATAGGGTCAGGAGTAAATGGTTTAAAAACGCATGTAGGACAAGAGGATCCCCCAAAGAATGATCCCAGTGATTTCACTGAATCTTCTGCATAAAGTGCACTGAGCAGGTCCTGCCCTGAACTCTTGTTATCTGCATGACTATATATGCAGAGCTGAAAGATAGAGAGAGTATGATCTGTGCAGAATCAGGCATAGCAGGGAGGGAAATGAAGATAACAAAAGTATTTTCAGGCCCCCTTAGAAATTTTGCAATGCCATAAACCCAGTAATTGTAATGGATAGGTACATTTGCTGGTTAAAAGTTAACAAGCTAGAATGCCTTTCTAAGTCACCATCTAGAAATGTTTTGAAAGAGAGGGATTGGATGGTCTA
Source organism: Urocynchramus pylzowi (assembly GCA_013397555.1). Lineage (NCBI taxonomy): Eukaryota > Metazoa > Chordata > Aves > Passeriformes > Fringillidae > Urocynchramus > Urocynchramus pylzowi. The sequence continues at coordinate 274,803 of VZRH01001939.1, read as the reverse complement.
CTCAGTATATTAAACAGGAGAAAAATCTGACCAATAAGGCAGAGTCTGTAATGCCTCAAAGAGAGGATCACACTATATGCATGAATAAAAGAGGCAGATTGTCCTTCCCTAAAATCACAGGCTTGAATGGTAAGTTAAATTACCCTGAATAAGGGAGAAATATGTGCATAATGCTGGAAAACTAAACACAAGTTAATGGCAAATAACAGTTCAGAGATCTCTGGAAATACATTGTGAAAACCTAAGTACTATTATCAAGAACAGCAGAAAGGTAAGAGATTTTACTTTTTCCTAGCAAAACACGAATATGGAAATAAGACAGTGAAATGACAGAATCATTTTATGAGGTAGCAGAAGTTTCATTGTCATCAAAGAATCAGGATTTCATTCAGTCATGGAGATGGAAACAAACATAGTTCTGACCTCAATGACAGAAGATTTGTCTTTGCTCCTTCATGCCTGAGGATGAAACACTTCCTTGCAACTTTAAAAGGCTGAAGGAAGCAGAAAACTATGATCATAAATGTGTAATAATAATAATAATAATAATAATAATAATAATACAAAGCCAGTAGAAGTAAAATAAACTAAATAAATATAATATGTTGCTGTGAGGTTTATACAACATTAAGCAGGAAAACTAACATAAATATGAGGAGTGACAAAGTGGTGACTTAGCAGAGAGGTGACAGCGGAATATTACCTATAGCTGATGGAAGAAAAAAGAAAATATGCTTTAGTTGTAACTCATACTGAAGATGGAAGATATCTGATTACCAGCTCTTCAAATTATAATTTGGATATGTGATATTAGAGAAAATTTACATTGCTGAGCTATAAATATTGATGCTGTATTTTATCTTTCAGTACCAAAGGGCCAAATCATTGAGAAATTAAAAAAATCTTTTAAAAAAGATTTTTTTAAAAAAAAATCATTGAAAAAAATCTTAGGGATTCATCTAGTCCAACCTTTTGCAAAAATATGGAACTTAAACAAAAATGTCTGTAATGGGCTTATTTTTCCAGTTTTTCAGGTCATATATTTTTTTATAGGACATATTTTGTTCTAAAAGTTTCTGCTTTTACAAATGCTTTCAGAGTTTCAATGTCTAAGCATGCTCTGGTTTAGTGCCTTTGAACAAGCTGGGCTCTTACTGAATTATACAAGTCTATACAACCACACTCCCTAATCTCCTTAGAAATACATTTCAAGACAAATAGCTCATTTCAGGGCTTTCTAAGCCATACTTTAAATTGCTGCAAAGGTACTTAACCCACTAAAGGCCTTAAATATACATACCCCTTCTTCTCTTTGGCATTTTTGTTTGCTTGTGTGTTTTCTTTGAGGAGATCTGTGTGGGAAAGAGGAGGTGAGAAGCAGATTATACAGCTGAGTGTTCACCTCTCTATGGGCAGTCAATTCATACTTTAACCATACTCAGGGGGACCTAGACAGGCCAGAGGAATGGGCCAGCAAGAATCTCATGACATTCAACAAGGACAAATGCAAATCCTGTACCTCAAACAGATTTAACATCTGCCCCATACAGGGAGCAACTCTCCTGGAATGGATTGGGGGAGCAGGCTACAGAGGAGTGACCCTCATGCTACCCATGTGTTAATTGCATTATGTTCCAAGCTTGTATATGTGGATGCTCACCATGTCACCCTGCTCTTTTGTGGGTTTTCATAAAACAGATTGAAACTAGAGGAGTTCTTGGCCCCTTTACAGCTCAGGCCTTTACCTCCTCTGGAGCTTGTACCAAAAACTGCTGGTTTGGTTAGAGGGTCAAGTGCATCCATCACAGAGGGAACATCTCCACAAGCTCTTGTCTTTGCTTTCAACTATGTTTTTACTCAACAAGTTATAGGATGACAGTCTCATGGATACTTGGTGAGTCAGGGGAGAGGGGAAAGCTTGTGGTGGAAATCTTATGCAAGACAATAGAAATAGTTTATTTATATCTTTTATAGCAGTAAACCAGCAGCCAACATCAGGAAGACTGCTTAGAGATTCAAGAGAAAATTCTCAGCCCTTCATTATTTGAGAAGCAAAGGTCTGATATGCAACAGCACTAAACCCTTTGCTGTATCTGCAGCTGTGTGGCTGCAGCCACAGAAGAGTGCACGGATCAGTGACCTAAGTCTGCAGCATCCCTGAAGATGTCAATGAACAATGCACCAAATGTATTCTTGGATCCAAATGCAAATCGGTTTCAAGTTAACATAATTAATGAAGACCATGACAACAATGAAACAACACAAGAGGATGGGGGCTCTGACCCACCACATTATGAAGAAACATCTTTTACTGATGAAACACATAACAGACTAAGAATAAGTTACAGACCAGGAAAAAGAGAATTATATGACAATTTCCATCAAAATGGGGAGAAAACAGAAGCTAGCTTACATCCCTATGATACTCACAGTAAAATGTATTATCTACAAACTTTTGGCCATAACACAATGGACCCAGTTCCCAAAATTGATTATTATAGAAACACTGGCAGCGTCAGTGGGAATAAGCTCAACAGACCAAGCTTATTAGAAATTCATGAACAATTGGCAAAGGTAAGTGAAAAGGAAAGATATCATTTTTCTCTATTCCATTTCCAGACTGTTAATTCTGTTTATTAATAAGAGAAGGTCCTTAAATTCACAGACCTTGCCCAAGAGAAGAAGTACAAGTAGCTACTTACCATATTTCCTTTGGTAGCTGCAGTTTGTTCCCTGCTCTGTACCCTGTTTAAAGAAAATATTTTTATTAAAAGGTAATTGTAATGTACTTGATAAGCAGAAAAACATAGCTTAATCTTGTCTAAAAGTATGGAACTACCAAATCTCTTCTGTTTCACATAAGAGTTAGGATGGCAGATGGTGAATGTCAATTCATACTTTAACCAAGCTACACAATTCACACTTATTCTAAACTTGAATTTTACATCAATGCATACTAATTTTGACAGATTCCTCCATTTTACTCATTAACCAACGTAAGTATTATAAAAAAAATTATGGGAAACAAATGCAATTTCAGTTAATCGGCTATCCAGAGCACTACCTGTTTGTTGCTGTAACAAACCCAAACAGCAAGAAAGAATCAAGAACAAGGGTGTTGAGGGACAGCAGACAACACTTCTCAGGTGTTGATTCAGTGAACAAATTTGAGGTTAATATGCACTTAACAGGGCAGGGCTGGAAAGAAAAATATCATTGCTATAGTTAAACTGAGACTAAAAGTGTCAATATGCAGCAAAACCTCCTGTTCTTTTTTTGAGTTAGACAATTGTGAAATAAGAAAACTTGAGAGAAAACAAGCTCTCATCCCCATTCCGCTCAGTTCTTCATACTTTTGAGGTCTGAATAATTTGGACAAGCTTCTGATTTTTGAATGCTCGTCCAGATCTTGTTCAGACTTCTGTTCTCTGGCAATTCCTCTTTCCTATGGAGGGTTAATATAAAGTAATGAAATCTTGAAAAAATATAGCCATTAGTAAATTAGGACCTGATTCTTTAGGATCTTATTAGGGCAGCTTCCTAGTTGTGGCCTGACTTACTCAAATTAAGCTGTCCATAGACCTGTGTAAAATGGCTTAAAAGGACAAACATTTCCAAAGATGAGAACAAAGCAGATGAGAAAAGGGAAACATACTCATTTAGTATCCCTACTCATTTGCAGATGTAAAAACTGCTACTCAAAGGACTAAACACATTTCCATGCTCAGAAGAAATATCCTCTTATAGAAATAATTTACTTCAGTAGTGGCCAGAAAGGAGTAAAACTGCATCTTAGCTTTGAACATAATGCTGAATGAACGTGTACTGAACATCAGCACATTAAAGGATTTTCAGTTTTGATGGTAACCAGAAAATTCTGGGGTTTTTACTGTTGTATCTCTCAATGGTTTGTATATTCTAAACAAAAGATTTTTTTTTTTTAGATTTTTTTTTTTAAAGGCTTTCACTTAAAGATTATTAAAATGAAGGCAGATTACATCATGGAGTAAAATGAAGAAAAAATTGTTTCACGCGTTGGGACTGTTACAAAAAAGAGAAAAAAGCATAATCTAACTTAGAGATTTCCAGACTTTTTCCAGTATCCATCGTACAGAAAGATAATCTTATGCCTTTCAAAATAGGAAGGTGAATTTCACAGGTAATGGGATTTTTGTTACACTGGCAACCTGCTGTGCCCTTTTGTGGTGACCCTGGTCTGGGAGCACAACCACAGCTCTGGAACAAACGATGCCCCATTAGCATGGCTGGAGCCCATTCCTGGCTGTCCCATGATCTAACTTGGTGACCTTGGACAAATCACTTCTGTCTGCAGAGCTTTTGCTGAAGAAGAAACAAACATGAGGTCACCAAATAGGAGCTTAGTAGGAAAGGGAATTGAGATGTCTGAGCAGGCAGAGCTCCTCTCAGGAGGCACAGGCTGTGCGTGCGCCGGATGGGACTCCAGCCCCCGGCACGGAGGGGAGGAGGTGCCACACTGAACGTGGACAGGAGTTACACTGGCTTAATAGCCCAAGGTGCACTTCTGAAGCAGATGCTTTCTTCCTTTTTTACTTAACCACTAAAATCTGGGTTTACCACACCATACTCCAAGGCAATCCCACCCGCCTTGCCCTGGCTTTGAAACTCAAGTTTTTGAAGACAACTGCTCTGTCAGAGCCCATCGCAAGATTCTGATAAGAAGTGGCATATGTTTGACTTCAGATTGCTAAACATCACATAAGCATTCCCATTGTGCTTTGATGCTGGGCTTAACATCAGAAGATAAATATTAATATTTAATATATTTTAATATGTAATTTTTCAAATGTCAGAATGTAAGACAGGCTGAAAGGAACTTCAAATATCTAGTTTCCACACTGCTGGAGTCAAATGCGTGTCAACTTTTAGCAAGATATGTCAGTTTTTGCACACATTAAGCCAATTAAATCCCCAAAAAATAGTCTAAGTGCTATTTCACAGCTGATGGCTGGTGATAATTACTTGGGCTTAATATTTACCCTACATAAGAAATAATCTAATCTTTCTTCCTCTTGGCTATTCTCCACACTTGTTATGGAGATTTGATGAGCTCATCATCTTTAGCCCCAGGAGAAATGAAGACTAAGCCATTCTGAAACAAGGAAAGGAACATGTTTGGGTTAGATTTTGGGTTTTTTTTTAAAGCAGTTAACTTTTTATTTTAGTAGCTTTTCAAAATGTTTTGTCACTTTTATTCCACATCCTTAATGCATGAGTAGCACAGGTACAGCTGCTTGGTAAATAGCCAATCGTTCACTAAAGCACACCAATTTAAAATGCATTTATGGAAGGTTTAAAGCCATAATTTATGATAATGGCATAGAGAGCACAAATTAATTCAAACTACAGAGGAAACAACTTGTTTCAAGTACAAAGACTAAGCCCTTGTAATTTTTTTGTCTTTGAAATTCTAACCACTGTAGAAAAATCCTGTCATATTATTCTGCTAATCTTCCTTCATTGACTCAAATAATTTACTGTATTTTGAGCAAACACAGACATTATTATTTCAGAGTAAGAATTGTCAAAATTGTCTAAGTATTTCAAAGGCACTCAAAGTCACAGGCTTTCAACAGATCTTGTATTCGCACTTTTCTTTGGGCCAGCAGGGCAATAGGCACCAAGTTTAGCCCATGTCAAAACATATTATCCAGTCACTTATTTTTCATTTGTGAGCACAGTATGGGATTTACTGTGTCAAAGGCATTCTAAAACCTTTCATCATTTTGTCTAGAGCCCCTATCCCTGAGGGGCAACTCCAAACAGTTGTATAAGAGGCATATACAGCTAGTCTTTATGTCTGTTTTGAGTTTGTGTGTTGGCTATTTTTAAATTTATGGACAAAATATAGAAACAACCTTAAAGTTAACCAAGATTTAAAATCTCATGTTTCACAGAATCACAGATGTCTTTCCTCCTTGACCTGCTAAGTTAATCTGGAAATATCTTCATCACCCTCCAAAGCCTAAAAGCATCTTGATTCCTCTCCAGGAGTGGTACCCGCTCCTGACTCTCTGCCAAACTATGGCAACGTGAGTCCTTGCTGAAGGCCTTTGAGAAGGACCCAGAAAAAAGAGGCAATTGCTAACCTAATGACAATTTCTCACAGAAACAGTGAGAGAATGAAAAAAATTACAATTAAATTAAAAGACAATTACAATGAGTACAAATCTCAGCACCATGACTAATTCCTATTCAAGCCACAAGAAACATAGCATGGGGCTAAATTGCCTCAAAGATTCTGGGGAAGAGAGCTGAAGAGATAAAATACACATTTATGTCTGTAACTGATGTAAGCAATCTAAAATTCTGGGCTACTTACTCTGGTTACACCATGAATATGGTAATCCCTAATCCTATCTACTATGGTAACACCAGTTTTGGCTAAGCCACAGAAAAGATTATTCAATTTCTACATTTCACTGGCATTTCTCTAATTGTTTTCAGGAATATGTTACCCATCTGCTGCTGCAGTTATGTTTGTACTTCATTCAATAGGAAACACTAGATTTCATCACAGGACTTAACCATGCTGCACTCAGTTAGGTCTCTTTTCACTGTTTGCAATTATCCCTGTTTCTACACTTGGCGTTATTCATAAAATGTTGCAAGAGCATGCAGAGGCCAACCACAAGACCCTCATTATTCTAAACACTCCACAAACATATCAAAACAACATATATGTGGAATAGCTTACAATAAAAGCAGGTCAGTATCAGATCAGGTAATAATGTATTTACTCTGCTTAAGTGATTCTTTCATCTCCTCCCCTCGTTAGCAAGCCCACCTGCTGATGCCTGGTGTGAGCAGAATATTGCTCTCTACTCCAGTAAAACGTGATCCTTGGAATTCTTTTCTATTATGTCTCCCTTATGCAGCCAGGTGTCCTCTTTTGCCTGGCCCAAAAAATGTGTTTGTTTTCTGTGTGATCCCCCAGAACATTGCCGTGAGCACCGGCTCAGTCGAGAGAGTGGCGAATGGAGAAAGCACTGCTGGAGATGAGCCAGCAGCCAGCAAGGAAGAAGAAAACAAAACAGGATTTGTCAAGTTCGGATGGGTGAAGGGTGTGCTGGTGAGAAAATTACCTGCATTTCTAAAAAAATAATTAAAAGAAAATAAAATCAGTTCTGTTACACTTAAGTCTTTGAAGAAGAGAGGGGGGCAGACTTCAGGGATGTTTGGGGTGAAATGCACTTTATCACCCTTCTGGTTTTAAACATTACTTTCAACCTTGAACTAATGCAGTAATTTTTCTTTAAAACCTAGGTAAGATGCATGCTTAATATTTGGGGTGTGATGCTCTTTATTCGACTTTCCTGGATTGTAGGTCAAGCAGGAATTGGTATGTATCTTATTTAATATCATTTTCAACAGTGAAAGGGATAAAGAGGATAAACTATACATGATCATGATTAATATATAATCTGAGATGTGCATTTGCATGTTGAACTAAATAATGTTTTCAAATGCTTGCCAGGGTAAAAGACATTAATCCTCCAAACTATTGGAATTTTCCAGACTCACAGCCAAATTACTGCTTAGAGGCATAGATCTGTTAACTATGCATATGATCATCACATTTGAATATTTCTGAGCTTTAGTGAAATTTGTATTTAGATCCTGTAACAGATGTAAACTTTATGACTCGGGCCAATTTCTAATATGCGCGTACAGAGTTAACCTTTAAGAGTTCACACTTTGCTTATCTGTGAAACCCAAACCTTGTCATCTACATAATATAAACAACACTTCTTCACACTTCTCTGCCAAGATGAAAACAGAACTGGAAGGAGGTCTCATCTCATCAGGATTTTGTTATTTTTAACTACAGAACAGCACTTGATACTAGTGTACTATGAAATACTAAGTTTTAAAAACTCTGCTACAGCTTTCATATAAACGAAAAAAGTACATTTTATTGTGAGCTGTATCTTTGCTTCTTCATTGTGCAATGTAATTAATCCAAATTCCAAATCCCTGGGAGACTTGGCCCTGAGGTCTCCATCCAGTATATTGCAGGGCGCTCATTGAAACCAGCAAGAGAAAGAAGTGCTCCCAACACTGCAAGAGCAGCTCAGCGAGGTGCAATGTCCCACAGCTGGGTGATAAAACTCCCTTTTTAGAGCTACTGCTCTGGGGAAGCACAGAAACCTGTGCTGCCATGGCAGTGTCCCTGTGTGATCCATGATCATACAGTTGGAGCAATGGGACCCTGACCTTTGACTGGCACCCAGATGTTATAAAAAATAGCAAAGGCAGGATGGCAAGTAGTCCAGTTTGGATGATCACAGAATGGAAATATTCAGTTATATTAAGGGGTGTCAGCTCTGCTGGACTTGAATAAAAGTCAGTGCTCAAAATCAGATTGAGTATAACTATATCATTCATGTCCTTGTCAATGGAAGTGAAATGAAACATCTCCAAAACTTTGCATGGTTGAAGTCTCATTTGCAATAAAAAGCAGTAACTTCATAGACGTTTCAGTTGAGCAAGTCTGAGCTTTTAATAAAAAAATAACAATGAAATGCTTATTAAGAAAAAAAAAATCACTAACTTACAGAGACAAAATTAGGAAAAGAAAAAACAACCCAGCAATAAAAGATCCAGAACTAAGCGGAAGAACTTTACTACTTCTGCAGTCTCCATGCGTGGCTCCAGCACTGTGCCTGACAAAAGGGTGCTTTCTGATTTTATGATGCATACCAAATGAGCACGTACAGCCCAGGGCACTCATAACTATATGCCTTGCCATGAAAATTCTGCATCTTAATATTGCCAAGACTTTGCTCTAGGGTTTCATGCAAAATTAGTTTTTAAGGGCAGTTTAGTAACTTATTGAGACCATCAAGAAGTATTACTTTGTTTTGAGGTGTGAGAATAGCCATAGGCAAGAGTAATTCATTTTGGAACAACTTACTTAGGAGCCATATGCCTGGTTTTCAATCTAAACTTTAATCAGATTTTAACATTAATTTGCACCAACATCAGTTACAACTTTCCTGCTTTCATTTTTAATTTTACCATTTTAACTCATTGATAAACAGGCTCTTCTTTCTGACGGTTTATTGCTCTGCTGTTGCTTTCTTAAATTGCATGTGTTATGCAAGGGGGTTACTTTTACTTTTGAAAATGAGACGTCAAATTCCATTTGAATAATTTCCCAATGCATTTTTGGAATGCCTTATAAGCAATAAGCTTTAAGTCCCCAGCCAAGCTGCTTAAGGAGAACAGTGATGGAAGCTCATCATCATCAAGGCTCAGGGATTTCACCGGGTACTGCTACTAACATGGAAATTAAATGAGACAGTTAAACCACCATCTGGGCACCATTTACATCCCCATCATTAGAGGGCCAAAGAGAGACAACCCAACTATTTCCATACCCTAATAGGCTGTCTTGGGCAAAAGCTCTTACAGAGGAAAAAATAGGATTCTGCAAAGTTCTCTGGCTATCATCAGCTCGGGAAAAGAAGGGACAGTATGGGTCTGACAAGATTCCAGGTCCAAAACTAGTCTGCTATTTCCACCTAATATCTGGGGACTCTCTGAAATCTGTATTTGTACCTGTACATGGGATGGTTAGAAAAAGGCAGGGAAAACCAAGTTTATGCTGCCTGCAAAACTGGCCCCAAATATTAAAATTATGTTACACTACATTCTATTGCAATGATGTTTTGGTTGAGTCACTTCATTTTATGCACCTTTCTTCTTAAATGCTAAAATATTTTTTAAAAAAATTATCATTAAAGCCTTCCCATGAAGATGTTACTATCAGATTAGCAAAATATCTGACCCTATATATCACATACATGTTAACAATATGAATTGTGAAATGCAATAGAACATCCTTGAAAAATATCCTTAGGATGCACATACACTTTGCAAATAATTTTAAAAACTGCTTTGAGAATTATGTGTCTAACTTCCTCAATTTAAGAGTTAATAGCTCTTAAAGTCAGCCCACTTCTCAGACACAAAATTTGCATGGTTGAACAATATCTTTCAAAGCACATCCTGCTCAATGGTAGCTGACCAAAAGGAATGACCATTTGGATTTTTTTTTATACAGACCTGCACATAAAACACTTGCATGCTTAGTTATAGTAAGAGTTCAGAAATCAGTAAGATAAACGTGATTTATTAGAGGCTCAAATCACTTTAAATATCCTACACTATATTATATATAATTTATGGCTCATATATTACATTGCTTTACCTTAAAGGATTGTGACAACATGGCTATAATTTAAGCAGCAAAGAACATTAATTCAGGGACTGGATGTCTATAACTATCCAGTACCAACTGAACTCAGGAATCTGATCTGTAAGTCAGATGGTAGAAATACAGCAGATAAATCAATAAGTTTGTAGTACTTCTAGCTCAATGTCAGCTGTAGGATCTAAGTTTCAATTTGGATGAGGCCTGGCCAACAAACACAGCTACAAGCAATGTATATTCTCCAGTTCCACACTGAATGCCTATGTACCCTATGGAGACAAGACAGATATTGCATAACCCTTAGCAAGTTCAGATAAAACTAAGAACTGCTTCCATGCTTGGCACCAAACTGTAATTCTTTATTTTTTTCTCCTGGTTTTCTCTCTCCCTTCTCATAGGGAAATAAGAATAAAACCAATAAAGTTGAGAGAAAAACATTATATTATTTCTTCACCTGACTTGAAACAAAAAGGAGATCTGGAACTACAGAGAAAAACTCCTCTAGGTAGTGCCAGAAATGTAACAGCAATGGCTGCAATTGTACCTTGGGAGTTTGTCCACAAACAAAAGCTTTTTTTTTAGGCAGATAGTCTAGCCCTAGAACATGTAATCCAAAGAGACTGTGGGATCTTTATCCATGGAGGTTTTCAAGAGCCAGCTAGCCAAGGTCATCACTGATTTAATCCTGTGCTGGCAGTAGTTCTGCTATGACTGGGAGGTTGAGCTACAGACCTTCTGAAATCACTTCAAACCAAAGCTTCTGTGATTCCAAATCATACAAAGCACATCCTGCTCATATAGTTTCTAGCAGTTTCACAAAGTTTACAGAAACCGAGCCATATAGCCAAAGACTGGAAACATTCTCAGATTTCAGTCTTACACTGAAAGCCAGTTACCTATAACTAATAATCTATCACTGATATTCTGAAGTTTGATTATCATTGTGATATCAACTAAAAAGAGAAAAATGTTCTCTTGATGACTATACATTACAGGTCACCTGTTAAAGTAAATGGCATCTAAAAAGTAGTATTTCCATTTTCAAGTGCTTGTTTTGTGTTAGAGTAAAACTGCTTTTTGCAGCGAAAGAGGCAGACAAAGAGGCAGTGGGAAAGCCCAGCATTTGATAGCTTAGGTGAGGATGTAGAAGACTCCCACTCTTGTCTTGTCCCTCTGCCTGACAGACTCTTTGTCCTCGTGCACTGTGAATCTATACAGTCAGTCTTCCTCTGATTCAACATTTAATTAACTGATGAAAGACAACAGCATTTTTACAAGAGCTCTGGTTCATGTGCCTATCTCTTCACTTAAACAGCCAGGATGTGTGTTAAAGGTAGATATAAGTGTCCATGTCAAGGGACATCTGTTTGTTTATTTCCTCCATCCTTTGGAAATCATAAGAATTCCTGGACAGGGTACTCCTACCAGAAAGAATCACTGCTTGAAGACTGATGGTAATAATTTACTATCGTGACACGGACTTCATGAAAATGTTCTGCAAGCTGCAAGTGGTCAACAAACCATCTTTTCAGTTTATTGCTCTGATTCTGGCCTGAAAATTCAATTTAAAGAAAGAATGACTTGTAGGAAACATGGAACACTAGTAAAATATTTTATCTTCTTATTACTGACAGGTCTTGGAGTAATCATAATTCTTCTCGCCACGATGGTAACCTCAATTACTGGGTTGTCAACTTCTGCAATAGCAACTAATGGGTTTGTCCGTGGAGGTAAAAATCTTAGGGTTACTAATGCTTTCAAGCCCCAGAAGGTATTTATGTATTATTTTCGTATGAGACAAACCAGACGGACCATAAACCAAAGGGCACATCTAGTGGAGCTGGAAGGTAACAATTCTAGCCACCTCTCATTCCAATTTCAGATGTGTTTGAGCTGTCACTTCTAATAAAGCACAGGTTTCAGTTCAGTCTGAGAAGTACATTTCAGGTGTTCCTGCCAACAGCTGAGCAAGGGATGGTTCTGGCTTTTCATGGAGTTCTTTCACCTTTCAGCCAGTCTTTCCTATTCAGAGCATTCCAGGTTGGACATTCTTCAACAAACTGAGCATGAGAGATCTCTTCCTGTCCTTTGGAAGAATGATGCAGATCAGTGGATATCTTCAGTTTAATGCCTTCTTTATAATGCCTCCTTAAATTTCAGCCCCTCCTTGGAAGACGGGTAAACAGTGTGGCTGTAAAACTCCATGTCAGGTATTTTGTGAAACAAAGTTTTGGTGCATTTCAGAGCCTTTAAGTTTTACTGGTCTGGTCTAAGCCCTGTGGAAAATGGAAAGTTCTTACTACGTCCCTAAAGCAGAACAGGTACTGGAATACACTTGCATATACTTTCTTTTTCGGATCTTTCAGGTCTTGGAATCATAGTTATTGCTCTGAGTGTAGTAGTAACAACATTGACAGGTATCTCCATGTCTGCCATTTGCACTAATGGAGTAGTAAGAGGAGGTAAGTGACTATGATCTCATGAAAAATACAAAATCTGCAGATTTGAATTTTAAAAATAAATGGAATTGAGATAACTGTGTTATAAGCAAAGAAATAATATGCATATTTGCAGTGATTTCTGCCAGTGGATCAACAGCAAATTGAAATGTGTATAGATTAAATGCAAAAAACATTAAAGATTCACTTCATCACTATGATGCAGGAACTTAAACAATGTACCACAGAATGTGACCTTTCATGTTAACATTGGGATAGATCCATGGAAGTTAGAACCTTTTTGGAAGTAAAGTTCTCTCTCCTTTGTGTTACTGTATCATGCATCATGAAAAATTATAACAAGGTCCAGTTTTGCATGCTAATAGTCATTAAAAAGATTTCTGGAATAGAAAGGCATACTGAAAAGCCTGAAGGCAGAACCAGTATAAAGCACATTGCTTTTTTGCAGTGTCTCCTATTAATGTAGTACAAAGATTGATTATATTTGTGAGATAAAAAATGCAGATTTCTCCAGTAACAGTTATGTGGAGGAAAAAAAAAACAAAAGCTGAGTGTTTAGTTGTACTGAAATAACAATCATTTCTGTCTGCAGGTGGAGCATACTATCTTATCTCAAGAAGTCTGGGCCCAGAGTTTGGTGGATCTATAGGACTTATCTTTGCATTTGCAAATGCAGTGGCCGTTGCCATGTATGTAGTTGGATTTGCTGAAACAGTCGTAGAACTACTTAAGGTAAATATAGCTGTTTCATGTATTATGAAATTGGCTCGCTTTTGTTTTGTGTTGCTTTTCTTTTTTTTTTGGGATGTGGTGATGGTGGTGTTTGTTTCACATCATGTATTTGCATAAGCAGTGATATGTTTTTGTTAAGGCTTGAGGAGCATCTTTAGCAAGGGAAGAAGCTGGTCTGTCTAAATATGCCACAGAGTGCCTCTTCATTACTTCTACCTTTTGAATATATTTCATACATTTCTTGACAAGAATCTCAAAATCGTAATAGGAACAGAGATCCCGTTAGCCAAATAACCCCAACTGCAAAAAGCCAGCTGGAGCATGACATACAAACACTTGGTCTCACAAAGCTCTTTGAAAACTTTGACAGCTTACTGCTTTCTATTTCACCTTGTTACTTGATCCCACCAGCTGGGCAGAGAAAGACTGGTTCTCTTATATAATAAATATATAATAAATAACATTTCTAACCACTTTCAGGAGAGTGATACACTGATGGTAGATGAGTCCAACGACATCAGAATCATAGGGACCATCACTGTGGTGTGTCTTCTCGGCATCTCTGTTGCTGGCATGGAATGGGAAGCAAAGGTAAACTTTTAAAAGAATATAAAAGCAAGCAGTATATTAACCTACTTTACAGCATTAGTGCATGAGGAATGCTGTTCAACAGATGGAATTTTCAAAAGCACTTCATTTCAGTTTATGCTTCATCTTTCTAAAAGCAATAGCAGTTTAATCATTACATTCAATGAAAGCAAAATTACTCTAAACTCTTCCTTGAACATACATTTAAAAGCAAAGAGTAAATTTGGGTTTTGCAGACAACTTGGTTGTATTCATTTTTATAATTCATAGCATCATTTGGAGCCTTGGCTATGTGCCCCTTTTATCCTTATTTTTGGTGCATCTTGATAGAATAAATAGTAGCAAAAAAAAAATGGTTTTATCACTGTATTCTCTCAAGACCTACTCAGCAGAAGAGCTCTATTTGTTACCCATTCTTTAATCTCTAATGATTTCTGCTATTCCTTCACCTGTAAAAAAGGTCAGAATGCAAATTCAAATGGAAATACTTTAGAGAGTGGAATACAGCTATCGAAATCAAGTCCAGAAATCAGGTTCAAAAGTACCCTTGTTTTTGGTGTGATGGAAACTAGAACAACTTGTAAAAGAGATCAGAAAACAATTTGATATTATAAGCTTTGAAGTGACAACCCCCTGCAACTAAAAAAAATGATAACAACATAAAAATATCTTATACTTGATACTAATGCATTAGCTGTTCCATTTTGCCTTTTCTTACAAGGAAGCTAACCTAAAATTAAATTATAACTATATTTCATTACCCCCTTAGTAAAAAGCATCTGCTGTTGTCATTAGGTGATTCAGTTATCTTGACTCTTGGTATTTTCAAAAACTATAGAAATGAATAACCTGTTTTAGAGAACAGATACAGATGACTTACTATATAGCCATCTCCACAGCAACAAAGTTAAAAACAACTGGAGAACTTCTTTGTTTCTATTAATAGGCTCAAGTTATTCTTCTAATTGTTCTCCTTGTTGCCATTGCAAATTTCTTTATTGGGACGGTCATTCCTACCAACACTGAAAAGAAGGCAAGAGGCTTTTTTAATTACCAAGGTAAGCAACCTTGCTATCTATTATTAAATTATATTTCCATTCTTTTGACTTAATAGTAAGCTAAGGATTCCACTGAAAAATGTCACAAGATCAGAATCTTCTGCCCAAGTTTAAGTGAGTTTGCAAACAAAGGGAATGGATTTAATCTCTAATTTTGAGTCTGTCTCTGCTGCTGCAGCTGACAGCACAGTAAGATGCAGCCTGAGTCATTTATACATCAGTAGAGCACAGGCAAACTTTAACACAGAGCTACGAGCAAGTGCTGCAGTGACACTTCTGTCACTTCAACATGGATCTGTAGCTCTGAGATGCAGACAAGCACATCCTTCTGGGGAGCAGACTAAGGAAATCAAATTCACTTTGCTTGTGATGTGAGGCAGATTCAAACCTAGTTGTCCAAATGTGAAAGACTGGCTTACTCACCTCCTTCATTAAGTAACTTTGGAATCAAATCCTGTTGTTATATTTCGTTTTCACTATATCAATAGTGAAAACAGCATCGTTTTTATCATCATATATTTCGTTTTCACAGCATCAATATTTGCAGAAAACTTTGGACCAGATTTCAGAAGTGGAGAAGGATTTTTTTCGGTGTTTGCCATTTTTTTCCCAGCTGCCACTGGCATTCTTGCAGGAGCCAATATCTCAGGAGATCTGAAAGTATGTATTTCATGAACTTCATAATACTAGCCATAGGGCTTCTTAATTTGGGAAGCAAAGCGCTCTCTTTTAAGTATCTGCTTTATTATTTAAAAACATCAATTCACAAATTCTCTTGTAATGCATTATGGGTATTTACAGAAATTACTGTAGCTAGATTTGGGTTGCTATATCATTTAAAAACATGTTTCAATAACCTGTAATAATATATCATTAATGATCCCTTAGCAGCACATGCTATAAGAGAAATTACATTTGTATCTCTTGGAGCTCATATTTTGTAAACATCAGTCCAAACATCATCCCAAAAAGCATACCTAGAAAGCTCTAGGTATGTGTGTACTCTCAAGAAACAGTGGAGAGCAGCTTTTTGTATTCAGGGTCATAGCAAGGGCAGAGCAAACAGTGCATTTAATGAAAGCAAGTATGTCCCAATCCCATGTCAGTATTGCTGCTCAAAGGAAAAACTGCAAGATTTCAGCTGTGACCAAAAAAAGAGTCTGAAGAGAAAGGTAAAGGAGGTCCAAGGGTGCCCAGTGGTCTTGCTGTGGCCAATCTGTCAGTTCCCCATTCTCCTCTTGCAGTTTAGCAGTTACAGGAGATGGAATTGCCAGTATCTAAAGATTCTGATAAATTAAAGACAGGAATTTAGTTTTGAGTGCTCTCTAGTTTTCATGACAAAAACACAAAAAAAACAACCAAAATAAATACAGAGAAAAAAGTCACCAACAAGACATGGGTCACAGCTTGATAACCCCAGCACGTCAAATAAAGTTACTTGGCCTTAACCTATCAGTCCATTGCCTTGCAGACTTTAAAGGATTCAACCAAAGGTCTTCTATTTCTGTACTGGCACAGCAGTCACAAGTTCACCAGATCCTACCACCCCTGAGAGCCAATTCTCTTTCCTTTCCTGAGCTGCATGCCTCAGCTCCTTTGTTTTCAGAGGACTGCTATTCAAGCCAAGCACAGAGAAAATACGGAGAAACTGAGCCACTGATAGCGTCAATGAGATTCCATTTTTAATTAAAAAACAAAAACCATTGTACTTCTGCCCAGTGAGACTGCACCAGCCTCACACAATCTCCATCCTTTTATCAAACAAAAATAATTCTTTTGCCATATATGGTGCTCTGTCTGCATGGCAGACTCCCAAAGCAGCAGCACTTCTTTCATCAGCTGTTTGAAACAGTCCGAGCAGACCTAGGGAAGCAGTTCTCCCATTGGATCTCTGCAGTTGTTTCAGTCTCACAATAAGTGGACTTCTGTAATCAAGTCCTCCAGGCAGCAGATTCCCCACTGATCATGTTTAGATGCATTAGACAAGTCTAATTAAATTAACCAGCCTCTCCAGAATCCAAAAGACAAGCTAAGGAGTGTTTTAAAAGTGCAAGATTTACCAATCAAACTTTCTTTAGAATTTGTTGCAAACACCTTTGTCCGTGCTCCTGCAGCCACTACACACTCAAGTTGTGTCCTACTCCAGAGCTACTTACAGGGACAGCTTCCTAGTGACTTCCTACTGACTTCAGTAGGGTTTAGCCCTTAAAGTGCTAACAGCGTAGTAAATGTGGATTTAAATTTTAAAAATATAAAACATAAAAGTTGTTAAGTTGTAAGAAGCTTTAACCTTAAGATGTAATGTTACAGAGTTTTAGACAACCACAAGATTCCACAAAAACAATACTTAAAATATGCACATCAGAACTGCATAAAGTCACCGTGGTCTGAGTGCAAAGGCTCTTACGCAGCAGAAGTGACTCCATAATTATTTTCCAGCTCAATAAATCCTTATCTCCTTTAAAAATTACATTAATTACTAATCCAGTTACACAATTAATGTATGCTTCACATTAATTTGTATTTTGGTTTTTTACCCTGCAACAAGCATAGTTATAAAGAGTCTGTGCATTCAAATGCATTCAACAAAGCTTAGATTTAAAAAACCATGCTTAACCAACTTAAGAAGAAAATTAATAAAAAATTCTCTCTAGCATAAACAAACACAACCTAAATTGTAAGGTTATATAGCATTAAAAATGCCTTTGAAATGTACAGTGCAGATCTTTGGACTCTTACAGTTGCATTATCAAAGCTGATACTGTTGTGAGCCAGTCTGTAAGCATTATAACCCAGCCTCATTAAATTATCTAAATTAAGTCAAGTGAAAGAAAGAAGTTGTTTTGAAGACCCAACTAACAATTACTGGTTGCAAAGCACAGAAGTACTGTATTCTGTACAGGGTGACTACATCTATCTTACTAATTAACCAAAAATGGTCCCATCTTGTCATCCACAAGGGTCTGATGGTTCAGTAACTATTTACCCACTACATCATTAAACATTAAAATAAAGCCAATTGCAATGTAAAGAGAGTTTGGAGCTCAAGAAATGCAGAACTCAGGACACTTCTGTTGCTATAAATGTGAGCTCTGCTCCTGCAGAATATCCTTCCTATGTGCAGGGTAGGAGTGCTGCACCACAAGAGCACTGCTGTGTCTGCATGCTGGGAGCAGAAATGTTGACTCAGGTCAGAGTGATACAAATCTGCTCTCTGGGGTATCTTCATACCACAGTGTGGCAGAACTCCCACCATGCAAATGCAATCAGGCTGCAGCACACAACTCACAGTGTTTCCCATGTCACTGCTTTGTTTAAGGACCCACAAAGTGCCATACCCCAGGGAACAATGCTGGCCATTCTGATCACCACAATTGCTTACATTGCTGTTGCAATATGTGCAGGTAAGTACAGAACCTCTGCTTCTCTTGTATAGTTAAGTTTGAAAGCTTGGCATGCAAATGAATGATTAGCCTCACTGCTTTTTCATGCCATGGATTTATTATGTAGAGAGACAGTAGTTTTGATTTTACTGTATGTCAAAACAGTGATTTAAAAAAAGCAGCCATCAGTAGAAACAAAAGTCCCCATTTGGAAGCTGGACCTTCAGGTAACTTGTATGGTTATTTTTGCATAAGATTCAGTGACAAAGACCACCAGCATATAGTATCCATGAGCATAATAAAGATCAAAGGAACCTCTGATCAATCTGCTGATCTTCTGTTCCTGGTTCACATTGAAATTCTACATGGCTTCTGCTTGTCTTCTTACTGAACACTCATGAGAATCACAGGAACAGGGTAACACACACATTTTGTACACTATATGTCAAAGACAGAAATCAGTTGCCTGTCTCAAAGGAACTACACACTACATGTTCTACAGTAGTGGGATGTGAGGTAACAAAATGGGCATGAGTGAAAAGGAGGCCTGTACTGAAGCCATCAACTGTGTTGGAGGATTATGCAATTAAATTAGTTAAATTCTCATTACAATGAGAAAATATGTTAATCCTTATTAGTTAAGTAGCTGATTATTTTAAAAGTAACAGAAGCAAATATTTGCTTACAGACACCATGAGAAACTCAGTCCTAGTACATGAAAGTAAATCCCTGCCCAACACAAAATGTTGCTCTTTGGGATGAATCTAAGGCAGCAATTGTACAATAAGTATGCAGTTTAGGAGTCAAAGTGTGGCAAGAACATTCTTTGAATGTCTCAAGGAAGCAAAATAACACTATATCATTTTTTCCACAGCCTCCTGTGTTGTAAGAGATGCTACTGGGAACGTCAATGATACAATTGTACCTGGAATGAGCTGCAATGGATCATCGGCCTGTGGCCTAGGCTATGATTTTTCCAGATGCGCAAGTCAGCCATGTGATTATGGGCTGATGAATAATTTTCAGGTTTTAGTGAGATAATATGTATTAGTATATAAGCATATATTAGTATATAAACATATATTAGCATAATAAGCAATACATGAATACATAAGTACAAACATGCAAAACCGTTATTTGCAGACAACTACAACAGGACAACCACTTTTATCTAAAAAATTAAACTATAGGAATGATGAAAGACAAAAATCCCCTGCATTGCATGTTTACCTTCACACTGTCCATCACTAGCCTTCCTAACACTCTGGTAAGGCCTTTATCTCCTCTTTTAACAAGTATCATGCAGCAGTATATGTTGTAACATCTTCAAACTGAAAGCCCGGACTTAACAGAGACCTCAGAACTCCTGTTAGATGGGGAACTTACCTCACTGCTCTTGACACATGGACGTGATTTTACCTCAGGGGTGCTGTGGTCACAGTTAAAGGGTTGTGTCACAGTACAAAAAACAGAGTTCTGACTTCTTAAAAAAAGTATCCAAAAAATAGTAGAGCAAAAAATCAAGTAAGAAGTAATGGATTCTTTCTCCTAGGCCAGATACTGTCTCCCATTTTTATTCTTCAAAATGAAGGTTAGGCTAAGCATCAAAGTAAAGCAGTTCTGCAGCCTGACAACCACAGGTCCCAGATTTCTGTTCAGCCCCTGTGCTTCATGGCCAGTGAGAGGAATTCACCCCCCCACCTGCACAGGCTTTTCAACGAGTCATTTGTAGCTTTTAAAGTCACTCGCTTTTTTCCCAGCTGGCTCTGCTAAGTGGCAGGGCAGGGTAACCACCTTGAAAGGGATATGCTGTCCCTTTCACAGACTACTTTCCCTTCCTTCCTTGATCACTTACCATCCTTACTCCCACCTCAGTTTAGCTGCCTACACTCAGGGCACCCCTTAAAATCAGTGACCTCCCTACAGCCAGACAAACTTCCACGTCTTGCATCTACCCCTGCCAGACTAGAGCCATAAAATGACTGCATCTGATAAATCTTCAGGATTCACAGGTTTCTTTCCTGAAGTACTGCCCACACACCACCAATCACATCCATCCATCTTTTAGTTTCCTTGTCTGGTGCTTCTCAACAGCCCTTTCCCTTCAGTAGTCACTAAGGCCAGCCCAGGGCTGCTGGGAGGGCTGAGGGAGGCCTGACAGGGACCATTGTTACTGTTTGCAGCACTGCAGTTAGGTCAGCACCATCGGGCATTTTCTCTCATTTTTTAGCCATATTAAATAATCAAGGGAAAAAAAAAAAAAAAAAAAAAACAGCAAAATTAAGTACCTCCAACCACATTTCATACATTGGGGCTTTTTCCTGCCATTTCCATTTTCTTGTCTGCTACAAGCTGACTATTTACTCATCAAGTAGAGGCTGTTACTTACAGCAATCAGTTAGTAAAGGCAGTGATGAAATCTCACAGAGTACTCATCTGCCCCAGCAGACAGCTGCATATTTGAATAAAAAATTTGGCTTTGCCTCCATTGCTTTTAACTAAACCAGAAATAATAGTACAGTTTGTAGCAGATTAAATTTAGAACCATGAAAAGTAGAGACACGTAGAGTACTTGAATGGGTTTGTCATTAAAAAGTGCATCCAAATGCAAGCCTATTCTTTTTACCTTCATTTTTTTCTTAAAGGTGATGAGCATGGTGTCTGGCTTTGGTCCTCTCATCACAGCTGGCATCTTCTCAGCTACTCTGTCATCAGCTCTAGCTTCTCTTGTCAGCGCACCCAAAGTTTTCCAGGTAAAATTAAACTATCCATTTCCTTATACTTGGTTTTACTTCAGAGACAAAGTTGAACTCTGTGTGCCAAATGTAATGTATATTTAAGCAACACTGACACATGTGGCAGGAAGAGGCAGGGAAAACAATATGTAGAATGTTTTTTGGCAGAAAAAGACAGGTCTTATCATACAAGGGCGATAATGTTCCTTTGGTCAGAGCTCAGCTCTGCTGCAGGAGCAGGGGATACTCATATGCCTGTCATAAATAGCTTCAAGGGTAATTTCGGAGCCACTTCTGTAATCTTACAAAAAGCTGCCCTGTAAGCACAGGAGCAACAGGAGCCCTCAGGTCCATAAGATTCAGGTGCTGCCAGGTGTGCTCTTAACAGGCTGCCTAGAGGCTAGCTGGACAGCAAAATGTGGACAGACTGGGAGCAGAGGGTATGGCAGAGATAAGCTGTACAAATTACATAAGGCCACTGATTTATGCTTCAACTTCTCCCAATTTAGACTCTATTTAGCTATTTAACTACCTTTTTCTTTTAAAGCACTGAATAAGCATTAAATGCCTGTGATTCTATTTCCCATGATATAATAACATAGTAGCATATTATCTTATTTAAATGTTCACATGCCACAGCAGTTGTTATACTTGAAGCATTAAGATACAGCTTTTGTTTAGCAAAAGCCTAGCAAGCTGCCACTCACAGACAGTGACTTCTGGTGCAAGAAACTGCTGCTTAGTAGAGTTATGTGCTGATTTTCTTACCAGGCTCTTTGCAAGGACAATGTCTACAAAGGGCTAGAATTCTTCGCCAAAGGATATGGAAAAAACAACGAGCCGATCAGGGGATACGTCCTCACTTTTGTGATCGCCATGGCCTTCATTTTGATTGGTTTGTATAATGTTACACAGCTGCTATAGTGTCATGTTCTGAAATTATACAAACTGATACTATAATACAATTAGTAGCTGTGCTTTGGAAAATTTCCAGTAGAGTAAAACATAAGCATACTCCAAGTCCTGGTAGCAGTTCCATTATTCCTAATGAAGGCAAAAAGAAACCAGGAGGGATTCCAGTGACTTACCACCACCACAGCCTCATTTTCCAAGATGCAGAGTAGCTGCAATTCCTGTTCACTCTGCTGGAAGAGGGCAGTGCTTAGAACTCTATCAAATATGGCACAGTCACAATCTTTGAAAATGGTTTTCCAGTTTATATTGCACATAGCTCTGAGGTAATTTTGAGATAATTAGGAAGTCTATTCTGCCCAAGCCTTTCCCACACTCAGCTCCAAAGCAAATTCCAGTTTACCAGGACTGGTGAAAGAAAATCCCAGCTACCACATTTAGGGGTGCAGGGATTGTTATCAGTTTTTCCAAAATTTGAAATTCAAACTGTCTTACACTAAGTAAATAGGATGTCTAGTAAATAATTCAGATTCCCACTAAGTTGTAACTACAAATATTTTTAAATGCATCCATCCTGTCAATTATGTACTTAAAATCCTGAACTTTACATAAGATCATTAAGAGACAGTGTGCTGAATCACAGTATCGACTATAACACTGCATAGCACATCATGTTATTAAAACAGGATTAACAGACATCATTCATATGAATGAAGGTAGATCAAGGTGGCCTTAAATTAGTAAGACAGGAAAATACCCAAGCTCTCCCTGGATGATAGATGACAGACAATGGTCAAATTTAATGCATCATTAGGAAACAGCTAGCCAACAGTCCAGGAAACTGGTGCCTCTGTCTGACTTGTGTATGTGTCTTTCTAGCTGAACTGAATACCATTGCTCCCATCATCTCCAATTTCTTCCTGGCTTCATATGCTTTGATTAATTTCTCCTGCTTTCATGCTTCATATGCAAAATCTCCAGGTGAGTCTGCATTCAGCAGTGATTTAAATATGGGCTTTATAGTCTGATCTCTGGAAGGTTTAGACTATATGTCAGAGAAAATTGCAGCATGTGTAAAGTATCTAAGTTATGTGATCTGATGTCTTGTTGAATATGACGACATTTTATTTATCTCCAAAAGATAAAAATAATGGCTCTAAGTCCTTACAACACCTACAGTTGTACAGGATAAGAAACATTTTGGTGCATCCCACTGGAGAAAAAGTTCTCCTCAGAAAAAAGCTTTCCCCTCTCTATTAAAAAACACGTAGGTAAAACCTTATGCCAACTCTAGCCAATGAAGCAAGCAAGGTACACACTCCCTTCTCCAAACCTACAGCAAAATGTACAGGGAGATTCCTAGGCTCTGTAACACTGCTACAAGTGATGCTGCCTGGAGGGAAACATGCAGAGCAAAAGCAGGTCCATCAAACAGTGCCAGCCCAGCTCTGCAGTGCCTAGAAGCAGAATTGTAAAGCACAATTGTTAAGTACAATGGGGTCCTGTTCAGGGGTAACTTGAGATCCTCCCTCTACATTCACGGCAAAGGAACATTCTGGCTGTTAGACTTGTGCATTGCCACAGCAGAATGATTCTCACCATCTCATGAATGAAGGGGTGACACCTTCAGGAATAAATTCAATCAGCTGAGCAACACTGATTTGGCACACAGGAAAGACAATTTCCCGCATTATGAATTAATTATTCAACTCGAGGAGCAAGGAATACATTTTTGATTTCCAGTGTGAAGAAACTGCAGTAGCGACATAAATGCCTGCACCAACTTCCTTCCTAAAGATCTGCACAGTGCCATTTGTTTAGAGGGCAGAAAAGATGAGCACTTCTGCTAATTACCTGCACAGCTGAACAAATGCAGATCTGCTCCATGCGGCCTTGGCACTGAGGGACAATTACCTCTACAGATTTCATCTGCGTACATCTGACTCCACTCTGCCACTATTTCACATTTCTGACAGAACCGCAGCCATTTTTCTTTTCTCATTTCCTCCAGTTAATTTCTGCCAATTCACAATGATAGATTATAATAATTGCAAGGCTGCAGGACAGAAAATTTCTTCCCAGCAGGTCCTTCCCATTCCCTCATTATAAAGATGATCCAAGATAGGGTTGCTCAGCCTCTTGTATCTTCTGTGTTTTTTCCTCTCCAAAGTCTGCTCTGTAGAACACCTGGCAGAGACCTGCAAACCATGAAGGCACAGTGCTTGCCTCATCATTTTAATTGGTAGCAGGGGATGGAATCAGTACTGCAGCTGAAAAGCAGCAGGAATAATATCTCTTTAAAGTCAATTGCAGATGATTTTATTTTTCTGCCACAAGGCCAGGAAATTTCTAAGTTTAAGACAGGTGCACTTAGAGTATTGGGATAAACAGTCCTCTCAGCAAGTGTTTAGCTACCAATAATAAGTTCTGTGTATATGCATCAAAAGTACACAATCATCAGTTACCTGGAGTTACAGGTCATCTCCTTCTGATGTTCTGAAATATTCTGAACCAATAAACTTTAATTTTGCAAAAATACATATAAACAGAATAGCTACTTCTGACAGAGCCTGAAACAAACTGTATATGGGATTTTATCCACAAAAATAATGGATCACCATTTTATCAATATATTTTATGCTCTTCCAATTTCCTCAATTCTCTTTAAACAGGTTGGAGACCTGCATTCAGATATTATAACATGTGGGTGTCACTTTTTGGAGCCCTGCTGTGCTGTGGGGTGATGTTTGTCATCAACTGGTGGGCAGCTCTCATCACTTATGCCATTGAGCTCTTCCTATATATTTATGTAACATATAAAAAGCCAGGTAAGGCCAAACCCCACTGCTATTACATGGACATGTTGTGCTGCTAGACTGGATTTTAAAGGAATTAATTCTGCTAATAGAATTAGAAATTATTTTTCTGTGCTGTCTTTATTTAGAGGGAAGTCTGAAGCATCCCTTAAAATTAACTTTATATAATACAGATTAAGTTGACAGTCTGATGACTGCCTGTTTAACAAGCAGCTCAAGTGTGGTTCAGGGTTTTCTGTAAACATTCCAGCAGACTGGTTTATTCCCACCACATCTTTATGACATTTGGGCTTTTACTTGAGTAGCACTCATAATTTTTTTCCACCCATGCACAAAACCTTACCTGAATTTTGCAGTGCTCTTAAGCTGACTCATGCAGAGTCCTCACTCAAAATGTAAAGCTGCTGCCCATTATACAACAAAAATGCAAGCTGAATTACATATGAACTGATCATCCTCCAGCACCTCCCTACAATTCCCCCATAAATCAAGACAGATTGGCCCACTTTACTGCTGGAAAAAAACACTTAGTAGCTCAGCAAATCACAGGAGCTGTCCTCAAAAACCTGTGTGCTGTACAAGCCAGACAGTCTGGCTATTCATATCCAGGACAAAACTAACCCAGGTCCAGATTGAGGTGCTAACCACCTGAATTACTTCTGCAGCAGAAAACATAAAACAAAACCAACAAATAAAAAGAGGCACAGTTCCCAGCAACAGATGTACTTTTATTGGAGTTATCTTGGGACAGCAACACCTGGTCTGAGACTGTGCTATTGTTTCTGTTGCTGTTGTCTGTCCTCCCTATCTGTGCTCTCTCAAACCCACTGGGCTGGTCTGTGCTTCTCTCCCTGTAAATGTATCATCAGCTGCAGGAAAGCACACCCATCTCCAGCCACTTGTCAAAAACATTTCAGGATTTCTGCCCTTTCCTTGAATATTGCCAGTGTCCCTGATGAAAAGTAATACCTTAAAGCTTGGTTAAATTCACTGAAGCCGCTGTACAAAAGCCCTCTGTCTCCTACTAAGAGAGTGACTTTTGTTCAGCAGTAATTTACCAGCAACTGAAGGGTTCAGAAAAAACTAGTATTCCTGAGAAAAGATGACTTTACACAAACCTCCACTTAGTTGCACTTCATATTGGCTTTGTATCTTGACATAATAGGACTTGATCTGCATTCATGCAGACCTCAAAGTGTAGAAAGACATTTCTTATATGTCTGCACTGACCAAACAGCTGCACAATAATGAGAAAAGATGTATATGCCAAAACAAGGCTTGGAGAACAATTTTTGGCCTATGCAGAACAGAGCAAACAGGCACTAGCAATGTTCCTTCCTACTGGTTTCATTTGCACCTCCTGAAATTCCACACCATATACATGACTCAGGGCTGTCCATTTTCTAAATGGGAAAAGGACACAAAGTTAATGTAACAAATAAGGAAATAGTTTTCAAGCAGGGAAAGAACATTCCCTACAACATTTAAGTAAAAAATGAAACTATTTACTTGCATGGGGTTTTCTGCATCACATAAGCAAAACCAATTCCTTCTATTATGAAGCACAAAGAACAACAGATCTATGAAGTACAAGAGAATATACTGTGCTCTTCATAGAGAACACTATTGCTCATTTTTGCAACAGAATGTAGGGAAAAGCCTGTGGTTCATTATGCATTATTTATCTTTATCATATGCAGAAGTAAACTGGGGCTCCTCTACGCAGGCTCTGTACTTTGTTAATGCCTTAGACAGCGCTCTGGCATTAACGACAGTGGAAGACCACGTTAAAAACTTCAGGTAAGATTTCTAGTGAACAGTAGAATGGCTTGTCCTGGATCTGTACATCAGCCAATTATACACAACCTCTTTTTTCCCCACCAGACCCCAGTGCTTAGCATTAACAGGAGCTCCTATGGTCAGGCCTGCTCTGCTGGACATCACCCATGCCTTCACAAAGAACAATGGGCTGTGTATCTGCTGTGAAGTGTACACGGTAAGGGAGCTCACCCCAGTCGGCACACCCAGCACCAGAGGGGGCTGCAGGCCTCTGTGACACATCCCACTCTCACTCAGCACACCAGTGAGAGTGCTCCCACTGCTGCTGGCTGGCAGCTGTGCACACCAACAAAGAGATTTGCTCTGAGAATTAACTTTGTCATAATTCTTGAAACAAAAACTATCAGCTGATACAAAGCCTACTGGTAAATGCCTCACTGAGATGCTTTTCAAAGTAGGTGAACCAAAAAAATGGTTTGGAGGAAAAAAAAATATTACAAGGAAAGATTTTAGGCTCAGAAAACAGAAAGCCCCCAAACCACACAAAACGCAAAATTAGAAGGGTTGTTGTGTGAGAGTCAAATTACCTAGGTTCTATTTTCAGCTTTGTCACTGATTTGCAGAGTTAGGGTTTGACAAGTAATTCAGCTCTCTTTGCAGTGGTTCCTCCAAAATCATTACAATGCTAATTTTGAGGATAAACATGCTCTTCTGAGATCTAAAGAGAGGAGCAAAGTGAATTTCTATATATAAATACACAGCAAATGATATATCTTAGAGTATGAAAATCTAGTCTCTCATCAGGACAGAACAAAAATAGATAAGTTTGTAGTGTAGGGGAAAATGTATTTTAAATATTACAGTGCCCTTTTAATTTTGAGAGAGAAAAAAAAAAAAAAACAAAACCCTAACAGCTCATGGCATTAAATGGGGCTGCAGAATCTAGATAATAGACTCAGTCCAGCCAAGATAATGTATTCCTCTACGCAGTAAAGGAATAATACATTTGATGCTGCCACATTGCAGAAACAGAGTATGGAAGACCCACACATGATTCTTCCCAAATCAAATGAATCTATAAAGAATGAATGGTCCTAATTCTTCCCTACTATGATTATTGTTAGATTTCCCACTGCATTCAGTAAGCATAGAACCAATCACCACAAGAACCTGAGACTATGCAGGTTCCTAAAGTTAAGTTTCATCAAGTTTTCTGAATTGTTATGTATGTTCTCTAGTATTCGTACTTTCTGTGGAAAACTGAGATTTCATTCTTGTCTATACAAAAAAACCCCAAACACTGTTTTGTTAGTATAAGCTTTGTAATTGCTTAGGGGGGCTTTCTAATTATTTCTTCAGCAAATTAAGTGAAATTTAATTTCCTTGGTAATAAAAGTATAACAAAATTAACCTTTATGAATTGCAAAATTGTGGTAAAAAAGCAGATGATAAAATTCACAATCACATTGAAGAGCAGCCTGCAATAAATATCACAACAAATACAGCAAGAGTATTCGGCCATAAATATAACACCCAGCACATAATGCCTCAAAAGCTGACTGAGGTTATGGCTGTATGTTAGCTTGAACAGTCTGAGCTTTTAGTAAAAGGGACTGTTTCTGCTTTTACTCCCTGCCTTCATGTAAAATATTTTTTCAGGGTTAGTCCTCAGTCTGCAGATTCACTGGACTCCTTGTACAATTGCACAAACATTCCACAGGTGCAAAGGAGGAGCAGGGGAGGACACAGACAGGCTGGCACCTGGCAGAGGGGTGGGTCTGGCCCCTCGGCCGGCAGAACCGTGTTGTGCAAGCCAGTTGCAAAACCACCTTCAGGTACTCTCCTTTGAGAGACAGGGAAGAAGGCAAAACTTATTTGTTTCCCCTCCTTACTCACAATGAAACTTCAAACTTATTGTTCAAGTTATTATTCCCAGCTCTTCACACATCCAGCATCAAATCTTTATTAAGTTATGTCGATGTTTTGTGACTTGAATACGCACATGGATTTTTTCCCATTAAATTACCAGATGACTACTGAAAGAAAACTGGCAACAAAGGTATTTGCATCTTTAATTGCATTGCATCAACTCTTTTCTCTTATGTCAATAGACAGGAACTGAACCATGTATATTTAGATCTGCTGAGACTCTTTTACACAGTCAAGCCAGGGAGGGACTTTATTCACTCGGAGATGCTTTCTCATACCTTAGTTGTTTTTTTCAGATGTTACAATCCTTAGTAGTCCTTTGTCCTGTCAGAATCACTGCATTTAAGTAGCATTAATAGCCTCAGCCCTCTCAAACAGAATGTGAATAATGTTTGCAGCACAGATATTTTCAAAGGGCTGAATCTCTGTGGACCCTTTTTGGAAAGGTATTTTTCTGACTCTCTCCATTTGCTCCCACAGCAGACTAGGTAACTCCTTCAAAATAACTATGTGATATACAATACAAAGCCTTCATAATAATATTTTACTGTATCATGCAGGGACCACGCAAGCTGTGTGTTAAGGAGATGAACAGTGGCATGGAAAAAAAGCAGGCCTGGCTCACAAAGAACAAAAGAAAAGCCTTTTATGCAGCAGTGGCAGCTGACAGCTTCAGAGATGGAGTCAAAAGCCTACTTCAAGTAAGCTTTTTGTTTACAGAACACACAGGAGAGTGTACATCAAAGCATCCCTTTATGTGAGACATTACTATTTGCTTGCAAAGAAGCTCCATATATATATATATGGGTAATGTAATAGACAGAAAGGGCGTACATGTATATTATATTACAGATTTTTTCATAAAGATCTAGTTCTGGGTTATGGAACTATGAGACAAGGCAGCCTGATTCTCTCCTAAATGAACAAGACACTGTTATGAAAAAAGAGAAGCATCTACAGGGCAACATATCAATGTTTATGCAGCTGACACTTGATACACTTCAAATCAATTCTATTATTTGCTATTACACAGCATATTAAATATCTGAGAATATTTTGGCAATAAATGAAAACTGAAAATGTGTAATATACATTTTCTGCAAATAGTGAGAAGGTCATTTAAATAAAAGTATGCAATATTTTTCTATTACTCTAAGAATGCAGGAGATAATTTCCAACAGTCCATTTAAAATGGCCATAATGAAGGAACAGAGACACTGTTTTCATTTTTCCCATCTCCTTTCTTCTCACATGTATGAATATTTAAACATATAGGTATTGAGGCAAATTGAAGAGAAAAATAATATCCTTTTCACAAAATACACTGCAGAAAAAACATCAGTGCCAACTGAGACAGTAGGGAGCCAACTCTGGGTAAGTCACCCACTGGTGTCCTACCAGGGCTCTCTGTACACTTGCTGAATGGACAGTACAATTGAGCGAGATGAAATGCTATTAATAAAGATCCCTTTGTTCTGTAAAAGCCTCACAAAGACACTTCATCTTGGGCTTATACATTGTCTCAGTAGGAGATGTTTCTGATGTTTTTGAGAACTGCTGTGGTCTGATGATCTCTTCCTTTCCATTACTACTTAAGCACTATTGACAAAGTCAACTACTGGACCCCAAATAATTCTCTTCCAGTAAACAGAACAATAACCATATCATCATTATTGCAACCTAAAGACATTGGCAACAATTGCTAATTTCAACGTAAACAGTGCTACTCAAAAAACCCACCAAGATTCCAAGAGTTTTTACCTATTTTCTGTTTGCTAGTAGTAAAAAGTTGGCAAGTGTACCAACTTTACAAGCTGGCGTTTTGTGTGTCTCCTCCTAAGGGTCCCTACTACACTGAATATTTAGATTTCTATAAACACTAGGTTAGCTGAATCTAGATCTGACTTCCCTCACTTGTCCAGATTTTAGCATCCAGAACCAATTTTGAAGGCAAACTGATGTCTTGACAACCCATTTCTTTTCCCTGTTTATAAACCATAATTTTATCTACAAAGCATGCTCAGTTGATTTTGGATAATCTTTTGAAAAGAACACAGCAAATGAAACAGCAACAGTTTCCAAACTGAAGGCAAAAAAATATTCTTAGGAGCCTATGCCTTCTCTGTGTATCTGAGCTGTTTTAAGAGACCCACTTCATCTACTGAGTATTCCAAAGCTGATAAAAGCTTTATGACATTATATTAGAATGAACATATAAACAGCTCTTGAACTCCCCCTTGATTCCAAGTTATTGAACCATTTTAATGAGAGCACGTCAGAAGAAATGCAAATGAATGCTAATTTAGCAAAACTACACTTCTGTCATCTAAAATCATTTATAGTTGGAATGATTTAAAGCTAATCTTTCTGCTTTCTGCATGGGTATGAGCATGAAGGGCATTTATGAAATGCAATCTAGTTGTGTCTCCAGAACATTACTTCAGTTATCTTTTGCCATTACTTTTCATTCACAGTAAAAGCATGTATATGTACCTCTCTCAAGCAGTGTTTTAAAATTGGCAGGCCTCGGGCTTGGGTAGAATGAAACCAAACACCCTGGTGATCGGGTTTAAGAAGGACTGGAGAAGTGCACCTGCTACTCAAGTTGAGAACTACGTGGGCATTATACAGTAAGTCAGCTCAGTACCTCCTTTTTCACTCCTCTCAGACTAGATTAATGTAGAAATGCTTGCAAGAACAAACATACAAACCTGGGCTCACACACCCTAGCTCTGTGGCTGAAGTTACTGCCCATCAAAAAGGCTCATGGGCTTCCCACACCTGGTAGGATCTGCTTAGCAAACACCAGGCACCATCAGAGCTGATGTGGCTTGACAATGCTAAAGAAGCTGCACTGCTGTCAGCAGTGCTTTTGCAGAACTGTATTTTCCCAATTTTTGTGGGCAGGAGCTCAGAGAAAAACAATTCTAATGTACATACTAAGGGAATAAGAACATCATGGAATTCTTTTAAGCCTAGGAGACAGAGGAAGAGCTTTGCTTCAAATCTCATGTGTGCCTAAGGCTCAGCACCTCTGTGGGTTGGGATTTAGCTAGGAAACAGTCATTTTAGAACAGGCTTCATAGATGATTGCTCAAAATTCACTTGTAAAGCTGAAGCAAGTTACAGAGCAATAGAACCCACCTCGGCTTTGTTATTTCCTCAGAGAAGGGAGAAAAAAAATTACCCTATAGCAACCTAGTTCCTAAAAAAGTGCTGTCTGAAAGACCCGTTTCAGGAATAGTTGATCTGTTCCCATGCCCAATCAAACCTTTTTTTAAATGAGGGAAGATAAGTACTACAAATTTATCTGGGACAATTCCTTCTGCAATTTTACCTAGTCTGTCCTTTCTGTGAACACTTTAACTGATCTTTTCAAAATAGCTTTCCTCATCAACATGCACGATGTAAAATCATGTTTACTCTTTTTCTTTCTTTCCAGCGATGCCTTTGATTTTGAGCTCGGCGTAATTATCATCAGAATTAGCCAAGGATTTGATATATCTCAGGTCCTTCAGGTTCAAGGTATGCAGTGACTCAACAGCTGAGTATCTCTGCTGGTTAGATGCACAGCATAAGGAGGACTCTGAGACTCATAAGAGCCACCATCTGCTTTCTAGAATAGTTCCTACACTCACAACTTCCACAGTTTGTCCTTGGTTGTGGAGTTTAAATTCTTGCTGATCACTGGCAGTGACAGAAGGAGTCCAAGCCTGACACATTAAGGGGCTCTGCACACCAGAGAACTCAACTCCCAAAGCAGTTTCAGCACAGGCACAGACTAAAGCAATAAAATCACTGTGCCACAGTATTCAGTTACCCTGCTGCATGTTTCCTTCCTGCTCTTGGCACACCTTCCTCTATCTGCCTACCTGACACCTCTGGGCCAGACAGGAAATGGGAAGCTGCATTTTTGGTACCATCTCTGTGGAACTCTGAGTCCCACAGAGCTCCCAGCCATACAAAAATCTGAAAGCCGCAGGAAACACCACTTCTCTCTCCCCGCTTTTTGTTCATTCTTCCTTAGGTTAGCAGTGCATATCCCAGGGGGAAAGTCCAACCCTTCGGCCATACCACCCCCCTTTCGAGAGACAGGCCTTTGGACGGCAAAGGCGAGCGGTTCCCCAGATTTCCAGCAGCACAGCTCTCCCCGCGGCCCAGTCTGCCCCGGAACAGCCAGGCCGGGCCGGGCCGGGCCGGGCCGGGCCGGGCCGGGCCGGGCCAGGCCCGCGGCTCCCCGCCCGCCGCCATCGCGGCATGAGGGCGAGCAGCGAGCACCCCGAAGGAAATCACCCCGCAGGAGGAAAAGGCGCTGGAGACTCCTTTAAGGAGCAAGGGTAGATGAACACTCACTCAGCACCGGCAGCTTGATGTGCGTGGAGACCCACGGGGCAAAACTACAGGGACTCAGAAAAGAGTCCAAAATAATGAACCTTTTCTTCACCCCCTGGTGATTTCTGAGAGGTATCTGCCTATCTCTGCTTGATGCAAGTCAGAAACTGAGTGCTCAAAATATACAGTCATTGGAACACCTGTAAAAGTACAGTGAAAAACAACTCTCCGCAATCTTACAAATGAGCATATGTCCTCTAAGTGTTATGACACAAGGAGTCTGAAAGAATTAAGGGGGGGAGCCTCAAATACAAAGAAATGTTTTGAAGCAGATACAGAGTCAATGTAATGAAAAGTAATGATCATTGTGTTCTCTTATACCTGGTACAGCATTCTGTTCAATAGGAAAACTGAAATTTTAGTTTTGAGTAATCATTAAGTTTGTGGCTATCACCATGTCTAATAATCAGAAGCATGTGACTGTCATTGGTTAAAAAGTAAAAGAAAGTATAATTCTGTTGGCAACTGAGAGTGTTAACAAAGCTAATAATGTCTAGGTAGTGAGGGTTTATTCTACTTTTTTAGTACAATGTCTTAAATGAACTTACCTCATATTTAGTTAATGTATTACTCAAATAGAAGACTTCCTTATGAAAAAAGTTTTCTGCAGGCAAATGCCTGGATCACATTAATTAGTGCCTCACCATAATATATTCCACAATAACACATGGTACCTTTTTCTCAGCAAAAGTCTAATATTGGTAATACAGAAGAACAATTTAATCTTAGCAAGTTTACAAAATTGACTAGCTAAATCTTACATCTTTGCAACTGGTGCTCAAAAAAAAAAAAAAAAAAAACCATGAAAAATACTTCTGCATGGAGAATGATTGTATATTCAGAATCCTTATGTATCTCTGAGAATCTCAAAATACAAACCATGAGACTTTGTTCTAAGAGACCCACAGGCTAGAACTAAATACTTCAGCTTCCTCAGTGTAGGAAAACAACTTTCCTAATGTCTTTTCAAATTCTTGGCTAAAGAAACCAACTAAGCATCCGCAAACATAACTTAATAAATAATATCTCATGCAACTCTAAAATGTAATTATACTGAATTTGATTTGGAAGAGACAAGCTGAGAGCACCTGGCACACCACAGTGCTGCAGGCACAGGCACCCCTAGCTATGGCTTCAGAGGTGAATTCAGCTTCCTTCTCCCTACTGGTTCACAAAGAAAAAGCATTTTAAAAGAAATTGTCATGCCAGGAGCTTTACACTGTCTACAAAGTACCACAACACCAATTACATCATCACCATTAGCTCAGTAAAATTTAAAAGACAGCAATGTGTTACCAGTTTTCTTATTTTTCCTAATATACAGAGGAATTAGAGAAGCTGGAGCAGGAGAGATTAGCACTAGAAGCCACCATTAAAGAAAATGATTTTGAAGAAGGAAAAAGGGGCATCTGTGGATTCTTCAAAAAAGCCAGCACACTGAATATCTCAAAACACGAAACAAAGAAGGGTAAGTTCCAAAATGACAATTTATCCCCAACCCTTCAATGCATCACACTCTTATCAATATGCAAACTGGAATTTACTCCAAGCCAAAAACTCCTGAGCCACACAGAAGCTCCTGGAACAGAACCTCCCTTGTGCAAACCGTGATGGCCCCAACCCTGTAACACAGCACAGTGACAGCCTCTGCTTGCAGGACACGCTGTCTGCAGCACAACCATTTCCCCTCATTTGCTAGATAAACTTCTCAGCTCAGCTTATCTTCACTTCTACTTGACAAAAACTGAACATGGTTATTAAAGTTTGAGGAATTCAGAAGAAGTTGGTTGGGGGGTTTTGGGGTTGTTTTTGTCTTTTTAATAGGGTGTTTTAAGCTTTTAAACAGACACCTTTTTTCCTCCTCTCTAAAGAAAATAGGAACATATGCATAATATGCAGGGAACAAGCATTCTTACTTAACATACAGACACACAAACTCAGTACACAGCTGAAAAACAGGTAAAAATAGCACAACTACTCTATAGTCTAAGCATAACTTCATAAAAATGCACAAGTGAAGGTGGTAAAAGTACTGAAAGCACATACACAGCATACTGTCAAATAACTAACACGTTAATGTGTAGGTGATGAAGTCAATATTACATTTCAGATATAGTGAAATGATACAGACCCAATTTAAGGTCTCAATTCACAACTGCTAGGCTGTAATGATAATGACCCACCTGAAGCCATGCTTGTACACAGACATGTATTTTGAGAGTTTTCACCTGCAGAGACAATTACGTCTGGCTGTGCATGCAACTCCTGCAGGTGCCAGGAAGATCTACAGACTGGGAACATAAAATGCCATTATTCTTCAGCTGGCAGGCTTCAGTTGATTCTCTTTCAGTAGAATATATTTTTATGACAATTCTAAGAGTGTGTACCCCTGTTTCAACCTCCCTTTTTGATTTAGTTGAGAAATGCATAAAGTAAATACTTATTACACATTTTGGCTCTCTGTATTAGATAGATTATTTTAATAAATAGCCCCACCTCTGTTTTGTTTTTATGTTCATACTCCCCAGAGTTGTTCGATCTCCCAGCAGAGATGCTAAAACTGTAGAGGAAAGCCAATAACTGCTTTGGAACTATCCTGTACACACTCCAGAAACACAGGAAAACCAAACAAAGCATTTTCAGAACCTAGCAGGCCAGAGTAAAACCTCTAAAGAAGCCTGTTTGTTCCAGTTAGAATACTGCTCTGACACCATCTCTTTGAAATCATTGGAAGAGAAGCAGTAATAAAGCCAGAGGCCTCAAAAAGTGGAATGAGAGAAGGTATTGTTAGTACAGAGTCAAGACTGTATCTTTTAAAGCCAGCCAAGCAAACAGAAAGAACCAAAATTTATTTTCAATTATCAGTGACCATGTCAGCATAGGGAAACAGCCATATGTGCTTGTGTTTTCTAACTTCCAGCTTCACCTATGCTACCCCTGCACCCTGTCTTCTCATTTCATCCACTCTGACTGTACCTTTCAGGGAGCTCTGTATTTTACAAGACAGTTGAGCTTGTAAATGATGCAAAATGACACATTTACTTCTAAAATCTATCAGATATTTCTCAGTTGCTTTTTAAAGCCCCAGTGAATTTTACATTAACTAAGAAGAGACAGAGAACAAATAATCAGGTAACCTTTTTCAAAATGTTATAATCTAGTGACAATGTGTTACACAAGCTTTGGTTTCTGTGTGTGTGAGAAAATTAAAAGTCCAAAGCATATACTCTGTACCTTTTTTTTCAGATTTAAAGGATAGAAATTATGTCAGAAACAGTTCATTTTCCTGAAGCTTTCCCTCCATTTGGTTTCCTAAAGCTACTTATTGCCTCACTTATCAGACATCCTTCCACATTTTTTTCTTTCTCATTACAGAAAGCACCATTAACACCATACAGTCAATGCACGTGGGTGAATTCAATCAGAGGCTGCTAGAAGCCAGCACTCAATTTAAAAAGAAGCAAGGAAAAGGTACAATTGACATTTGGTGGCTGTTCGATGATGGAGGTAAGGAATTTGAGTAAGAATCACAGGCAGAGAGATTTCTCTGTTACCAAATATAAAAACAGACTTGGGAAGTTGCATAAAACTGGTTTTTATTAAGCTTACATAATCAATTTTATGTCAGGCTTAAATGTTTTAAAATTAACTTACATCCAATACTGCTGAAGTGAAAGATAGAATTTTTACCATACAATGCACTAATTTGATATTCTTCCAATTTTCCACATTCTTCCAGGTCTAACAATCCTAATTCCTTACATTCTAACTATCAGGAAGAAGTGGAAGAATTGTAAATTAAGGATCTTCACTGGAGGAAAAGTCAATAGGATTGAAGAAGAAAAACTAGTGTAAATATAAGTTTATTTATCTCACTTGTTTAAAGAATTAGAATTGATGCTGAATATAATGCAGGAAGGTGGGAATTTTTCAGCTCAACTGATTTGTTGTACTGTGGGCAGCATGAAAAAAAACGTACTTGATTGAAAGGTGTTAAGCTTATGGCATAGCCCTTAAGGCTCTGCAAATGGTGATTACCAAAGGAAACTCACATCCAGCCCTTTATCCCATTAATAGCTCATATTCCCTTCTCTGAGAAGAGCAGTCTGCACTCTGTAATGAGAATATAATTACTTTTATGGGATTTACATGATATTGTCCAGGTAACAGGAAGTGAACCTGCACATGAAGCTCTCATATGCAAATAGCATAGACAGATAACTCACATAAATGTGATTAACTGTGGTAAAATATAAAGAAGTTAAAGAGCAAGTTAATCAACTTTAAGGCCAAGTTGATTTTACTCAGTGTTTTAAGGAAAGTCTAGATTTCATAATCATTTGCCTTTGAGCAAATGAAAGGTACTAACACAAATTTATTTTTATCACCACTGCATGTAGGACCTTTCCTTCCTAAGCACTTTACACATTACAGGCACAGTCATTTCAGCACCAGTGGAAGCAGCTCAGTTTGGGATGAAAGTCAGTGACTGCTTAACAAAGAGCAGAAGAACCATGTAGAGAGTTAAAAACAACATCTCCAGCCAAAACTCCACTGGCAAACAAGTGAAAGGGGTGCAAGGACAGGAGTTAGCATCACCAGCTTCACTAGAATTACAACACAGTGCCTTGGAAAGGCAGCTGCCATAGGATGTTCCCTTAAAACAAAAGGGAATATGTAAAGCAAAATTTCTCCACTGTGGTTCCATGATTTTTAAACATTACCCTAAAGTTAATGTAGCTCTGCAGAAGAGATTCACAAGTGTTTGTACAAACTATCCTTGTAATTGGATAAAAAAAGCCCTAGAGCTGCTCAAGGACCTGCTGGGAAGTGTCTCTGTCCCCTGTCCAGAGTCTGCCCAGTCTTGGCTGCTCAGGACTGCAAACAGGTTCCTGAACCTGAACCCTCGAGTCACCTGATTTTGCTGGAAGTAGGAAGTTTTGACACCAAATGGGATTTGTCAATACATGAGAGTTTCCACAGAGGCAGTTGTGACACCTTCATACACTGCTTGTCCCACAAAGGCCAGAGTAAACAGCATGATCAGGACAGCTGACAAAGACCCAGCTTGTCCCCAAGAAAACATTATGTGTCTGCACTGCTACCTAAACACCAGCCTTCCTCAAAACATGGCCTACCTGCCACATGCAAAAGCCTTGAAAGAGACAAATCTGGGCTGGGTGATTCCTCCATTCCTGAGGTAGATCTAATACAAAATCATCCAAGTACAATTTTAGCCATGCACTTTGAATTCAGAAGTCAAATTTAACTGGACTTTTAGTAGCAAGTAATTCCCCAAATATTAAAACCTTTTCACAGAAGTTGAGATTTTGCTCTTTATTGTGTTCAAAACAGGGATTGCCACCAGGGACATCAAGATTTATACAAGCTGTATGTTCTTTTCATATAAATACTTTAAAAAGAAAGAGTAAACTCTCGGGTCATAAACAAGTATGTATTTCTACCGTGGTTTTCTCCTAGGAACTCTATGACCTTTTCAAAATCCAAAGTTTGCATACCAAAAATTGAAACGAAAAAGTAGGTGGAAGAAGGAGGTGTGGATAAGAATCACAAGATCCCAACCATGGTTTAAACAAGAGCAAAACTGACCTAATTAAACCTCTCTATCCTCAGCACAAACACACAAAAAACCTATAAACTATTCCTTCTGCCAAGTGAAGCAGAAAAGCAAACTAGTTTTTTATGAACATGTGTAAAGACAACATGTGAGTAGATCAATATAAATTCATAAATAAAAAATATAAAGAAGATTCTTTATTGGACCTTCTGGACCAAATTTTCACCAATAGATGTATTACCAGTATTGTAAAACTCCATCCACAGCATTTTCACAGTAACAGAGTAACAGAAGCCTTCTGTAAGTATTGGAGAATTCTGACCTACTGTATATTGAATATTCTTCCTTTATAACTCAAGCCTTTGGGAATACTTAAAGTACCACTGTTTTCCCAAAATGTAAACACCCTGCTCTCTGTCTGCTATTAATTTCTTTTTATTTTGTGATTTTCATCAATCATCAGTAAATGAATTATGCTACAGCAATCACATAAATCCAGTTCTGTAATTAGAAATTGAAACACTAAAGCATTTAAAGTAATCTGTCATATAGTTAAAGATAAGATATAAAATGCAGTTGTCTAACTCATTTACAAGTGTTCTTTGATATAAGGCACTCCAAAGTACAGTGATAAAACATTCTCTCTTTTGTTTTCAGGATGGCTTCACTCCTAAGCAAATTCAGAATAAAATTTGCTGATATTAATATCATTTGTGATATCAATATAAAGCCCAACAAAGAGAGGTAAGAAGCATTACCAAAATCCATTATTTAGCAGCCAGCCTTTATCTAGAGCTTATTTCTTTTATGTTGAAAATTAAAAGCAAAAAAAACCCCACAACACAGAAAATAACACAGTCACTTCATTGTAATAATTTTCTAAGTACCAAGAGCAGGAAAAAGAAAAGAACAATCACAGCTTAAAGGGTCAAATCCACATGTTGTCTTTTTCTTTATGTTGTAAAGACTAATTGGACACTATACTTATGAGCCACTAAATTTAACTGACATTTTATGATGACTTCTCATATTTATCTAGGCTGCAATAGACTCCAGTCAGCCACAATTCTCCTGTAAATTTGCCATCACTGTCAACTCAGCCTTCTGGGTTATACAATAAATTCATAACATTTTTCTGGTCAAACACAAGCATGGTTCCTCTCTCCCATGAGGATAATATTATAATGCTCCCCTATCACTCAGATATAATGATGTTTTAATAGTTTTAAAAATTAACTTATCTACAAATTAATGCTCTTAAGCAGAGTTGGTAAAACAATGCTCAAAAAGCTCCACCTCCAACTGTATTAGCTAAATTAAAAGAAACAAACCAAAACTTAAAGTCCTTGCTTTCCAAAGCCTATCTCCATAGAAAGCATCTATTTGTTCTGTTTATGTAGAAAAAAAGTATATAGCAGGTTGTTCAGTGGATAACTGAATCCTAAATTCAATTCACATTATTGCTCTTAGTCTTAAAATTCATCTGAAAATATGCCCACCTTGCTATACTCTCTTCCATGCTATCCCTTACTCCAACCAAAGCCTTTCCTCTGGGTTCAAGTGCAATCCCAAATTAAGTTCTTCATCATCCTGTGTCCCATTTTTACACACACACTGAACTTTGCAAAAACAGTATAGGATTCACCAGAGTTTCTATGGACCATTGGAGATTTTGACTGAAGAAATGCAACTAAAGAATATAAGGGTTCTATAACCAGATACCTAAAGTCCCCTTTTAGTGCCCTCTTGATCTCTCAAGTAAAATCTTTTAATCATATAAAGAACTATGCAATACATACCTTGTTTTTCCTCCAGTACAATGCAGTGATTTTACATAAATAAAAGCTATCAAAAATAATTAATATCTGGCATTAGCATAAAAAACCCCACACA
Organism: Urocynchramus pylzowi; assembly: GCA_013397555.1. Lineage (NCBI taxonomy): Eukaryota > Metazoa > Chordata > Aves > Passeriformes > Fringillidae > Urocynchramus > Urocynchramus pylzowi. The sequence goes on along the minus strand of VZRH01001939.1, from coordinate 234,291 downwards.
TTTGCTGCATCAGCACTATCTGAACTGAACAAGTGAGTTATATGCCAGACACTTGCTAGACAGAGCACTGTATCTCTCTTCCAGCTGGCATCCCATCTATTTCATTAATAATAAGAGGATTATCACTATTTTACATACTGAAACAGACAGTAAGGATGTTGACAAACACTAACAACTTAGCAACAGCAACACTAGATGCTGCATATCACAGCCTTTAACCCATCTCTTGGTTTCCTGGCCATATAGCCAAGGCCAGCCTGTGCCCAGTCTTCACAATGTGTCACTTCACTTCACTTCACAATGAGGCCTGTCAGCACCAAGTGCTCAGAGAAATACACTCACATCCATACAAAAGAAACTCCCTGAGGTCTCTGTGCCATAGTAGAAATTTTCAACAATGGGCAAGCAAGGAAGTACTGAAGGACAATAAGGTTCTCCAGATGAAAACACTCAAAAGTTCAAGAACTTTTTCTAAACTTGAAATTTAGAGAGAAAATCTGAACACAATTCTGAGTCCGCCTATAGCAAAAAAACCTGCAATGTTACCTTCCGCCCCTTGTCACAGGAATTTGTGTCACCTGTTTATCCATTGCATTAAAAGCATCAGTAAAACCATATCAGTGAGGTGATTGGTCCAGCTAGTGCTGAAACAATAATAAAATGTTCTGTATTCACGAGGAGACCCATATTTATTGTTAATATTAGTAACCAATATACTGCAGTTTGCAGTTACTATAAAGCTCATTTCAGTATTTTTGCTAGAACCAGGACAACACAGAAAATTCTCTGCTAAATGCAGTAATTATCCTCAAATAACCTTTTAATTATTCTCAAATAACCCAAACATACAGAAGTGGCACAGATATAACTTGGGGCACAATGTAGCAAAGAATAAGGATTTTGCATGCTTTTCAGCTATAATTATTATCAGTGAGGCCAGTCATACACAGTGACTGTGAAATAAGTTAGTGAGTTAATACCCTGCAGCAAGTCCTCCTTTGTAATTCCTGTTTCAGCTGGAAATTCTTTGAAGAGATGATTGAACCATATCGCCTCCATGAAAGCTGCAAAGATATAACAACTGCTGAGAAATTAAAGCGAGAGACTCCATGGAAAATTACAGATGCAGAGCTGGAAGTATGCAAGGAGAAGGTAAAGCCTTGCCTACCTCTTTACATACACACCTTTTCTTACCCTCCAGATGTTTGAAGTGATTAGTAAGAAAAAGTGAAATACCAGATATGGCATTAGAAACATGACATGTACAAACCTGTCTTTGATATTTACAGATTGGATTTATATTGTAAACACTGCAGAGGTGTGTTATGATTGCAGTATTGAGCTCTCTCAGACCTTGGCATGCTTACACAGTATTTTCTAGGCTGATGAGAAGCTCTGCCCACATCAAAGCCAGGCAGATGAAAACCACCTCTGAATCAGAAGCCACAAAGTTACTGCACTGAGCCTGAGCTAATTGGGTCTGCTGAGGTTTATTAAAAGGCTCCACTGTTTTGGAGCTTGAATCTCTTAAAGGGTGCCCTTCCAAACATTCACCACTTTGGGCAATTTAGAACTGAATCTAGACACTTAACTAAGCTAGAAGTTTCTCCCAAGGCAGGGTTGAGCATGAATTCTAACCTCAATAGCAGAGTAAAGACTAAAACAGTCTACCATGCAGAAGCTCTCCTGCAGTTCAGAGGAGCTTCAAGGCTAATGCTGGCTGATCCACTGGGTGAATTACAGCCCAGTCTGCTCTTTACATTTGTTGGAAAAATACCTTTTTACCAATGAACCACCAGGCTTCATCAGGCAAAAAAGTATGCAAACTCTTTCACCCTTAAGAGACAAGTTCTCCTGTAACTCACAGAGAATCAATCTCGCAATTTTAATTATGGTTCCTGTGGAATGGTACTCAGGAAAAAAACCTGAGTACATTGGGAGTTTAGTTATCCTCACTTTATGCTGCTGGTAACTTCCACAGAGCAAGGATTGTGACTTTGAGCTCAGAGCTGCCAGAAGTCACAGCCTGACATATTAACATGAGCAGAAATCAATGATGATTTAAGATAACATACTACACTACCGACTGCAGCAGCGGGGAAGCAGACTGACTGCTCACTCTACTACCCTCGGCATGGAGCTGATAATCAGCATAAGGTTATACAGTCAGCTACGGGCAGAAAACCTTAGAATTATTCTCACCTTAAATTATCAAAAATTCAGAGTCAGAGGCCTTAAAACGCCTCAGTATAAAAGACATAAGAATATATAGTATAAAAGATGTATAAAAGATGGGAATATAATCACAGACACTTGCATGCAGAACTAGTGAGGATACAACAGAAAAAAAATACGTGATTAAGCTTGGTCTTGTCTAGGTCACTAATTAAGGAACCAGAAAAATGCCTCCAAAGTTGAAGAGAGTCAGCAATATGAAAATGCCAAATTACTCTGTAAAACAAGAACAGCAACAAAAAGTTTAGCTTACACATCTGGAAAGACAGTCTGGAAAGACTGCCCTTATCTTCAGATGTAGGGCAGTTCTGGGAATTTTACATTAGAACACATTTACAATTCAACAGATAAAAAACCTGGCAGCACAGATAAAGGGTGGTGTTATACGATAATTCTCATGAGGTAACGCTGGCTACATTATGAGGGCTCTTACCTATATAACACATACAAGAACAGTGACATTTCTCTAGAGAAGGAAAATTTAAGATTTGAATGGAGAAAAATCTGCTTCTTACTTTCTCCAGGGAAAGAGAAAATAATTGACAAAATCAGTTAAGATACATCTATCTTACATAAACCTGCCCTGGTCTCTTGTTCCTTGTGACTTGTGGTTAAGCCATAAAAATATCGAGGGCTTGAGTGCAATCATAAAGTAAACTCAGTACAAAAATAATCCCTATCCCCAGGAAACCTTACACAGGGGTGAACCATTAGAGTGGTCCTAATATAACCACACCAATAAAAAAGTGTGGCTTAGCCTCATATTTTGCCATGGCTGAGACTCTGGACCCCAGAGCAGACCTGGCCTCCAGTGCTGCCAAAGCAAAAGCAGAAAATCTTGCAGGCAAGGGTGGGGGTGTAGAAAGAGCTGAGGATCACTGACCTAACTTATATTTTTCTTTTCCCTGTTGTGCTTTAATCAGAGTTACCGCCAAGTCCGTCTGAATGAACTCTTACAAGAGCACTCAAGAGCAGCCAACCTCATTGTCCTGTGAGTTGCAAGATTTTTGATTGTAAGAATAATGTGTGATGGGATTCTGAACTGCAGCTGAAGAAACCCTTGTGTTAATTCATTGAGCACAAAAGTAACCTTTTAAGTACCTTCTGAAGGACTTGCATCTGGACTGATGCTTCTCTGGGACTGCACTGAGTATGAATCTTTCCTGGTGATGAAGCAATTGTATAAAGGAAAAGAGGCCACCAATAAAACTACCAAAAAAAAGGCCCTTTCCAGAATTGATTTTTATTTACAGACACATTTTTTTTTGTACACAGCTTCAATAAATTAGCTTGCACTTGTGATGCACAGATAAACCTCTACAGTTCTATTAATTCAGTCTCCAAAAAAGGGGTGGTCATATAATGCTTACCACAAATTGACCCATATTTTAAAACTCCCATCTCAGAGTAACTGCAGATCAGAAAATAGGCTGATGGACTGCAAAGCTGTGTATGTGTTGCCTTTTTATCCTTTTTTAAAAAAATCATCCTATGGGTGAGTTTTATGACCCCAAAAATATTCTTCACCAGTTTAAGGCTACAATCAAATGCAGTTCATATCCAGTACAATCAGGTGAGCAAGGGTTTGCAAATTAAGGCCTTATGATATGAAAACAATCTTGTAGAATTATTATATCAGAGTTGTATATGAACAGTGATGTTTTCTGCTTAGTATTTAATGAGAAGCCTGGGCTACTGCACCTTCATAATGCTGATTTTATTTTTCCCTCTGCCCAAACAGGAGCCTCCCTGTGGCAAGAAAAGGAGCAGTGTCTGATTACCTGTACATGGCTTGGCTAGAAATTCTCTCCAAGAACCTTCCTCCAGTCTTAATGGTCAGAGGCAACCACAAAAATGTACTGACTTTCTATTCTTAGAAAAACATCAGTGCCTGAAATATGCCTTGCTGCATTCCAACAGCTACATTTTTAATGGCAATGATTCATCAAAGACACAGTCATTTAATACAAATCTAAAATTTTAATAATTGACAGATTTTTTTTCAAAAATCCAAAGCAAAGAGTTAGGAAAAAAAAATGTAAATAGTCCCTGCTGGTATTACACTCCAGTACAGGCAAAAGAAGGAAAATCTACCTATATGTCATATCAGACAGCAAATATTTTGAGCACACAAAGAAGAAATTCTTCTGATTTTATAAAGTATTGAAATAGTTTTTGATATTTATCCTAGAAAGCAAAAATTAACAGTAATAAAACAGAAAGGATTAAATCTCTAAACATTTTTTTTCAAACTGCACTATCATAGTTGCAAATGGGCACACAGTAGGATTAAAATGAAATGCAGCAAATTGTGAGACAAAAACCTGTATGGCATCCATCAAGTGTAAGTCATGAACTGATTGAATGCAAGTAGAATACATGAAGTGATTTCTGATTGTAATATTGCCAAATTAGGACCTATGCCTACAGCAGATGCTTTTACCTAAAATGTTCTGCTAATTTAAATTAATTCAAACTCTTCTAACTTAGTCACAAAAAAATAGATATATAAAAAGATGGACTTGTATTACAAGACTGGATAATGCATTTTCAAGCTCTGACATGCAATGAAATGTGTGATTGAAATAATTAAATGTTGTAAGTAAATTTCACCAAAAAAAAATAGTGAAACACTAAATATTCTGACAATTTTTGCTATGAATGTTAGGGTTAATACAATCTGACATAATACATTGGGATAATATGTACAGTGATTTATGTGATTAGAAAACAAAAACTCATTAGCTGAGTTGAATGCTTTACTTTTGATTTATATAAAAGATTTCTCTATTTTTTGACTTTCTAAATAATATTAATTATACATTAAAATAAAGGCAATTCATTAAGTTGTGTAATTTTTCTGTTTTCTACTCTACAATGTTATGGTACTTTATAATTTCAGTTGTCAAGAAAAGCAGCTTCTCTTTTTAATGGGTAAAGCTATATCCTGAGTGTAAGCACTATTTAAATTAAAGACCATCAAGGAACATTTATTTATTTTCTGTAGTCCTGCAACTCCTTTGCAGAGACCAACGAACATCTAAGCCTCATGAAAGCCAGGGAACCCTGAATTTCACTAAATGTATATTTTAAAGCAGGCCTCAGCTTCCATCTTGCTTGAATTATTAGAATTTAACTTGTGGTGGATTTAGTACGCCATCTCCAAAAATGACAAGTATTTAATATTCATAATTTTTCTGAGTTCAACAGCAGCAATTCAGCAGAACATGGTAATATAGCCCAGTAAGCCATGCTTTATTTTCTCTATCTGTTAAAGGCAGGATATTAAATATTGATATTTTCTTATAATGTTCTTCCTTTGCTTCTCACACATTTACAATCAGGCTGAAGGATCATTTTACAATCTAACTGCATTACACAGAATGTTCCTCCATAGACCAAGCTTCCTGCACAACTCCAAGCAAATCAGAGCTCACATTCTGCACCTGCAAAACAAGGAGATAGATTATTCTCTTCCTTCCCAGTGATGTCAGCAGTGATACTGGAGCTTGTTACATGCTGCCAGGTCCTTGCAGTTCCTTGTCAAATGGTAATGGTCACCATCTCCACCTCACACACCACACAGATACAATCTGAATGGCACCCAGCCAGAGCTAAGCTTTTAGGGAGGCTCCACTTAGGATTTGTGTATTTCTTATCACAACCTACACAAGGTAAACTTGGTTTTAGACCTCCAGCATAAGGCTGGGGGGGTTCCCCTTGTAAAGATCTGGGAAAAAAAAACAAGTGTCACTCAGCTGAGTCCTTTCTCCTTAATAATATTGATGAGTCCTCCTCTCCATTATTCGTGGGCTTCCAGGCTACCTCAAGCAGAGTTTAGAACCCAGCCTGCCTCACCAAGTCTGGCCATTCATAAAACTGGTCCTTTTCTATATTATAATGCAGGATGCAGTAATAAACTCCATAAAAGTCCTGCTTGTTTAAATAAACATTTACAATCAGATATTAGTTTGACACAACTTCAGTTCCTATAAACTTCAACTTTTTGGATAGCTTACATCGGAAGCCATAAAATATTTTTAGTAGTTTTTTCACAGGGGTATGTGTTACATATATATTCTCCTTCAAACAGTTCATACTATTTAGACTGAAAATACTGAACAGGAATAAAAGAAAGCCCAAATTGGGACATTCTTAAAAATACCTTTCACAACTGAACTGCAATGTGTAGTAAAGGTTTCACTGCCATCTGGCTGCATTTAGAAAACGTAACATAGCAAGGAGACAATCACATACACTTAAGAGTGTAAAATAAAAATCACAAAGACTAGTTGTTTGACAAAATCTAGACCATCAAAAAGAATACAAAAGTCTGTAGCTATTATGCAGTCAAATACCTCCATTAGCCTCACCAGGGACAATTTTGAAACTATTAATCCAATGGATAGTCTTTTCAGCCCACAGCACAGACCCATGGGGGAATTCAGGAAATTCCCTATTCCTAGGGATATAGATATGTCCTGTAGGATATATCTATATATAGATAGATGTGTTGATAGAAAGACATAGATGTAGGAAAAATAGGGGGGAAATTACATCATAAATCGAATTGCAAGATGGCAGTGTATTAAAGACAATGAAATAAGTCTCCTGCTCCAACATAGAACAGGGCAGGCACAAAACATTGATAGGTTTTCCCTGTCATCCACCTCATCGTCAAGAATTGTTCTCCTCTCGTAAGGCAAACGCTTCTGTCGTGGCCTGACCATTTGTGAAGGAGTCTCTTTCTGCCTCTACTCTGTGCAACGCGCTCTAATAAGATCTGCTTTAACAGCAGGACTGGATGTTCTCCAGAGGCCCCTCCCAGCCCCAACCAGCCCGTGACTGTGGAGGACAGCGGCTGTTAAGCGGCCCCCGTTGTGCTCAGCCAGCCCGGCTGTGCGGGGCAGGACCGCGAACGAGCCCGGGGCACCTCTGAGGGCGCAGCGCCCGCGCNTGCGCCGGCAGGTAGAGCCCGGGCGGGGGGAGAAGGGGGGCGCCGGCGCCTCCGCCCGCGCCCCATGAGCCGTGCGGACCGCGGCGGGGAGCGCCTGACGAGCGGTCCATGGCGCGCTTCCCACACGGCGGCGGCGGCGCTATGTTTGCCCGGTGCCTCCGGTGGCTCCGGCACCCCTGCGGGCGCTGTAAGAAGGGGTGGGGGAGTTGTGGGGCAGCATACACCGCCCAGCCCGCAGCCCTCGGGGGCTTTGGGGGATACACGCTCCCCTGCCGCACCACATGCCCGCTCGGCGCCCCTCGAGGCCGCCCGGCGGTGACGCATGGCCGCGATTTGGGGCGAGCGGCGAGCCCCGCCTGACACACGGGGCGGGACCCTCCGTGGGGGCGCGGGGTGCCCAGGAGGGGCTGGGTGAGGCCATTCTCAGCGAGGGGGGAATGGGGTTGCGCCGCGCGCGGAGAGGCCGCGGGCGGACCGGTTTCCCCCCCTGCTCCTGCTCCCATAGGCCGCGCCGGGTTTTGGCGGGTTTTTGGCGGGCGGGCGGGTGGACGTCCCTCACCGCGTCTCTCCCGGTCCCTCAGCCATGCCCGCCTCCGAGGCCGTGCCGCAGCCGTCCCCCAGCAAGAGGCAGAAGGGCTCGGGGCCTGGAGAGGCCTCCGCACGACTGCGCTTCACCAAGCTGTCCGAGAACGCCTTCGCCCCCTCCAGGGGCTCCGCGCGGGCTGCGGGCTACGATCTGTACAGGTGAGGGAGGGTGAGGGTGCGGCACCCGCGGCGGGAGCCCGCGCTTGATGCCGCCCCGCTCGGCGAGCCCTGCGCCCGGCGCTCCGGCGGCTGAGAAGGGCCCTCGCGGCCTCTTGCTGGGCCGAGTTCTCGGACAGTCTCGCTGGCCATGCAGGAGAGGATGCCAGAGCCGATCTAATCGTAGCTCCCTTGTTCCTCCATCCCTGATCGTTTTCGGGTATCTGTGGTCCAGCCATGTTACAGCATTTATTTCCTCAAGCTCAGATGCAGTCGTTAGCTAAAAGTCAGGCTTGACAGAGCATCCAGAGTTGCTGTTGGTGCTCGCATTGGCCAGCTTGCGTTCCTCTTGAAAGGAAAAAATGGTAGTGCACGTGGGCCCTCCTTGCCAGCACTTGTGCTTTTCTGCTTTCCTCTTGGCTCCGGAGTTGCTGCCTGCCAAAGGGCCTTGTAGCAGTTTGATAGTGCTCCTAGCTGGAAACCACTTGGATTGATGTACAGACTTAGGTTTTGGTTTGAATTAATCATGGCCTTATTCATTGGCTTTTACTATGTTCAGGAAAACCTGTAGCTAGACTTGTGGTTGTTGGCATAGTGCTTCTGTAATCAAGTCATTAGTTTTGAACGAGTGAACTTTGCTGCTGCCACTTCTAACTTAACTTTTTTAGGATTACGTAGAATAACCAGCCTTTTTCTTCTTCACCTCTCTGACTTCTTTCCTGAAGATTTACTGCACCCCACCTTACCTTTTTTTTATCCCTTTCATCTCACCAGGTTTGTTTTTGTTCTTGTTCCAATGTTGCACTGTAGACTTGGAAAAAGTCTGTTTTATAGAAATCCTTTCAGTACTTCCCAGTATTTAAAAAACAGTTCTTTGTCAAGGTCAAGACATGACAAGTATTGTCACCTCTGCTTTTCATTAGGCCTCCAGTTGGGTAGCTTCAGCAAGCTCTTAAAATCTCTGTAGATCACAGTTTCCAGAAGAATCATGTGAATCATGAACTGTCAGACTGCTCAGAAAAAAAACCAAAACATTGTTGCCTAAAAGTTAACTTAATAGATTATTAATTTTGATGACAACTAGTTCATCTGCTGTAGAAAGCTTAATCATACGGTATTATTCATAAAGTTTCTGCTATTGCACAAAAAATGAACAACCACGTTCACCTAATGGTTACTTTAAATGTGTATTTTTTTCTATCTTACTAATTAAAAAAACATTTGAAACTGGCAGTCGCAGGAGTATGCTGTTCAAATGACACTTCTGGAATCTTAAACTAGCACCATTAGAGTGGCAACATCTTGTGTTTTAGAATCTGCATTAAATTTTGCAAATCTGTGAATATTTGTTGTTTAAATTTCATGATATAAATTCCCTGGCAGATTAATTCTGGGTAGTTTTGTACCTTAAGTTACAGTAAAGAAACTTTAAAAAATACTCTAGATGAACTAGTGTTTCTTTCTTTAATGTAGTGCCTATGACTGTGTGATACCACCTATGGAAAAGGCTGTGGTGAAAACAGACATTCAAATAGCACTTCCCTCTGGATGCTATGGCCGAGTAGGTGAGTACACAGCTGTCAAAAGGCTGCAGAGTCATTCTAGAACAGGTTTGACTCCATCTTCACATTTAGATTCTGCCTTTCAGAATTAGTCAGCACAAAAAAGGGATGCCACATGTCCGTGTGATTTACTAAGTCTTGTAGTATTTTCCTGTTACCTGTTGTCAGATACATTTGAGGTTTGGTGTATGTCGGGTGACCAAAGGAAAATCAGTAAAAATGCCTGTACTCTACATACAACTTTAAAAGCTCCACAGTAGTTCATTATTTGTATTAAGTTTCAGAAGTCAAATCACAAAGACTTAATAGGTAATGGACATACAGAAAATGCATCTCTGGTTGTTTAAAAATTAACCCCAGAGTACCAGTGTACTACAATTTGATGACATATTGTGATAGAATCGTTGAGAGAACCTGTACAAGATATTCTGTTTATTTTGTGCATTCTTTATCTGAATTATGTATAAATTCTTAAAGTAAAAAAAGCAATAGCCACTCCAGTGGAAGAAAATGATCAGAGTTTGCCATGTCCATCTATGTAAAAAACCACATGCATTTCTCTTATCCCAAAGAAAATTGTAAAGGTTGTATCATTTTTAGTTCCTCATCCCAGTAGGCTAAGGTAAGTAAAAACCAAAATCCCCACACATAATTTATCTGTGTATAATACTGCTTAGGAAATTGCTTGCCAGGTATTGTTTTCCTTTGTAACTTAAATGGATTGACCTAATAGTCTTCTGAGATGATGCTGGACCAGTGGTAGTCACCAACAATAAACCAATAGACAGTCTGTGTGCTCCAGTTGCCTTCCTTGGAGAAACCTACTCTGCAATTGCAGCTCAAATAAAGACACGTTTCCATTACTTAAAGATTGCAATTTTATTGTTGCCTGTTGCAGCTGTTACTCTGTTTAATGTATATGTAAACTCTTAACAGTAATTCCTGTAATGTTTATTTTAAAAAGACTGGAAACAATTGTCGTTCCCAAGACTGTGCAAACACACTATATAACCTATAAATAGTCTTTTTAAAGAAATAAATTGTAATACTTAAAACAAAATTCTTTTCTAGCACCACGTTCTGGTTTAGCTGCAAAGCACTTCATAGATGTTGGAGGTAAGCTTTTTGTTCTTTTTATTAAGACTTGGTAAGTACTGATCATGGAAGTGCCTCAGTTTCACCCTGTAATGTTCAAATAAATGATGGCTTCTTGGGGAGTCTGGCAAAAGGAGATACCTGGGTAACACCTGAGAGAGTGTTAATGTTTAACATCATAATTATGTTAAAACTTTCTTAATTATAAAAAAGATTACTGGGGGTTTTTTTTTAATAATAACTGTGTCATACTTCTGTAGGCAGTGCCTGTCGTAGAAGTTACTTTTTGGCTTAGGCATTAAAGATGACTTCTTACATGCTGGTTTCTCCATTTTTTTAACCAGCAAATTAACTTGAGAATTGCATGTTTTTCTAAATTTTCAAAACTCAGGGGATACTCCCAGTGTTACTAGCACCTTAATTAGAAAGCTGTTCAGCAATGCCATTGGATTAACCCAAAACATTACATAAGAAAACTGTGTAAATACCTTTTCCACACTGGAACTAGTTCAGAGATTGCATGGTAACTATGGATTATATGCACTACAATTTTTTCAAAAGCTGAAGCAACTACTTTAAAAATAGCTTTTTATTCTTAAAGGTGCATTTTGTGGTTCAATGTTACAACTTCAAGGTACACTCACACTACAGTTTCCTCTGGTGTTAGTAATCTCTAATGGTAGTACTTTGTATAAGGAGAATGTCTTGGAATGGTATTTAATTTTAGTATTTAAATTATTTCTGCAAGTAGACTTCAAAATACGTACTTAGGACCACAGCGAGGCCCAAACTCAAATTTTCTACTGGACATGCGTTTCCTCTGAGAGAAAAACTCTAAAAAAGCAGAATATCATTATTTTAATGTGCACTGGTAGCTAATCTTCTGAACTATGTAGTTAATACAATCTTGCAAAATACAAGAGTAAGCTAGTTTTATAGTCTTGGTACTAGAATATAGCTGTATGACAGTCTTTTCCTTACAGCTCTGATTCTGTTACCTTGCCAGAGGTACAGGATTTGGATCTGTGCAAATCCATAGCTCTTAAATGAAATGTTAGAGTTAAGAACAGATTTCTGCTTGACACTGAATGAGCTGAAGTTAGCAGAACAAATGGGGCCTGAATTTAGTCCAGCTGTCTTGATTTCAGATAGGGTATTACTACTAAAATTAGTAGTACAGTGGTAAAGCACTTCTTGACATGTGATGATGTTTTTCAGTTCCTTTTGCAAGACTGATTAGCATTTTTAGATCTCAGTATTTGCATATATATCGTTAGTTGTGCATCAGAAGTTTAAGGATGTCATTATGAGATACTGTAATCATTTATTAATCTAAACCTTATCTAATCTAGTTATCTCATACACTGACATTTACTAACTGCATTTCTCTCAAAATTCTTTCTTGTGACAGCTGGTGTTATTGATGAGGATTACAGGGGAAACGTTGGTGTGGTACTGTTCAACTTTGGCAAGGAGACATTTGAAGGTAAGTGTTAAGCCTGGCAGAACCTGTTTTCAGCCATCTGACTGGGAATGAAAAACTAGTTTTTTCTTTGAAAGTTTATGCAGATATAGAACTAGCTGGGAACATTTTTCGTCTCTCAGTTAACAAAAACATAGATACTTAATAATGTCCTGTCAAGGGAACATGTAAAGATTCTACTCATGGCAGATTAAACAGCATGCAAAAAAACTGCCCCCAAAACCACCACACCACCACAAAAGCAAACCAAAACATCCCTACTTAGCTTTCGATTCACAAGCTGTACTGAAATGCAACTTTGTATTAAGTTACTACCTTTCTCTGAAAAAAAAAATTGGCTGTGTAGTATGTGAGAAAAACTTTCCCCAGAATCCTGGGAAACATGAGTAACAAAGACAGGATTTTCCATTTATTACACTGTCTTTTTGCAAAAAGTTAGTTTTAAGTTTCAGTGCCCAGTTGCAAGAGATGTGCTTTTGTGGCCTCTTCTGCATCTTCACATCACAAGCTGCTTATGGAAGTTCTGTGAGCCAGATTGGTTATTAATGAGAAACTCAGTTTTCCTTTTATCAGTTTGCCTTTTTTCCCCCAGATTCCTGGGTCTAGTTCATAAAAGGAGCTACATTATCCATACAGCTGTCTCTCCATCTCTGCAGTACTTGTACATCATGAACTTAAGATGCCAGAGCATGGCAGCAGGAACAAATGGAAAGCCTTGAGCTGGTACAGCTGCTGACATTCACCATGGAAGGACCAAACAAAAGTTTATCTTAACCTGTATTTTTCTGGGTCTGTTAACATCTCTTTAGATAAGTTTCAAATAAGTGTTTTCACTTTTAGTATATTCTGATATTCTTGAAAGGGGATTGTCTAAAGTCTATATTCATTGTTCACTTTTTTGAAGGAAACAATAATATTTTAACTTCTCTGCAGTTAAAAAAGGGGATAGAATTGCCCAGCTCATCTGTGAACGCATTTATTATCCTGAGCTAGAAGAAGTTGAAGTAAGTTGCCAAAAGAAAATATTTCTGCATTTTCAATGATTATTAGTTTAAGATATTTGTATATAAGAGGAAATTTATTACATAGATAAATACTAGGCTAAAATTACTTTCAGTGGTAAAAGTGCATAGCAACAGTGCTACCTGAATGAAAGTCTTGATTCTTTGTACATACTTGCATAGATTTTTTTTTTTTTTTTGGTAAGTTTTCAGAGTTTTTGAGGAACAGTTCAGTATATGCTAGAAATGGTTGTCTCACAAGCATTTGTTTAAACTTGTACAAAAGGTATTCCAAAGTGCCTCACATACATTTTTTTGTTTCTTAATTATAGCTCTTGTTACAAGTTAATTATAGACAATATCTCTTGTATGGAAACAAAAGGCAAGTTAAGGTACTAAACCAGTTTATCATAATTGATGTCTTTCAGGCTCTGGATGATACAGAACGTGGCGAAGGTGGCTTTGGCTCTACTGGAAAGAACTGAAAATTACTTGCATACGCTATTTTTTTGTTCTACTATTTCTAAATTTTCATCTGAATTAGAAGTAGGTTTTTTGGCATGCATAAAAATATTTCAAGTTTTATTGAGACTTCTCTGTATCTATCCTCCTGTGAATTCGTCTGCATAATGAGGAAATGTGTATGACTGGCTTCACTTATGAGTTGATGTATTATTTTCTCTTTCAAGATATTTCGTCCTCAGCAATAAGAACACATTTTTTATGTGGCAATTGTGCTGTAATAAATGAAAAAATAACTTAATTACGTATTTTATTTTACTCACCTAAACTACAACAACCAGTTGTTCCCTTGCCAGTTTTTGTTAGACTTCTGAAAGCTATCTTCCACATGGCTCAGGATTTTGTACTGAGAACCCATTTCATACAGCATCAGTGACACTATTGATAGGACTTCCCACTCTGATACCAAAATCAGAATAAGACAAAGATATTTAATACTGCATCCTCTACAACCTGTCGAAATACTTGTGTTTCTGTTCAAAGCTAAAGTTCTGACTTTGATCCTTAGCTCATCTTCCAAGTGACCAATTTTTCAGCTCTCTTATGTTAAAAGAAAAGCCAATACAGTGTTTGAGTTAAATAACACAACTCATCTGGAAATAACTTATATGTAGTAAATAAGAGCTATGAATTACACTTTCAGAATATTTGTTACAAATTTATCAATTTGTTACTGTATGGAAGAAAAATTCTGAATTATTGAAGCAGTGCACAGTTTGGGTTTTTAAGTTCACTTTTGTCCAGTTAACAGAGAATTTTTTTTTAATCTGGCCTAAACCTGATCCAACAAGTGTGTGGAATTTCTTAAATTAATCTCTGACTTTTAGGTGAAAGAATATGCAAAGAAGAGAAAAAACAAAAAAGGAAAGAAAAGTGACTATTTTTCCACTTTACATAAAAGAATTAGAAAAGGCTCTGAAGCTCTCAAACACATTCTTCCTGCAGCTGTCTGTACTTTTAAGATTTTCTTATCTGGAAGATCACAGGTAGGAAATACTTTTAAGTTTTAGCAGTGGAAAGGTGTGCCCTTTGTAGGCTGATGTTCATACTGCTCTTCTGCTTGGTAGTTTCAGCTCAGGATAATCCTATAGGTAGTAGTTTAATGTTTTTGTCTAGGACTATTTTTAGTGAAGTAGGCCCAAAATACTATACATTTTATACATTTTATCCTGCCCGCCCTGCAAGGAGCTGGAAAACAAAGAGCAGTGTGACAGCATTTGGATCCCTTCAGCCATGGGATAGGCATTACACTGGCTTGGCAGTGCTGAAACAAGAAGTAGGTTCATCTTTGTCTAGGGCAGAAGCCTTTTCCTCTAAGTGCATGATATGCTGATCAGTCAGTTTGCTGTTGGTCCTTACCCCTTGTCACAGCGCTGTACTTGGATCTGTACACCCAGACAGACCATCAGGAGCAGGCACACCCTGCAACAGGCCACTGGAAGCAAGGAGCACATCATACCAGTGCAGTCTAAATGAGCTGGGAAAGCTGAGCTTGACACTAATTTTATTCAGTTCCGTAACTTGCCAAAAAGGAACTTAAAGGCTATTTAAAGTCTTAAAATCTATGATCATTTTGTGAAAAGCTGTTTCCTCTTCCTGGACTGTAAGTCAAGAGAAAGTTTTGCTGCAATTTTTAGTTTTCACCTTCCAAAGCAAAAACCCAGCAGGGGTTCCACTGATGCAAATCCTTTTTTAAAAAATGCTGCAAGATGGCCTCACTTGGAACAGCAACCTACAAGGAAGAAGTTGGAGTTCAGGTGGTAGTCATTATTTGTTGTACCTGATGGAAACTGATCTGATTTCCATTTTTGAAAAAATAATGCTAATACTACGGATTCTGAGAGAAGTATTTGTTAAAAAACCCACAATCTCAGGAGCTATCTCAGACATAGGAGGAAAAAACAAATTTACATATGCATGCCTGCAGTAACTTGTCAACTTGTTGAAACCATTGTCTGTCATTACCAGAAAAGGCTCACTTGTTTTGAAAATTGGTATGGTGGAGTTCCTTTCCATTGTTTCTCAGTACTTCTCTAGAGAAGTGTGTCGAGTTTTCGATTGCAGCAAGGCCCTTCCCAGTAAGGACCTTGGGAATGTGTATCTGAAATGAGAAATGCTTTCAAGCTTACCTCTACACTGAGCTCCTCTGTGTGCACCAAGCCATTGCACACGGGTAAGGAATTCTGGTAATTCCTGTTGGGGTGTTGTGGTTTGCTTTTCTTCAATAGAAGTAGTAAATCTAGGAAAGACAAATATTTCTACCCAGGCAACAAGAGTTACCAATGTACTGAAAGTTCTTAAGTTGATATTGCTACTGCGGATCAAGGCCTGCATTTGAAACTTGCAGAAACTTTGTACTGGGACTGAGTAGAGGCTTCTTAAAACAGCATTTGCTACTCTATGGTTCAAACCAAGCTATCTACATATTTTTTATTTATAGTCCCACAATTTTGTTAATATGAAAAACAACACCCTCCCAATTATTTTCATGTTCCCTTTTTCCTATAATATCTACATTACAAAAGTATATTATTTTGGTATCCGGCAAGAGGGGACTGGGAAACAATCTCTTTTTTCATTACTTGATCTGAGACCTACATTATCTAGTTGTAAATTAGTTTTGTAATTCAGTGACAAATTGCCTAATTGTGTCATTGAGTGCACGTGCTTCAGCTCGGCGAGTAACTTCAGAAGTTACCCAACAGTGTGCACAGGGCTCGCTTCTATGTAGACAGATTCATGTCTCCAGAGCCTGCCACCGGGGTGTGATCCCCAGGGCTCAGTGCAGGTATGAAACTGAAGAGATGTAAAGCTATTTCCAAAGTAACAAAATGAAAATCACTTTAAGCAAAAATTACATTGGGCTGTTCTCCACTATCACTGACCAGATCCAGGCAAAGCTACTCTTTAATTCAACTACTCACATCTGCAAGAGAAGTTACCTAAAGCTTGAAGAACAATCTTATGGAACATCCTCTGTGTAAATGAAACATGAAGCCTTTATAAATTAAAAGTAATTGGGAATTCTTATCTACAGCAGAAAAGAACATTTTCCTGCAAGGAAAGGAGAAGGACATTACTGACTAACAATCTACTTCTTTTTTTTAGACATGGATTTGACTTGTTACAGGGAGAAAATCTGGCCTTTCTCCCCAGGTGAATTTGGAAGGAAGTTGAGGTGCTTTGCCCCAGATTCACCTCCAAGGTTTGAATTATATTATGAGATCTGAGAGGGTTCTATTTTTTTATTTCAGCTGCAATACTTATGCTAACCTCTATGTCCTTAGAAAGGCAGAGGATCATAAGCTGCTGAGGGTTTTGAAAGAACATGGGATTTCTATACAATTCCTACCACTTGAACCCTCTACTTTTGGAGGGTATAAAATCTTAAAATAAAAATTATGGCAGTAATACCACTGCTACCATTGATCTTTAGTTCTTTCTTTCCCCCAGAGTGTTAACCTGGTGTCTAGTAGTTGAGAATTTAGGCACAGCTTCCTCAGCTCAGCTAGTGTTATATTATTCTATGGAATGGTAGGAATTTTTTTTATCTATTTAATGTTTTCTAGATCAGCCACTAGATGGCACTTAAAGTTTGCTTTCTTTTCCACTACTTATTCAGAGGTATTTTTCAAAGATCTGTTCATCTATAATTAAGAGTTGATGTCTCCCACTGGAATTATGTTGGTGGAAAGAAAGATGCAGCAATATTTGAGTGAAAGCAGGCAAAAGTATAACCATTAAAGGGGGAACAATGACAATATTTTAAATAACATTTGGGTGGTTGCACTGTTTGCATAATCCCTCCTGGCATGCAAGAGCAGTAGAGAAGCCTGTGGCTTTTCTCTCCTGCTGCGTTTCAACAAAAATGGAAAATTGTAATGAACAGCAACATTTTTCCTATCTTTCGTATTCACTGTGTTCTTACTCTCTCTTCCTCCATTCCTTTAAGTGGAATGCAGACTACTTAAGGATTGCATTGTAGTGAAAGTAATGTATAGCCTGGTATACTCTGCATTGGATTTTCCAAATCAGATGCCTCTGGCTGCAAGTTCAGGATATAAATTAAAACTTACTTAATACATGTTAACTCACTAAGGGTGGGTGATATATAGTAACCTGAATTATGTAAATTAAGGTTCCCTAGTTTCTGTGTTGGTTGCTGCTCCTGTAATAACACAGTTTGGAGCTCTTGTATTTGTCTTCCTCCTAACCGTCTAAATTTTTTTTTTTTTTTGTTAAATAACTTTTTGTTTAAAAAAATGTTAATAATTTTGTTAAATCCTTGTATTTTGGCTTAAAGATGGTTAAGTAAGTTTTGGTATTAAGCAAACTTCTATGACCCTGCCTATTTCCTGTCCTGTCAAACCTTTCCTTGTAAGAATAACAGTGTCCTTTTATTTGGTGGAGTGTAGCATGATGTTTTTGGCAGGCCCGACATTTTTGACTTGCATAAATTTGTGACCTCAAGTGCAAGAAAAGTGAGTGCATGCTTCAATACCTCATGGTTTTTGCCTAAAAAGAAAAGTGTCCACATGACTAACCATTACAATTTCTGAAGGAAAATTATCAGCACACTTATTCCACCTGATTGCACATGACTGCACTTCCAAAGAAAAGAACCAGAAATAAAAATAAGTATTTTGCACCTAGTTATGTAAGTTACCGAAAGCCTGAAAATATAGGGCAGACTGTACTGCCTTACTGGTTTCTAGAATTGGCACACATGGCACTTCCCTCACTAACAGCTATTTGGCAGTCTCCACCTCAGTAAGGATGTGATTCTGCAAAGTGTAAATTCAGGTCTGCTGATGGGCAAAGAATGTCATTGCATGGTTAAAGGATGCAGGATCAGGTTTGAAGTGAATTTACGTAATTATTTTCCTAAACTTTCCCTCCATTAACTGTGTGGTTATTTAGCTCTTTACCACTGAAGTGATGCTTTTCCCCTACTCAGAACACAGCGAGAAAGCCTTTTACCCTGCCAAGTCTGAAAACCTGACAGATTAATTTTATAATTTGAGAGCTCTCATCCAGAAAGTAACTACTGTATTTTAACATGTAAAGTATGTTTAAACAAACACGTGTGAGCTGTGTCTGCCTATTTAATTGTTTCCCCTTAGATTTTGATTTTTTTTTTCATTGTCACAAAACTTTTATATAAACCTTCTGCGTTTTAGAGAACATTTGTATAGTATAATTCATAACAAGAGCTTTGTATCAATCAATACTGTTCATAGCCTTGAACTGAAGAAATTATAATTTGTCTACTATTGGTTGTAGCAAAGGAATTAATTTGCTTTCATTTTGTAAAAGAAGAAGGAAAAACAAACAGACATGAATGTAGCATCCTTGGCCAGATTCTTTTAACATGAGTATTTTTGTTTATGGATTCCTACTGTGAAAGGTTGTCTCCAAGTGTCCAAGACAAAATAACTATGTGTCCTCGTTGGAAGGAAACATCTTTCCTTTGCAGCTAAACTGATTTGCCATGTCTGGCAAGCACGGTAGTTATCCATAGCTGTCTTGCTAATACACCTCAGTCCTGGTGACAGCCTTCCCACCTGCTTAGTTTACACTCTGTTCACTGCTAAATCCCAGGGACCCTTCCTTAGGGTGCAGGAGAGCATCAAGGAATCCTACTTGTCAGGTTTTCACAGCAGCAAACACAAAAACATCAGTCTCACTATTCCACATAGGAATTAACTGCTGGCAGCAAGCCAAGCTGATCAGCATTACAGGTAATTCAAGGCATTTAGATTCTGCAAGAGTATTTTTCTTCATCCTGTAAGATGAAGATTCTAAGATGCTGTATCTTAGCAACATATGTAGGCTAGAGCAGTCAAAGAAAAGTAGGTGTTTTGTTAGGGGATAAAGTATATTTCAGTCCTGTTCTTACCTTTCTTCTCAACTTGCATTTAAGTCGTTAGTAACGTGAGAAAACTGAAAAAGAAGCTGTGACAACAACAGGAAATCATGGATTCAACAACAGAGAACTCATTGCTCTCCCTGGACATGAAGAGGAGTTGACTGAGGGTTCCACTCATCTTGGTGAGGGTTATTTTGTTTGGGAGAGGATTTTTTGTCTGGTTAGTTGGGTTTTAGTACTAATCATGTCAATTAAGCTACTAAAAGTTCTCCAGGAAAAACTGGATAGAACTCACTGCCTGGAAGACTGCCACCAGCTGTAAAGCCAAACTGCTGCACCAGGGAGGCAGCAAGGTACTGGGGTTTTTTGTCAAAAATCATTCCTTATTGTACACTTTGTTATCAGTTTCTAGCCAAGAAAGGCTTTAAGAGTGGCTTTAAAGAGGGCCTCATATTTCTAAAAGCCTGAGAGATGTTGTGTCCCGCCCTAGGTCACCTGCAAAGAGCCCCCAGAGTGCTGTTCATAACTTTCCCAAATGGCAGCTGAGTAAGACTGACTAATAGTCAAAACAGGCAAGCTTTCACTATTGTATCTTGAGCAGGCTGGAGGTCTGCTGTGTGGGAGAAAGAAGCCTCTGTTTGCATTTACTTTTTATTTGGATGACCTTTGAGATGCTTAGCATTTATGGGACAGCCTGGACTGAACAGAAAAACACTCAGGCACTTCCAGGTAGTTTGGATCCTACAACAGGATTTTTAATTTTTCAATTCTGTTTGCTTCTGGCCACCTGCTTGCCAACAGAACCTGCCTATTTATTTTTATAAAAGTTGATTTTAAAACTATGAGAACCTAAACTAATAACAATAATAACAAATTGGACTCTACTTCTGTCCCCCTCCTTCTGAAGTTTGCTATTCATATGTACAGAACTAATGTCCAAGGCATAGCTGGATATTTATTACAGCATGCAAATGATCACTGATCCCAGAGCTGCATACAAGCTAAATGAGAAATTATTACTCATTTGCAATTATTCCAGGAAATCTTGAGCAGCTGCCAAAATAATAGAACAGCTGGAAGAGAAGAGGTATAGGATCAGTTTAAGCTGGCACTCAGGCTAAAGAAACTCATGCAAAGTCACAGCCATGGGTGTCTGGAAGACTCAGCTTTATCCCACTGTGGAGCTGGTGCACAACATCGTGCATTGTTACGTGCTAACAACATCTGCCCAGAAAATGAGTTACTCCTCCAGTCTCCATTGGGGATCACCAAGTGCCTCTAGAGCCACAGATCAGCAAAAACAACTCTTCATCAAAATCAGAACCATGATAGTTTTGTTAATCAAGACAGTGTTGTTGATACTAGCCCAGATTAGAAATTATGTAAGTGGAGTTTATTACAAATACCGTGACTACACAAATAGAGTAGATGTGGAGGAAGCTAAGGCTAAAGTCATATTTTATGATGCCTTAGGATCTCTCTGGATAAATCCTTTTCTCCTCATGCCGTCGCTCATTGATCCTTACTGTCTGGACCACCAAATTTTCATCTCCAGGTGTGCTATCAGCTAGCAGGCAAAGGTAGGAGTGATGAAATAGGAGGTTGAAAAATTCATATGATACTTGCTCACTTCTAATGAACAACAGAGAAATAACTTGAGCTCTATTTAACTGGTACAAAAGAAAAGTGCTTATAAGGCATTAGAATCAAAAATTACACCTAAGAGCAAAGCTCCTGGCTTAGCACTATAAAGCACATGCCAATAGTCCAGGGAAAACCCTTTTCTTAAACTCCATTATAGGTCCATTAAAAGTTGCCTCTTCTGCTGATAAAAGTGCATTCCATGGCCTCACTGGTCTGTGCATATTCCCAAAGTCTAGTGCTGTTGCTGGCAAATCTTTATTATATTCCTACATTACACAGAGCACTGTGCAAATACTAAACAAAAGAAAATGACATCCAACTGCTAACAAAGACTTATCCTTTCCCACAGCCAAAGTAGCAGTCAGACAAAGGCTTCCTCTGAATCCTTGCTCATTGTGTGAAGCACAATTCAAACAATCACCAAATGGTATTAATCATGGCCTTCCATAGCTCTATAACTAATATCTTTAAAGTTATTCTGCATGGTGAGAACTGTGAAACCGATACAGCCCTCATCAGAATGCTAAGGGTATTGGCATTGCTTTAAAACTATCTCCATACTCCAACAGTTTCTATGCACAGACGTCTTCAAGAAAAGTCAGAGGGTTGCATGCTTTAATAGCCATGGAAGTACTTTATTCCCTCTGAAAAAAAATATTTGGGTTCATGTTTATTAATGCCCAATACTCAAGGTCAGAAAGATCATTCATGTATTTGGCCAGAAGCATTGTTTTGCATGAGTTCAAGATGCCAGAAGGTTATACTTGATCAACAGTAGGTGCCCAAGGGATTTGAATGAAAACATTTGGAAGTATTAAATCAATAGCTGTCAAGATTCCTCTATCTATAAATGCAGTTGGTTTTAGTAAACATGTGTTGAGTGGTTTTAATTCACCTAAGGAAAATATGTTGGAATTACGGGTTTTTATGTGTTTCTGAGACATGAGCTCACAAATTGCCAAAGAACTTTGGCACAATTAAAAGGAGTGAGAGTCAGATGGATACTTCAAACACTAGTAAGGGCAAATTCTGAATGCTTGCCAAGTGAAATATAATTAATCTGGGTCTCTGCACTATTTACTGCTAAGAGATTACAAAAATCTATCTAAGGAATAATTACCAAAAAAGACAACTGTGGGGTGGGACACAGCACTGGCCTCATATGATCTGCATACTAGAAGTCATTAATATAGAATTACATCTGCAATACAGTATAGTCATAAGACTGAGGGACCCTCTCTCAGAGTTCCTTTTCTCCATCAAAATGAAAGACAGAATGCTTCTATTATTCCAGAGGCTCAAAGTTCTTCCTAAGGGCAAGAACTGGTCAGCTATGTCATACTCTCCCTAGGGATGCTGTGGAAACCCCTTTGGCTTGACGCAAAGAAAGGAAAAAGCATAGCACCAAGAGCAGCCCAGCATTGGCTGGTGGGTTGAGTAGATCTTCTGACAGGTCTTTTCCATCTATAATTTTGTTCTGTGGCTTCAATACTGAAGGCCCTGTGGACATCCACAGTGCTCCTGCTTTCCTGGAAGCCTTAATAAAGATCTGGATTGGAACTCAGAAATACAAGCAATACCACTGAGCATATTATTCTAATGTGGTGTGAGAGGTAAAAAGAATGCCAGTGGGAACATGCCCCATCATGCTAGTTGGGTTTATTCTGGCTTTTAACACCAGGATCCCCGGAAACACCTGCATCAATGCATTCTAATTGCAATGGTTGTCAGCATGCTGCTTACTTCAGTGCAGAAAACCCCTGGTGCATAAACAGTTATTGTACTGTTTACCCAAGATAGTGTTTGGATTTATAAGCTTACATGTTTGACCAGGTCCCGAGACTTTGGTTCATTAGGAGATGCAGAAACTAATCTAGATATCCTCACTCAGCAACAAACGTGTCAGTACTTCTTCTCTACTCTTCACCTAGTCTGTGCCTACCAGAAGCCTCTTCTCTATAGCACATCCACTTGTAAAGTTGGTACAAGCTCACAAAAGCCTCTTTATCAGGTTTATTCATCAGTCTGAAGGCCAGATTTCTACTTTACCCTGTTGCCACTGGAATTACTTAAGGGGCAAACACAGTTCCAGTTCTACCTCAGAGTACAGCAGGAAGATTCACAATCTCTGTTGTCACCCAGAACTTGGTCACTTGCTTCTCCACGGCAGATACACCATAAGCCCCTAAGGCAGAACCAGTTTGTGAGCAGTTTCTATTGGTCCCTGGAGCAGAGTTTCTCAGCCAGCAGTCAGATTTCCAACAGTTTGCAAAGCCTAAAGATATTTTGCCAATACCTTAAATAGATTAAATATGGTAGCATGTAGCCTACAGCAACCCAGATCTGAATCTAGAAATCTGACCTTTGGGGGACTGGTGGAACCAGAGGAGTATTCTGACTCAGCTGGAGCAACTTCTCAGATCTGAAGGAAACTTTACCCAGTGGGAACTCACAGCAGGTCACAGCTCAGTTTCTCATGAGATTGACCACATCTGTTCTCTTTTATGCAAGAGAAACACTTCATTAGGGCCCTATGTAACCTTCTGTTGGGCAATACTGGGCACTCCTGGTTTCATCAAAAGATGAATCAGTGGGTTCCATTATTGCTTCATACCTCAACAGTAAAGTTTTGGGTGGGTTCTTGGACAAGAATCTTGGCTCTGAGAGGCGTGTTTGATATGGTAGCCTTGGACACAACCATACAATAATTCAAGCACTTCTTACAAAGCACATGTGTTTACTTACATCAATAAGCATAAAATGAAAGCCAGCATTTTTGCTGTTGTATAAAGTAGAACACCTCAACACTTTTATATCTCTTGGAGTTCAGGGGGACCTACACAGGCAAACGAACCCCTGCTATGTGACTTAGGAAAATATCTTAAAATCCAGACCTTTCCATGTGCTGCAGAAAGAAACTGTGGAAAAACGTCTTCCAGAATTGAAAGCTGACTGTAAGGTCCACCACAGGCCAGTATCCCTGATATTCAGTGAATCATACTGCACATATATGGAAGGCAGAACAGAATCTGGCACTCAGTAACATTTAAGTTGCTCTTTTTAAAGGCCATGTTGGTATCTTTTTGAACATTTCTTATGAATTTAGCAGTTTATTTTTTGGCTCTATCACAATCCAGTTTACTCTCCAGAGCAAATTTGAAGTCTGAATGCAGCAGCATTCTATTACCAATCAGTCACTCACTACAGAGAAAAGTTCTTGGTGCTGAAATAGTTTTGTTTGTTCCCATTCTTACCCTAATGTAATATTGCTACTATATGTTGTGCTCCAGAAAGCACCAGAGACTGTGGCTTCGCAGCTCTCTCTTTCCGCTAAATGTCTCACAGAGATGACACACCCTAGCAGTGCTGGGCCTGAGCTTGGGAACATCTGCCTGTTCCAAAACCCAGAGTTCCCACATAACTACATAATTTGCTGCTATCAAGTTACTGGGCTAGCCACAAATTGACTAATGCAATAGTCATCAAGGATCAGGAGGTTGGAGCATGAGTGCTTAAATTTCAGGGGAGGGTGATTTGTCCTTTAGTATCACAATCAGTTTATCAACACACAAATGAGGAAAATTCCCCATCTGCCAACCATGAGCAATACAAAAAGAAAAGAGAAGCTACATACAGCCTTTAATTTGCAGTGATGTACCCTAGGCAGGGCCTTTCAAAATCTCCAGCTGTGGGGAGAGTACCTGGGCCTTGGCACTGGAGAGGTTTGCTTGCCTTACTGTGACTGAGGAATATCATTCTCACTATGGATATCACTCCCTCTCCCTTAATGTTTTCAGCATACAAACTAAAGAGCAACAGCAGTCAAGAGCAATTCCTTTTCCCCCACATACCTCACTGATAAAATAAAACTTTCCTGAAAAATCCTTTCAGTCTTAAGAAACCAAATTAGTCTTTTTCTAAGCTAGAAGGATCTTCTGAGTTGCTCCTTAACCTTAAGCTTCACATGACTCTTAGGTCATTTCTCATAGACTTTTAGCAACCAAACCAGCCCATAACCCACAAAGAGAGACTGTGCTCCACCTATAACAACAGGTTAGATTAAAGGCTAACAGAACTTATTACTTCAGTAGTTTAAAATCCTGAACACACTGATTATGTTTTCTTCACCAACCCAGCAATGCTACAAATATTTAGGAAGCAGGGCAATGAGAAGAGTCAGTAATTATTGGCTGCAGCTGTTTGCAGCAGCCAGTCTCCTACCTTTAATTGCCAGTATCACAGAATCATAGAATGCTTTGGGTTAGAAAGAACCTCAATATTACCTAGTTCAAACCCCCTGCCATGGGCAAAGTCACCTTTCACTAGACCAGCTTGTTCAGTGCCTCATCCAGAACTCCTCTGGGCAGTGGTATATACACCAGCATGAGTATCTGGTGATGATCTGCAAATGACTGCAAAATAAAATATGGTCTGAATTCATTGACAAGGAACTAGTAGGGAGAGTTCATTCAAAGTCTGCCTGTGCTCTACTAGAGCTGCTAATCTACTCTGTAGTAATCTGTTTTCTGAAAAGAGTTTTCTAAATGTTAAACCACAATATCTAAGCTAGAAAGTTATTTTACAATAGATCATCCTTTTCTGGATATCCCAGAAAATCCATTCATATTATTACCAGCATCATTCATATTATTTGATTTGAATACCAGCAATCATTCATATTATTTGATTTGCATAGTAATCAGTGAGGAATGTAGTCCTAGAACTTTTTTTTCTCCAGCTGGCTGCTGCATTCACTACATAATTTTATCTTTTTCATATGAAAATGCTTATGATTTCATCTAGAATGAATTTATTGAGTCTGCAACCAAAACTCATCTTAGTGGCATATATAAAATAATTTTGGAAGAGGCAATTATTTGACACCATTGGACTGCCACTCTGTGGGACAGAGGTTTCTATTGCTTGAGGTGAGCAAATAAACACATTAAGCTTCTCAAATCAGGCAGAGACAATAGGACTACAAAGGTTTCATGTACTTACTGTGGACTTCATAGAATATGTTTCTTTCTTTTTAATCCTTCAGTGTATTACAGTTTGCCATTATCTCTTCTGAGCTACCACCAAGACACATTTCATATGCATGTTTATAAACCATTTACTTATTTGAGCTCCTCAAGCTCCCAGTGCCATAAGCACAGCTCACCTTTTCCCACACATGTATATATCCACCGATGTTAACTGTTCTGTCTTAATGTCTTGAAGATAAGTTGAAACAAAAAAGTTAAACCAAGTCCTAAAATAGGTTGTAGACACACAGTCTCCTTCTGCCAGCTCTGCAAAAGAGAATAAGCAAGTGCTGCTTGTTTTGTGCTTATACCTGAACATGCAGTACAGAATTAATAGATCAGTTTATATTCCTATAATTCCTGAAAAGAAATTTGTCTTCATGCCCCCTGCTTCTTCTGACCTGAGGGGACCAGGTCCTGGGGAAAAGTGTGAAGGAATTCACAAGCTAAGCGGAGTGTCACAGTTTTGGGAACTGTTTCATTCTTTAGAGCACTGATTCTTATGGCATGTACCATCAGCAATCACTGAAATTACTGTAAAAATCAGAAGGAAACTCTGTACCATCAAAGGAGCAAAAAGGAAAACAAAAATAATAGACTGATTTTCAGAATCCAACCTGATATGTATTTGGCTCTAAGTAGAAACCTCTATAGTATCACACCACAAAGTGGTTGAAGGGTTTTCTTTTTTTGAAGGGACATTTACAGCACTTTATAGGGGGAAAACAAGTAAGAAACAATTTTTCTAACTAGTTCCTATAATGAAAGAGAGGAGTGGAAAGGAACCTCTCGTATAGTATTGAGATTGAAATTGTGTCAAGTCCTGTTCAGTGGAATTTTTTCCACAGTGACTATAAGCCATGAGCTAACTTTACTCTCTGTTGCTTTCTCTGTATATATACTTAAATGTCTTCTAGTAAAAGTCCAAAGCCACTGGTCAGCATCAGCCAGACTAAAGCAAGAGCTAAATGTCAACCAGCTGCTGAGCTCATAGGTGTCTTTCAGGAAAGAAGGCAGTGAAGGAGAGGCTGGATTAGTTGCCACCCAAATGAAAACAAGCAGGATGAGCTTCACCTGTATTAGACTGCAGGAAATAGGAAGGAGCTGCTACTGAATGTCCTTGTGGAGACTAGACCTCACTGAACCTCGGCTCTTCCTAGACATAAAAGTCTTGCCTTTAGGGTGCCAGACTGCTCTTATTTCAGATTTGAATTGCCACCCCAATAGTAGTATTGAAAGAGCTCCATGTATCAGAAATCCCACAGCACAGTTTAGAGATGAGCTCACCTGTGATCAGTGGGAGGGCAACTCGAAAGTAGCTGTCAAAGAAAAAAATGTTGTTTAAATCAAAAAATTTAAGGGAAAACCTTTCAGTCAGCTTAGCAAATAGTAAGGTATGGGAGAATTGGCAAAACCAGAAACCAGTGGAATAGTTCTTACATACCAGCAATTAACTTCTTTAGTTGATCTTGTTAATTTACACAGGTAGATGGCAAAATATTGTCACTAGAGGTCGTGTGCAGGGGTGAAAGTGTAAGAGCAGGAGGCAGTTAAATGGTTGTAAAAGAGGTGGGCAAAATATGACAAAGTGCCAAGTCCAGCTAATGAAACTGCCTGAATTTATAGCTGGATAAAATATGTTAAGTTATGAGTCAAGTGACAGGTCAGACCTGTGGAGTGGTAAGCACAGCATAATTATTGAAATAAGCATCAGCAAACTTGTCTGCCCTTATGTTTAATAACATTTAATTTTATAAGCAGTTCTAGATGATAGCAAGTGGCTGTTCAGTCAATTAAATTGTAATCCAGTCACAAAGAAGTGACTCTGGAGGCTGGATTACTGGCACTGGGTCGAGGCATTACTGGGTGGGTGGGACATCTCTCCATCTCCACACATAAAAATTTTTATTTGTGTGTTACTTATGCTCTGACCTCTGGGAGCTCAGATCAAAACTCCAGTGACATGAAATTTTGCTTTTGAGCCAAAGTATCTGCACAGCACCTATGTCACACTGCCTGTCAGTACTGCCAAAGTGATATTCTCATATCTATCTGAGCACATCCATCTGAGCAGGACAGAGGCTCAGCTAAGGAAACACCAGGGCTCTTCTCTCCTCTTTGTTTTCCTTTCCTCTCCTGGAGCTGAGGATGGCTGTGTCGAATATGGGTGAGATCCCAGGGGCATTTTGAGGATTCAGGGTAAAATCTTGTTCCAGAGAAATCAGTGGGAGTTTTGCCATTGACTTTGGTGGGGCCGGACTTCATTCATAAAGTGTTGACTGTTTTAATAGATTTACCAGTCCCGCAGGCAGCCCATGCAGAAGTGTAATAGATCTTGCACTCTTGCTTCTAGAAATGAATCCCCTGGCTCAGGCCAAGGTCTGCAGAGAGCAGCTTCCCTGTGCCAAGCCCTTCGTCGGGAAACCTACCAAGCCAGTATTGCACTGTAAGTTTGCAGCTTAGTGGGACTGACTTGTGCCTCCACCACAGGAGCATAACCATACATGCTGCCCAGCTTTGGGAAAAGCCAAAAGTCCCATGGAGGTGTAGCCCAGGTGGTTCTGCCTCGCAGTGGGCTGTGCCCTCAAGCAATAGGACAAGGGTGGACTTTGCCAGTTTGCACCGTGGCCAAGCTGGCCCTCAGCAGCCTCAGCACAAAGCTGGCTGAAGCCACCATCCAAGCCAGTAGCTGCACAAGCAAAGGGATGGAGCCTGGCTCGTTATAGGGCCAGGCCCCTGCTGAAGTAGCCAGCAGTGACCCTGTGCTAAAGCTTCAGAGAGGACTGTGATCTGAGTGCTGCCTGCCATGTGTACTGCCCGCCATGTGTACTGCCCTGGCATGATGGTCACTTTTTTAAAAAAGAAGAAAAGGAGAGAGGGAATCCAGCTCCTTTGTCCTACTGCAAGTGGAAAAGAGCTGAACTAATTCAAACCAAACTCCACACAGAAATTCCTCCCAGGCGGAGACATTTTTCTGTCAAGTTTCAGCCCTGGGAGAATTTTTACAGCTGAGCAATAAACTCTTGAAACAGAGGTTAAGGCCCTCACTAGCTCCAGGCTTTTAATACAAGGAGCAGCACAGAGCAATGGGTACTCAGTGTGTAGGAATGTGTCAGACTGGAGGGAGGCTGGATGTACTGGGGAAAGGAGGGGGTTAATTACCATAATTGCCCAACAAACATTTCCTAATATTGTCACTTTTTACCCAGAAGTTACAATTTCTGTAACTATAGAAGCAAGATGTTGATACTGGATTCATTTTCTGGGTTTTATTCCTTTTTGTCATTTTTCCCATGAACTAATAAGCCACAGTGGATTTGAAAGTATGAGTAAATGTGAACACTATACAAAGCACTTTTATGTTCTATTGACATTTTCTTCCCACCCTAATAATTTAGAGCTGTTAACATAAAAAAAATTTAAGATGTTCATACTTCCCATCACTTTCATTCCCCATGTTTATGAAGGAAGAATTGTGAGTAATTTCCCATAGTTATTGTTTGCAGCACAACACATGGTCTCAATTACTGGGATAAGAAACATAGGGTATTGGTGAGGATAAATGATTTATCTGTGCATTTCATTCAAAATTCATTTTCCATGCCATAGTTTATATTATTTTGATCAACATCATCTTTCTCGTTTGACTTTATAAACATAATTCAACTATTCTGAGCAGGACCCTGGGTCACAAGAGATCAGTTTGCTGACATATTTCTGAAGCAGTGAAGCATAAGCAGAGTGATCCTCCCCCAAACCTACTTTCTGATAAAGGTATCTTCCCAGGAAGGGCAGATTTAGACAAATCTAGAGTAATAAAACACAAAATAACCCCTGGATTTGACTTTTGCTCTCATTTCCAAGTAAATAAAAAGGGACAACAGCTAGTGTCAGGATCAATCCCCACATAGAATATAATTCCATGCATTAATATGTATTTTCTTTCTTGCACTTGGAGGTCCTTCACTCGCCTTTGCACTACTGCCTTGAAAATGCCTTTTCTGCATTAATATTCTGTATTAATGATTAATAGCTGAAGTCTCTGCATGGGAGCTGTCCCCAGGCAGCTCTGTGATAGCCTTGGGACACTTGGCTCCTGCTGCTCCAGGAGAAACAGGCACCATTGGCATGTAACTACGCTGGACCAGCACATGCTATAAAGAGGCAGCTTTAGCACAGATCACAGCAGCTTGGATGTGGCAGAATAAGTGGATTTATCATTCAGGGCTTGATTGTTGCAGTAGATTTGAGGAATGTGTCTGGTGGGAACAGGCTGGTGGCATTGCTGAGACTGGCAGCAAATGATGTTTGGTTAATTGCAGGTCTTGCAGGGTGGGGGTTCAGCTGACACCAAAGACAGCATTATTTTCTTATTTTTTTACCCCGCCTTCCCAGCTGGTGCTCAAAGACAATGTTCAGCTTCTTCTCTTGTAGGACTGCTCTTTGTTAGACATCATGCAGGACATGAGATATTTAATGCTTAGGGGGTTGATGGGGAAGTGCCCCTGCATAAATCCTTTACCAATTCCCTATTTTTAAAATAAATTCCAGGCTGTTCTGTGGGGATCTCAAGACTGTGTTGTTTGTTAGCACAAATAAGCCCAACACAAATAGTTGGTCATTTTGACCAGAGGGTTGTGCAACTCTGCTGGACTTGGCCTTCAACACAGGCCTGGCAGCCACACTGAGACCCACAATTTCCTCCCATGGTTTTATCTGTGCTGCAGAAAACACTTTTGTTCCCAGGATATTTTGGGATATAGGAGTGTGGAGTTTGCCTGTGTATGGATCACAACATGATCTGTGGTAAATTCAGTCTCCTAAATGACATAATCATATTATAGGGCAAATGTAGAACAGACAATTCACACAGAACTGGCTTTGTTGAAGAGTGAACTTTTGAATTACAGTTCTGCTTCTTGGTTCCTTACCCTTGCTCTGAGCATATGTGTAGTGGATTTTCAATCCAAACCAGACCATGAACAGCATCACCTGCAGTGGGGGAACAGATCTCAGTGCTGGTGCTCAGTGCAGTGCAGGGCTTTGGGCTCCCACACAGTAAAGCAGTTTCTGCATGATTTGGCTTGAGACCCATCTCTTTGCTCTGGTTGTTTTGCTTTTATGGTCTCAAAACCAAAGTGAAACTCAGCCAATGTGCCAAGATTTCCTGGTTACAGGATGGGCAAAGTCAAAAAGTCCATCGTTGATATGGTTTCAACCTAAAACCATAAATCATTTTTTATTCACCTAAAGTTCATTCCAAATTTACTCAAAACTTGGCCTAAATTTGCCTGAAACTTGGCCTAATATTGCTTGAAACTGAGCCCAGCTTCAGAGAGGTTCATGAACCTCCACAAACCTGGCCCAAATCAAGCTTGTAATGAAACCCAAAACCAGGGGAGTTTCACCTGATTTGGTTTGGGTTATAGACATTTCTCACAGCTCTAGTATTTATTATGATTATGATAACAACACATTTATACAGAGGTGCAAGCATACACAGAGAAGTCCAGACAGCTTTCCTACCTGTCCAAACTCACCAGCTCAATCCAGTGCTGGACTGGAGCTACACTCAAACTCAGCCCCAGATGAGCTGATTAAAAAAATAATTTCTCCTGGGTTGTCAAAGACCAAACAAAAAACACCTGGAAGCACTTCACACAGAAATTACAGGGATAAAGAATTAACCTCCAAAGAAAACTAAGCAGTAGCCCTGTTTTCTGGGCTGGTTCATCCAGCAGCCTGAGAGATATGCCAGGCAGGCTGGCAGAGCCCAGGTCCTGCTCACCAGCAGTGCCACTTTTTTTTAACTCCATGCAGCCTGCTGGCCTTACCCAAAATTTTTATTTGCAGTAAATTACCAAGAACTGACACTAGTTTTGCTTGTTGGTTTTTTTTTTTAAACTGGTGCAGTTGTAACCTGCAGTGGCAGCATCCTGGGTGGGGTACCTATGGGAAGAGACTTTCCAGGGGCTCTGTGCTAGGGCACAGCGTCATGCTCCTGGCTTTCTGAAGAGTGTGGGGAATGGCCAGGGCTCCAGCAAGCTCTATCTGAGTTGCATTTTAGTGCAGAGGGGCAGTTCCCATGGCTTTATGCCAGCTGGGCCTGTCATGGCTGATGAGCCCTGAGGTGTCCTCCTCTCCAGGGACACCTCAGTACTTTGCAGGTACTCCTGGCAGAATGGCCATTGCCTGCGAGCTCTCCCAAACCAAAACATCTGGTTCTCAGTTCCTGTCCTGTAAAACAAGGATGACAAACACATCCCAACCTCACAAGGGTGTAGCAAGGAACATCCTACAGCCCTGGGAGCCATAGAGAAGCTCATAAACAAACAAACCTGCAGATGTGAGAGCCAAGCCAGGGAGAGGCTGGGCCGGCACTGCTGCCATGTGCAAGGGAAAGGTCCAGCCCAAGAAAGGGGAAAAGCCCTTCCTCATACTTAACAGTTAAGATTTATCACGGCCTCGCTTTGGACTGGAAGCACCAAGATACAGTATCTGACTGGAAACTTCAGACAAAAGCACCCTACATTTCTATGAGGACACATGGGCACGTGTCTAAGCAGGCTGAGGACTGGGCTGTACACCAGCTAGCAGCGATGACACACGCCGGATGGCTGGCACCAGCACAGGGCTGCAGCCCAGCTTCGCCAGCACACTCCCACTGGTCAGGCAGCCTGGGCCTCCACAGACACTTCCTGTCACATGGCACAATAGAAATAGAAAGGAGAGCCCAAAATACAAAAATAAACACTTTGTTGACCTCTCTGGCCCCAAGGTTCCTCTCCTGAACTCAATGGGAAGCTCATAACTGAGAAATTGGCTTGGGTGTGATATTCCTCAAAAGCATTTGTTACGAGGGTGTGAAATATTTGGCAAGTTTTAAGGACAACAGAAGCAGATTGTTGGAATTTGTCAGAGCTGAAGTCATCGACATCTTCAACATTTTTGCTGCACTGAAAGAGGGTCTCATCTTCAGGGAAACAGCCCGCTCCAAAGGGAACGGACTTCAAAGTCTCCCTGCTGCCAACCACCTCCACCAGCCTGGCACCAGCAGTGCCTCTGCCTGCTCCGAGAGCAGCCTAGGCATGTCCTGCTCTGTGGGGTTAGCTGCTGGTCCCTGCAGCACCTGCCTGGGGACCTGCAAGGGACAACTCAGAAGCACAAAGCACCAGGGCTTGTGCAGGACCAGCACATGTGAGTGAAGCAGAACATGCACTGGAGCGCTTTGGGCCACTGAATTGCTGCACCATTCTGCCCTCTCCCTATTTCTTTCCCTCTTGTTCCTACTGCTACCTCTACAATCACTCACATTTTCATTGGTGTAAATGATGGCATATTTTGCCCCAAATCACGCCTGTCTGCTTGCCCTGTCTTAAGTTTTCACAGCATCCCAAACCAGCACGATCCTGCAGGTTGATGTGACATCCCAGACCTCTGGTGCCGATGAGGTTTGCACACAGAGCCCTCCAGGCAGCGCTGTGTAACCACAGGAGCTCACACAGGGGCTGCACAGGTCTCTGCAGGCATCCAACATGCTCAGGCCACAGGCAACAAGTAGAAGCTCTGGGATTTTCTGAACACAAGGATTTTAGCCGAGTGCTATTCTGCCAAGATTGTGATAACATGAGGGCTTACTCTGGGCAACTACTCTGGTAGGACATTGCCAACCCAGATTTACTGGATTATTCTGGTGTACATCATATCTTGGCCTTAGCTTCTGGCCACTCCTGCAAGCAGAAAAGCTGCAAGATTTGCTCTGGGGAGAGACTGAAGTAGACAAAATCCTTGCTTCAGATGTCCCAGTTTTTTGAAGCTGGTGTGTCCCATTAGCTTCTGTCCTACCTGGCAGAGGGCAGCTGGGGGGCACTTGGGAGGGGTGCACAGCTCCTACAGCTCCAGCCTCATCCAATGCTGAACTCTGGCTTCCCTTCTGTAACTGAAAAAACAAGATTTTCTCATCACAGTGAAGTAAGAGAAGCTCTCTCCTCTTCACCTGGTGCCTAGTCAGAAAGTAGCAGCACAACATAAGCTGCCAACCTTGCTAATCTGGGCAGAGACTGTCAGATCCACAAGAGTACTGTGAGGCTTTAATGGTTCAAGCGGCCATTCCTTCACAGCCAACATCAATTTTTAAAAGTGGTGAGAAAGCTTTTGCAATGCCAGCTCCACCACCTCCAGCTTGGCATAGAGCAGCAGGTTTGGTGCCTTGTGATGCCCTTACATGCTGTGGGGCTGCTGGCAGAGACTGGCAGTGCCAAATTTGGGCCCAGGAAGGTACAGGCAGCTGCTGGACATGAACTGTGGCATCTTGCTCTCCAAACAGCTCAGGCCTGTCTGTGCTGAGGAGTCTTGACCTGATTAGCTATTCCAAAGCACAAAGCTGAACTTGAATTGCAGCATAGAATATTTATCTTAGAGAAAACCTGAGTATGAGCCTTCAAGACCTGCCATAAGAAAGCAAATACTTGGGGTTCTTTGAAAGTCAGCTTAAAAGAGAGACTGTGGAAACAGTGGCGTTCTGCCAAAATACACTTGGACTGTCAAGTGTACAAGATACTGTTACAACACACAATAAGAGAATGATTTGCTGTGTACAGTAACAAGCCATCTTTGTTAAAATCTGTTAATCAAAAATTAGATTTATTATCCATGCAATCATCTATGCAGAGTCATATGCACAATTGCAGTGGAGGGAAGCCACACTTATTTCAAATAATTAAGTATTTTTCTATTTCCTTGAATTTGAAAAATATCCTTTAATTGCAAAAGGATACACATTCAGAAAGACCTCTACTTCAGTCTGTCTAGTGCTTAGAGTCATTCTGGGGTCCCACTATCAAATGAAATACAGCAGATTATTTCAAAATCACACTGCAAGTTACAAACCACTTTTTAATTGCAGGTTGCATGCAATGTTATTGTGCAACCTCTGTGCTTCACTGAGACGCCAAGGAAGCTGCAGAAATTCAAACTAATGGAAATGATCATACACATACATCAACTAAAACCAAGAAACAAAAATTATATATCAGTTAAAGAACATTGCTGCAAAGAGACAGATGAATAATGTACAAAAAAGTGGATTTTCATGTGCAGAATGGTACAGCACACCTGGGTTTTCCATTTTAAAATTACTAAAAGAGCTACTGTCAAGATTTCTTGCATCTGAAGCATAGCAAAAGCAATTTGCAGAATGGTGTGGGCAAAGCTGGGGCTGCTGGAACACAGTCAAAGAACCTTTGGCATCATAAGGTGTTACAGAGAGCTTAAATGTAAACCAACTCTACTGGATAGACTCCTGACAGGTCTTTGTGAAATCATCCTTCTCAGTTCCTCTCAGTGTTTAGGGGCTGAGAAAAAATACTTAAATAGACACTTACCTATAAACCATACAGTCACGCACACTGGCACTAAAAATCATTCCCAACCTGCTGATACAGGAGTGCCATTTACAACTGTAAAGTTATGATTGTATCTCGCCTTAGTTATGCAACATATGGAAAAAGTACACTGTTCAACATTTTGGCACACTAATAAATAAAATCCAGACATGGTCTATTAAAAATATCAAAGTAATCCTGTGCACAAGTTATTTTTTATATAGTTATATTTGCTATGCAGAAGAAATCACAGAGAGCAATAATACAATTTGGGGTGAATTACAGGAGTACATTTCTCTTCTAAAGCTATTATAGCTCAATATATGTTCCCTCTATCAACTACAGTGCTGTCCCAGCAGCAGTTTCAGCACCTCTTTCTTCTAGATTTTATAGCATTACACCTCAGTACAATGTTCTGCCACTGCTGCTAAAAGATACACCATGGCATTTGCATATACAAGAACACCCACATCACTGAATAATTCACTTGATATTAAAACCCATCTAAAACTTGTGATGGTTTCTGGTATTGGATTATTTCTCTGTTATCAGTCTTGGGTTATATGACAGTAACCGTTGAAGTAGGGGCAAAAGAAAGGAATATCTAAAGGCAGTTTTAGCTAACAATAGTGGTTTTTTTCACACTTAACTGTGTTTTCTGTATAATGATTTAACATCCACTTCTGCATGTTTTGGCTATAAGATTACTTTTTGACTGGACTTCTCGGGTCAAGTCATTGGAAATGTTCTTGCTTCCTTGCTGGAACCACACAGTAACTTGAGAGAGGTCCACTGCTGTTTAGATTTGTGAAGATTTCTGTACTTCTTCTGTCTTTTCTTTGCATGAAGAATGAACAGCAGCAGCTCCCTCAAGGAGGAATCACCCGGACACACAGACAGATACAAAGACAACCCTACTGACAACACCTGAAGTATAAGAATGCAGTTTATCACACTTTTAGCAAAAACACAAGGCCACAGAATAAACTAAAAAAAAACCAAACTGTTTTATTGTGACATTCATGACATTGAACCCTTGTTGATATGAATGACTATGGGTACTCTTGACAAGTTACAATATATCATGGTGTAGGATGGCACTGATTGTCATCTGACTTTTGAGAATGTTTAATGGTCCCTACTGACCTCAGTGCATTTTGGCAAGTCACAGAAACTTTATCATCAGGTTTGTGTATACAGTTAACAAGTAGTTGGTCTTATAAGCACCATTACAAACCCTCACATTAAGGGTATTATTAATCTAGTTTACAAATGCTTCATTGATAAAAATAGCATGATTACAGTATACACACACTTAATTTACATGTAATGTATTATAGGCATAACTGAGATAAACTATTGAGCTAACTTTGGTTGATTGAAGTATTTAGACTGAATAATGGCAATTTTGGCTTCTAAGTTGTGTAAATATTACAGTGCATTTATAAATCTAGGTTGAAAATTTACTAGCACCAAATGGATATCATAAATGGCTGACCTAGTAAGTTGTAGCTGGAGAAGCGAAGTTTAAGAATTACAAAAATAGAGCTGTCCATCAGTTGAAAGCACATTCTTGTACCTCTGCTGAAATGATGACGTGTCTCAGCATCAGTGGCCAACTTCCAATGATGAAAAGTCCCAGTTTTCAAGATTCAACATATCAAGGTAGCTCAGCTACACATAAAAGCCTGAGAAAGTGGTAGTTTTGAGCTCATGTATTCATCCTGTACCTTGTTTATGTAATAATATGATAGTGCTTGCTCATACAAATGTACTCATGTAAGATTGTACCTATGATATGGAGAATCTGATTGGGAGGAATATTGAGTCCTACCTATCTATCTTTGGTTTAATTATTTGGTCTTTGGTGGATGAATTAATGAAGCAATATCTGAATTTTCATTTTCAGGTTATCTCCCAGCTCACCACTGAGGTAGTCTTTGTCATGTTTTGCTTCAAGCTGGTTAAGTTCCTTCTTTTTATAGAGTGGAATACTACTTATTTGTAATGAATAATTTCCAGGCACTGGCTTCTTCTTTGTGAAATGAAGGTAACTTATCCCGTCCTTCTTATTGATTCTAAAGAAGCCATCTTCATTTCCGGAGTCAATTAAATATCGGTTGTGGTTAGTCAGTGTTGTGAGGGCAGGGAGCAGTTCCAGGATGCGATCTTTGTTACTGAGATCCGAGATGTTGATGGAGAAGATGGCTGCTTTCTCAATATCCCAGCTGGCGAGACTGATCGGCGGCTCCAGCTCTTGCTGATCCTGCACAAGAACAAAGGATGTCAGTTGGCTTTCTCAGAGAGCATTTCACACGTGCCTATGTGTGTTTCTTGCCCAGGTCATTCATTACTAATTAGACAATTTTACAAAGGAGGTTCTGTAACATCATCTGTCAAATCCACTCTTATGGGCCTAGGACTCCTCAGGATGAAGTACAGAGCTTGTCACCACCGCTGTGTGGGTCAGAAGAGCCCGAGACATGTGCTGGAAGTTTCTGTGCACGTGCCTTGCTGCCTTGACAGCCCCTCCATGCTGGCTGTGACCAGCCTCCTGCAAAGAGAGCAAACAAGGCACTCTCCTCCTCTCTGCCAGGGGAGCCACAGGCTGAGAGAACAGCTGTGAATGAGAGCAGGGTCTGTGAGGGAAACACAGCATTTCAATGGGAATTTTCTGCTTTGCAAGATTAATTTGGGTTAAGCACGGAGCCAGGGCAGCCTGCAGGTGCAGCAGAGTGCTGGAAAAGCAGCCTCACCCTTCACCTCTGATTGGGTGGTAACATTTCAGACAGCAGCACAAGCTGTAACATTTTCATTTGGAAAGCAAGGGAAGCTTTACATCACTTCTGAGACAAAAACACTGCCTGACATCCAAAACCAGCTTTGGTCTACTTTAGGGTGTAGATTTTTCCTGAGGGATCGTTTCCTGGCACACATCCTTCTGAGTTCTGCTTTCACAAGACAGCCACAAACTCCTTCCCCCCAGAAAGGGTCAATTACCTCTGCTTCACTTGCAGTTTCATTAGTGCTCCTGCGTTTCCTTCCTCTCTTGGGATAGCCATTGATTTTACATTCGTAACAAGCTTCTGGAGAGAGGGAGTTGTCATCTACTTCTCCACTGAGTGAAAGCTCTTGTCCTTGACCTCTGCCTAGCCCCACTCCAGAAACACAGTGTCTGAGGAAGGAAGAAATTCAAAATTAACTCCAGCAAGACACAGATCTTATCAAAAGCTGCATTTGGGGGACTGCAAGTACAAATAATTAAGCAATCATGTTGCATTCATTTCCTAGGAAAAATTTCTGCTGAAGTCAACAGACAAAATTCTCACTGCATCACAATGAGGCCACTCTTTATTTCAGGAATCTGCCTTCATGGGTTTTTGCCCAAGAGAGACCTGTCAATATTTAACAGGCTTAAAAACATAGGCTTAAGCTCTGAGTTGCTGACAGCAATTTCTGTTATCCAGCCTGGAACACATTTAAAGACACCAATTTTCAACAACTGCTGAAAAGTCTGGAGAGTGAGGTCTTTCATAATGCATCCCAAAGATTTTAGTCACTTACAAACTTTAAACCACAATCTTTCTGCTTTCCATTTGGGTTGCTTGGTCCTAGATGATGTACAGCCCTAACATGCCCACTAGGGCAAGGGAAAATTTGGTTTATTGATAAAGCAGACATTTATTTAAAAAATATTAATTTGAAACACAGAAGAATATGAACATACAAGAACCTAAGAGTATGCAGAGCCATTATTCCAAGCAGCAGGTGGAACCTCTTGTATCATGTAATTTCTTTTTGCAGCTGGTGGGGGGGTGTTATTATTAATGTTTGTTTTGTTCCTCTTTAAGGAGACAACTGAAGCGCAGCAAGGAGTGTGAGCTTCCAAGTGCCAAGCTCAGAGGACTTGGCAGACTGCTGGGGTGTGCAGGAGAGGTGAAAGCAGTAGCTTAAAATAGAGGATTGGACCTGGTAGCCCTGAGCAAATTTCAGTTCCAAGCATTAAACCCCTCCCTTTCCATGGTTACTTTTCCCCACCCTCCCC
Organism: Urocynchramus pylzowi; assembly: GCA_013397555.1. Classification (NCBI taxonomy): domain Eukaryota; kingdom Metazoa; phylum Chordata; class Aves; order Passeriformes; family Fringillidae; genus Urocynchramus; species Urocynchramus pylzowi. Next base: position 194,727 of record VZRH01001939.1, on the reverse strand, counting down.
TCCCCCCCCACTCCAAAATCAGTAGGTGCATCCAACTCTTGAGCACCTTCCCAATCCTATCCCTCTTTAATTGCTGACAATCCCTCTGGTTCTGCTGCTCCACACTGCTCAGAAAGGAGTGGACTATGTCCCATTGGTATCTGTTAGTTTAAAATGAGAATCCCTTACCCTTGTCCTATTCTGAAGTAACCAGGTGGACATCCACAGACGTAGCCACCTTCAGTGTTTGAACAACCATAACTGCATGGGGCTTGTGCAGAACCGCATTCATTGATATCTTGGCAACCTCCACTAAACTGCTCATACTGAAATCCAGTAGGGCACATACATTTATAGCTTCCCAAAGTATTGTGGCAGGATGCTCCTCCACAAATGTGTGCACTGAGACATTCGTTTTCATCTGGAAAAGAAGCAGAATATACCATGTTAACTTTTACCCAGGTACAGTCCAGCCTACCCCTTGTACAGGTCATTCTTGGCTGAATGTGCTGCCCCCTCAGATGGACACAGACAACTGGGCTCGTCCTCCCCCTTGGCTGTGGCAGTGACTGCTGGGAGGTGACTATGACCACACAACAGCAACACTGGGGCTGCTCTACCAAAGATGCTTCATGCCATGTCAGGTCATGCTCTGGAGAGCAGCAAAACAGAGAAGACAGCTTTTTTTTTCCCCAGAAATAACTGAGAAGAATAAAACATTGTACAGCCTGGTCAAGCAATCCCTCGTTCATAGGGCTATTCAACATTAAAGGAAAAAGAGTAAGGAATCAAGCTCTGACACTTTTTCTAGGCATTGAAAATACCTCCCTACACATTTACATTTAAATGTTAGACATAGGTAAAATACGGGAAGTAGTAAAGAAAAAATAAAAGCAGCTATACATACAAAAGACTGCTATATTCTGAACCAGTTCTTTCCCAAACTTCCTAACGGTGGCACTGTAGGAGTTTCAGGTCATTTCAAGCTAATTTACTGAAAATGGCTACTTTTGGAAATTAAGCTGGTCTGATTTTTGATGTCTGATGTGGCAAATTGCTTCAAAAAGTTCTGAATATTATTGTTCTCCATCTTCTCTGATAAATGTATATGTACATTGTGAGTGTATGCACACATAGGAAACTCCCTTTGGGAAGTACAGATGTTGACCTCAACATCCAGGTTACAGGAGAATAAGTAATAAGTCAGAGCATTATTGTCTTTTTCCAAACAATGTGGCTCTTTGTTCTTTGTTTAAAAGCAATGTCTTTGTTTCTTGCAGCCTGATTCACGATGTGGTGTACTGTGGAAGTGCCTGGACAGGGTATGCAGTCACAGCCAGCATAAGACATGGGAGGAACCAAAGCATTCTTTAGTGATTATCTAAATGTATTGCAGCAACACTAAAAATCCCTGAACAATTCATTAAATAGTCTAAAAAAGACACCAACTGTTTGCAGAGTTGGGATTGCCAAGGAATATGAAGGAATTGTCACGGAAAAACCTAGTACATGGATTCTTCCCCTGTGGTACACCCAGAAGATCCAGATAAGTATCTTAAGAATATACAGCTATAGACAGTACAATGTGAATACCACAGTGAACATGTGGATGCCACAAGGTATTAAAACCTGGGGCTGAATCCTGTGTTCCCAGAGCTGTAAGGGTTTGCCATTAACTCAGAGAGATGTTTCAGTGTTTCTCACACCTCAGAGCAACTATACCAACATCATAAATGCTTTTTTGGGCCACAGGAAGTTACTGCACCAAGAGTAGATATGCTCACTTCCCCACGCTCCACAGTGGTAAGAAAGCAGACACTAGTGAGATTAACTCCCATATTTTGGGTGAGTATCGGAGGAAAAAAATATTAAGAAAAATAAAAAGAAGTTTTGGAACCCTCAGACTGCACAAGCTGTGCTGTCAGGCACCAGCCTTGCTCTCCTGTGCTCTGTAACACACAGCTCTGTCATGCTCAGCTTCAGCAGGAAGAAGAAATGCCATGAGGACACAGGGACCTAAACCTTCTTTCCTGCAGCTTTGGATTTCTGCCTGGACTGCCCCATGTCCAAGAAAGTGGAAGTACTGGCTCAGTCTTGCCCCAGGTGTGGCCCTCAAGAAATTTCCCTAGTGAATTTTCTAGTGGACCAGTATTTTTGGTGCCAAGGCTGGAACCTTTCTTTCAGTGGACAAATACTCAGTGCTTGTGCATTTTGAAACTCATATTCCCTGTATAAATCTAAACAGTAGTCAATGGCCTCAAAAGATGGGATATCATTGTACACCTGGTTTGTAACACTTAGTTAAATGTCTTCACCCAGAAAGACCTGAAAACAACCAAGAAGTTTCACAAAACCCAGCGCTGCACTTTCTCAGATTCTGCAGTGTCCTCCAGCAGCCAGACATGACAGTGCTGGTTTCTTGGGGGATTTTTATCCTCCTGCAGATTAAATTAGAATTTAACCCTAAACTCTGCTAATTGAATTAACATTCAAAACCCCCATATGTTTGTGTTCCCTGCCTTTTCCTTGTATGTTACAGGCATAGAGTGCTAGAGCAAAGCAAACGTCACAGCAAGGACTGCATATAATGTCAGAAGGTTTGGTAAGCACAATTAAAAGCAGAGACCTCCCTGGAGCACCACAAGGCAAGGCATTTCTATGTTTTTGAGAGCAAAGAAAGCCAAACAAAAAGTTATAAAGCTCTTTGTTCTCAAAGAGGTCATCAAACACATCTCTGGGTATGCAAGGCTAGCTTGCATGAAGCCCATTAAATGTGATGGAAACTGCACATAACTGTCACTAGAGGAAAAATGATTCCTGTTTCTCTTGTTTGAATATGCTGCATACTACACTGCTGAAACAGAGGCATTTCCCATGACTGCTGCACAGGCAGCCCCATCTATGAGGGCTCAGAGACTTGGTATAGCTACAAAGTTTAGATAGGGAAGAAAGAGGCATTTAATTCACCAGTGTATTTACTGATTAACATAACTTAAACTGCACTAGCATTTGTTAGTTATAACCAGAATTGTCCTGTAAGCACTCACTCTAAACTGTATCCCAAAGCTTCAAGGAAGCACCTCCAGACAGACAGCTGCAGGTTTGCTCAAATATAACAAATTGTTAATTCTGTACAGAGGAGGGACTTAAACACAGCAACCTTCCTGTAGGTGTTGTAAGAATGACAAAAGCACAGATCAAGTAGGATTTTAATGGAATTTGATATTCTTGGAGCCAGAAATTGAATTTTATGATTTAACAATCCAAAGTTGTAGTTCTGAGAGTAACAGGCTCAATCCACCATCCACTCTTAGACAGGACCTTTGTCCAAGCAGAGACCATTGCAGAGCTGTGGTAAGATTTCTTGTTCAGACCACAAAATACATGAAACACAAGTTTCCTCAAAGTCAATACAACCTCTAGCCCCTCTCAAGGAGAGCTTTGTACTTAAATACTTCTTGAACCAGGACATGGGTTACTGTGTGCTTCATACCCACTCTGCCTTCACAGAGAGACCACACTTGTAATGAAACTCTGCTCAACTTAGGAAATTATAATAAGAAAAGAAAGTACGGTAAACTGCACCATTGCCCTTCACTTCCTGCTGCTAACTAAAGTAACATGCATTTTAATGTAAGAATTTACAAAAGTGACTTGCCAACACATTGGTTCCACTGGTAATGCTGGAGATATCCTTGTGGGCAGCTGCACCGGTATCCCCCAATTATATTTTGGCAGCCATGCTGACACCGGTGGTTACCATCACATTCATCAACATCTAAAAGGGTGAAACACACACTGAGTTTTGGGAGAGAAGCTCAAGTTATGCTGTATTTGGAAAACATGTTATAAATAATCATATATATTAATTTATCATATATATAGATCATATATTTCATGATCTTCCAAAAACCTGACCACTGTGGGACATTCGGGTTTGGATTTGTGGCTCCACAGCAAGTAATATAGAGCTGGAAACCATGGAAAGCTCTCATACTCAGCAAAAGTTTTCAGTTTTTGCATTCTGTAGAATTCTTTGCAATTCTGCTGTGGAGCAGACAGGAGAAAACCATTTGTATATGGGATCCCTAATGCATTCCTAAGGGTCCCAGCTCCGCAGTAGAGAGAGCCTTGCTTTCACCCAGGCATCCAAACCAAAAATCCCAGGATATCTCTTTTCAAAACAATCCAAACTCTGTCCCAGGAGAAGGCTCTAAGGACCCAGAGGAATAAGTCTACAGCCCTTGAACTCTCTCTTCAGCAGGTCACCTTGGAGATGCAAGACTTCCTGTCTTTGAATCCCTCAGAAATCCATGCAAGATTCAAAAGAGGTTCACTGAACTTATGATACTTAAACTAAAACATTCCAGCCTACATCTCAGAAAATACCAGTCCAGCTCTTTATAATCCCACAATATATCCATTTTTTTCTGGCCCATGAAGAGAAATACTGCCTTGTTGCTAAATTTTTGTACTCCCCCCTCGCTTCAACCTACACATGCTTGCTTCTGCAGATTTTGGTGCTTAGTTCATAGGTCCTTCCTTGGGTGACAGTATGGCTGAAAGAAGATCAGGAAAGCAAGAGAAGGCCAAGTTAAATGCACTATGTTGTACCCACCTTCACAGCTCTGCCCAGTTTGATCAAGTGAGAAGCCACGTTGACACTCACAAACATAACTTCCTGGTGTATTCTGGCAAATGCCCTTTGCCCCACAAAGATTGATCTCAGTAGCACACTCGTTGTTGTCTGAGGGAAAGCAAAGCTCAGTGTTAGTTTGTAGTTGTCATTTCAGAGCTGATGTTTTGGCCATGCTAATGACAGAGGGGTTGTGGCAGGAGGTAAAGGCACATCAGTAACACAGGTGTCCCACTGCCCTCCCAGGTTCTCACTTTGCATTACATGACAGTCTACACTGCCTTCTTTTGAATTTGGAAACACAAAAGTAACTGGAAGGGAAACTTTCTTTTCTTCACCAAAAATATGAAGTTTGATGTTTTGCTCTCTCCAAATTCACACCAATACCACGAGATCATCAAACTGACACAGAAACAGGATCTAGCTTGCAGAGCAGAAAGTGTGTTTTGCAGGAGGAAGCCGTTTAGTTTAACATTTCCATGTACCCAATGTGTATGTGATCAGAGGACAACTGCAGAAATGTGTATTTCATAGCTGTTTCAAGAAGCCTTGACATGATCTCAGTGAGCTACAAAAAGAAAAACAGAACTATTTTTTTGCTCAATGCCTAAGGGTAAGGCAAGAATTAAAAAGTGGTGTTTGTACTGGCTAGTTCTTGCAAGTGCAAAATTCAAAGAGATTAGGAAAGCAAGGGAAGGTAGGAGGAAGGGCTCTCTTTGCATCTCTGGTGGGATTAGGATCAGAATCTGGCCTATGTTTCCATTTGGTTCCTCAGAAAGATGATTTTACCTCCTTGCTACTGCGATTCTGAAGTAAGGGTCAATAATAAATCCCAAATCTATGTCTACCTTCCCATGTCACCTACCAATGCAGGCTGTATGGTGCTGAGTGAATCCAGGAGGACATTTACAAGTGAATCCCCCAATAGTGTTGACACAAAGGAACTGGCAGTTGTGTTGCTTTGTTGCACATTCATCAAGATCTAAAAAAAACAATAAAACACCTTTCAATTATATTCCCTAGACTCAGAAATAAGTGATTAAAAATAAATAACAGCAAATAAAGCTTTTTGTATTTACATCTCACTTTACACACTGGTTTCCATTTCCTCTTACATGAAGCCCCATATTTAATGAATGGGACTTTGGAGCTACAGAGTGTCCACGCTAACACTGAATTGCAGACACCACTCTAATTTGTCTGAAAGTTTCTGTGATCTGTGATGTAATAAATGTCTGCTTAGCCAATTAATTGGAAGTCACCATCTTCATGACATCTGGCAGACTGGAAAATGGCCTTGCACTGAAGCACACTATTACTCCAAAAGAAATATTGAAACACTAGCAACAAAGTACACTGTCATTCTGCATGCCAAATTTGGAATTGCTGCTCTAATTTGTGTGGTTTTAATCAAATCTTAGTTACCAAGACACATAAATGTATGGAATTCTAAAGAATATTCCAAAATCTCTCCTGCACTGCTGTGTCTTATCCAGTATTCTGCAAAAGCAGTAGGTAAAAATTCTGTTGATGCTGGGGAATGCACTGCAAACCATGGTCATCTTTGCATGCAGAGAGATTCATTTATCATTGAATGATATGGCTTAAGCCATGATAGGGCTTAAACAAGCTTACCAAAGTAAGAACAATCATATATATATTATTAATTACAAAATCTTTTAAGATCAGCTACCATCAACCTGCAAAAATTCCTGTCCATCTGTTGTTCATCCAGATTAACAAGGAATTAACTGAAATACCAGCTCCATCCTGTGCAGGCCACTTCCACTGTCCTTAGTGGAAATACTCACATGAACGAAGGAGACAGATTTGCATAATTTAAATGTCCTTGAAATTATTTTTGTCTGTGAAACACAGTTTCTGTAGTAAATTCTTTTCTTGATTTTTACCTTTGCAGCTTCTCCCATCTTCTTGCAGGATGTATCCTTTTGGACATGAACACTGGTAGCTTCCCTCTGTGTTTTTGCAGATGAAATTGCAAGGTTTTGGAGACTCATTGCATTCATTCAGATCTACAAGAAGCAAAACCAGATACCTCAGTGCTGGTAATCAAGATTTGTGATAACGTTTTACAACATGTTCAGGACAGCTCAGAAGGAAATCCAAATCCCCAAAGCATTAACAAGTGACATTTTATTTTCTCATTTTTCAAAATCTTTCTATTTCTTTCTTCAAGTCCTCTCTTAGTAATAAACTTTATATACAAACATCACAACAAAAAACCTACCAATGCAAAGAGTTCCAGTGACATCTGTAGTATAGCCCAGATTGCAAAGACAATGATAAGATCCCCTCTCATTGATGCACTCCCCATTGCGGCAGACATCATGAATAACCTTGCACTCATCAATATCTGCAATTAAACAAGGGTTAGTTCTCAATGGAACAAAACTGATTTTGTACAGCTTCAATAGATTCTTGTGACCTGACACAGAGAAACCCACACCATACATAAAATAATTACATCAAGTAGTGAAATATTGCACAGATTTAAGGAGAAATAGTAAGCGGAAAAATATGGAATGGAGCATTAATCTAATTTTCTTATACAGTGAACAAGCTCTAAGTGGAAGGGAACACCTGCAGCTGATCATGTATCAGCCTTCACAAATGAAACATCCCTTTGCCTTCATGGACACAAATAGCTCTCAACGTGTGCATGCAACACACTCAAATGTGAGATGCAAATTCCCATTTGAGTGCATGTCAGTCAACCAGCACATAAGGCAAGTATCTGCCAAGATGGGATAGATGCCTCATCAGCCAGGGCCTTTGGCTGTGCACCTTCCTCCCAAAGGATTATACTCGGTCAACATGAAAAATCCCACAAAATTTCAGCTGATATCCAAAACATTTAGAACATTACGGTGTTCAAATATGCAAAAAGAGAGTTTATAATTTATCACCTAATTTGGCATTGTCTAAGAGATCCTTTAATGAAAAGTACCTGCTCCACTGGATGTGTATCCTCGGCCATGAGGGCAGAGCTTCTTGAAGGCCACGGTGCCTGGGAAGGGACAGACCTCACAGTTCTGCCCCCAGCCCCGGCCACCGTCACAGCAGCATTCAGACTTGGTGACAGCGTTCCTGTTGCTCGATCCGATTTGGCACATACTTTGTAAGACTTCAGTGAAGCAGTAGCCCTCCCTGTTGTCTAGAAGACAAATTGGGCATTACAGAGAATCCTTATAGTGAATTCCAGAGAGTCATGAGATGTTGGGAATTTAGTCAGAAATATAACAGAAAGGGCATACTTCACCCTAAGACTGTGGAACTGAGAGTGAAAGACTACCAGCAGTAGGAACGAGAGAATGACATCTACGGGAAACAAAGACAAGAAATTTAGCAAAAGGTAGAAGACAAGAAGTTACAATACGCTTGTATGTTTCTGTTTGAACCTAGAGAAAAAGGACTGGCTGAAAATCAGGACCAAAGAAATGTCAGAGCAGTACCTGGCTGACTGAAACCATGGAACAGTCAGCTTTCATAGCAAGTCACCCCAGCTGGACTGACAGAGGCAGGGATATGGTGAGCATGGGAAGAAGGAACTTGCAGGAGGACACCTACATACAAGGGCCCCTTCCCAAAGGCATGTAAATTCAAGTTTTCTCACCATACATTTCTAAGTTTAATTCCAGCCCTGGTTGCTGCTATGCAAGTGACAGCTCATTCAGGTGTAAACTGGAACTTACCAAGGCACTCGTCCTGGGTGTCGCTGACAGTAAATCCCTCATTGCACTCACATCTGTAACTCCCCACTGTGTTCACACAACGGCCGTTCTCGCACAGCCCAGGTTTGGTCTGACATTCATTTTCATCTGCATTTTTAAAATTTTATGACAAAAATCAAGTCCATTATTAGATTAGTTTAGGTAAGAGGTTGATATGGAACTTCTATGCTGTGCATTCTTCCTGGTTAAACTTCAATTTTTTTCTTTTTCTTATATTTTAAAGTTTCTTTTATTCAATTGTCAGAGGAAGATGGCCATCTAGCTCACAATTGTTATATATATTATATCTGCAGTACATTCCTCGCTGGTTTTCCAAATTTTTCATAGTTACAGCTGCAGTTCTGAATGCCATCCAAGGTTTAAAAAAATTCCGATCTACTCTCATTCATGCTAGCACAGATTAACAAGCCTACAGTAACCAACCCAAATCCTCACCTCCTTCCCTCAGAGCATTCAGCAGCAGCAGTACAAACTGACTGTAAAGACACCCACACCCAGATTTTCTACTTACTACCAACAGATGTGGGTACACCTGAACAGCAAAACCAAATGTGTACAGCACCAATACATCCATTACACAAGAAGTTTTGCAATTCTGCCCCTGAGTTTCTTAACACTTTGTTAAATCAAAAATTTTTAGCCCTGCTGAGGAACTGTGTATTTCAAGAGCTTCAACACTTCAGTGTCACTTACCTATACAGCCTTCCCCGTCTGGTCTGCGCTGATAACCAGGCCCACAGATACACATATAGGTGCCAATTAGGTTTTTGCATTCCATCTGCTTTGAGTCACAGTCATGAATTCCTTCTTCACACTCATTCTGATCTAAAACACAAGATTTAGACCTTATTATATATATAGAGACATGATCCTGGAAATTCATAATAGTAAATTCTGACTTTGGAATCTCTATCATAATCAAACCCTACACATACATTTATTGTTCTAAACCAACCATAAAATATACTAGCCTTGAGCAAATTGATTTCTCCCAAATGCCCATTTTTAGGGCAAGACAAGACTTTATCATCTAATATGACCTCACTTTAGGCAGATGTATAAATTTACTGGCAGGACAGGCCTAGTACAATCAAGTGCATAATGTAAACAATAGAATTTCATCCCAAATTCTTTCTTACTCAGTTACTTCCTGACCCAATAGTGCAGTGAGTCAGAGCCCTGCCCCTCAAGGAACCGAAATCATTATTTATCTCATAACTGTGAGAGTCTGGTAGGAGCTTTACCTCTGCACATTCTCCGGTCCTCCCGCAGAACGTACCCCCCGGGGCACTTGCACTCATAGGATCCAAAAGTGTTCACGCAGCGGAAAGCGCAGAGCAGAGGGTTCTGAATGCACTCATTCACATCTGGATTTGGGGCGACAAAGACCATGGGGGAAGGGAAACACTTGTGTGAAACTCAGCAGACTTGAGTGCACAGGCTTTAGGTACAGGCAATACAACAGATCCCAGTTTACTGAAGACTAGATTTTAATAGTTGGGGACCCTTGGTTCTACTCTTCATAGATTTCTGTAGAGAAGCAGGCACCAGACATGCCAGGATGTTTGCACAGCTACCTGAAGTTTCAATAAGTTTAACAGCAAGCAGCCAGTGGAAATAATTTCCAGATCCATGCTGCCAAAATACTTGCTCAGTTAAAACTATATCTTTTCCACACCTAGGTTCATTTTTTTTTTTCAATTGGCTATTTAAATTCTACATGCAATAATTCAGCTTCTTCATAAACTGAATTCCATAAAACAATATCCTTACTAGAAGCATTATTTTGAAGTGCATTTACATACAGCCTGGACTACTTGAGTAATTACTGCTATATAGTGATGCTTATGCACACAGCTAGCTCCTCCTCTGCAATTTGAGCTTTTACCCAAATTCCACAGAGAAGCGAATGAAGCTCTAACTGTATGTAAAAATAACGCAATCTGATGCAAAAATAGAAGCATTCTTTTTGAATGGGCTTGCAAAGAAACAGAATGTGGCAGATAATTTAAGAACAGTTGTGTCAAGTCAGAGGACAGTGTCAGAATGTCCTAGGACATTCTCCTCTCCCCGGTTGTAACAGAAGGAGATGGTATTAAAAACCTCATACCGTGTATGCAGAGATCTTTCCGCTGATACAGCCTCTCAGTTTAAGGACTTCCACAGCCAAAAGCCATAACCAAACTATCAAGCTTAATTTCCACTGATGGATTCCCCCACAAATTTGTATAATCTCTTTCTGGGTCAGTTTATACTTGTGGCCTTGCTAATATTCTGCAGCAAAGGGTTCCACAACTTGAATAAGTACCATGCATATAAAAATATTTGCTTTGGTTTGTCTAACATGGTCCTTCTATTTTTGGTACCTTTACCACTTGTGGCTTTATAAAATCATATATCTCTTCAACCACATTTTCCACACTGAAAAATTCTAATTTATTTTTCTTCTATACCTCTGATCTTCCTTACTTCTCTTCATGCATTTTCAAATTTTAGTTTTTGAAATGAGACACCAAAGCAGGAAAAATATTCAACCTAGGGGTACCGTGGTAATTGCTGAGTACTGTATTTTTATTTTCTCATTTGTTCCCTATTTCTTCCCTAGCTCACAAGCACCCCATTTCCTATCTTCATCATGCACAGTGAGTCTCTTCACTCAAGGAGGTAGGCAAAAACCACAGTAAGCAGCATTTCTGGGAACTGCTCTGAAGAGACTGCACCCCAACATGCTCCTCTCTGGGCAGTCCCTTTGTAGATACCACCTGAAAGTCTGTTCACCCCAGCTCGAGTCAGAAAAACATACTACAGTTCAAGGTGGATACAGGAAGGAGGAGCCCATTTTCCCATTTCAGATAAAGAGGTATTGTTCCAAGTGTCCATATTTTATTTTTAAAGCTGCTTTACTCCCCTCAGCTGTTTTCAAAATCAGGGAACACAATTACAACAACAGTCCTTAGCACACAGGAGTCTCACCTTCACAGGTCATCATTGGCCCAGGTTCAAATCCTTCTACACAGGTACATTCAAAGCCTCCTATCACATTCCTGCAAGTTCCATTTCCACATGGGTTTCCAACAGCACATTCATCAGTATCTGCAAATAGTTAGACCAAGGAAGAATACAAGGTTATACTCAACCAACATGATAAAAAAATCCATGTTGTTGATGTACAACCAGAAAAATAGAAAATCCAAGAACTCACTTAAAAGTACTGAATTAGAACCACAGACTCCTAAAATAATTTGGGATTGCTAGAGGCTATCTGAGTTAAACACTCAGCCAGAACAGGCCAACTTGGAGCAGATTGCTCAGGCCCTGCCCTGGCAGGTTTAAAGCACTAGCAGGAATGAAGACTCCAAAATGTTAGAATAAAACAACCCCACTGCTCCTTAATGCCATACTTAGCAACTCAGGAGAATCTCTAAAATGGAAGCTGGAACAGCTGTACTTACCCACACATTCTGCTCCTTGTAGGATGTAACCATATGGACACTCACAGCGGAAAGACCCATCTGTGTTGATACACTGCCCAAATTTACAGTTATCAGGATCAAGGCACTCATCCACATCTTAACCAGAAATACAAACAACACAGTAAGTGCAACTGGCTTCATGTGCTTTTAGACTTCTCTCAAAGAACAAGTGTTCTGGCAAGAAATATTTCTGAGATCACAAAAAATACTGATATTTAAATTCTGACATATTAGGATTAGGGTGCAGAATTTGTTTTGCAGGCCAGCTTTCAGAATGCAGAACAGAAACTGATTCTAAATGTCAGATATAAACCTCTCTGACTGAGGCTACATGGAAAGCAGCAGATATGAAAAGCAGTAGTCATCCAGTGCTCCTTAAATGCAAACTTTTGCCAATAAGGCTGAAGTGCTGTTTGTCTTGGGAGAGAACAGAATGTACTGAAGGGATCTGGGAAACTGTGGCTTGCACTTCTGAAGGATTAAAACCATTTACTGTAAACAGGCTACACATACTGTATAAGAAAAGACAAGCATGCTACGTGACATTAGATCTATTCTCTAGATTCTACATGAGTTTCCTAGCTCTAAAAGAAGCTTAATTTCTGATATTTGAGATATTCAAGCTGGAATTTGAAATCAGTATGAAAAATCAGGGAAGATAAAAGGTATAGAAGTTTCCAGAATTCATGGCTTTGGGAAATAGTTGCAGAGGTGTTATTCTCAATTGAAATGGAGAATGGCTTATGGGTGGTAAAGGGACACAAATGCAAAAGTGGCACCGTGCAGTTCAGGCACTTACCCAGCCTTGCATCACCAGGTCCAACAAGGATGCCAATTCCAAATGGACAAATCTGTCTGAATGCCTCTGAAAAAAACCCCATAAAAATCAAACCATATGTTAAATTCTATCTTGGCAACCAGCATTCTGCACAAACTACCTGTAACCACTGCTACCAGTTCATCCTTCTCATGTTCAGGTCCAGAAAAAAAGTATGTTCATTATAAACTTATCATCTTATATGCATGCAAAACCTGTATGTATGCAGCATTTTTTCTGTCTTAAAAGTAAAATTTCCTATATTTCCTGAAGAAGGCATAATTTAATCCAGACTCGGCTATCTTAAAGCTATTTCTTTTTTAAAAGATGAGAAAAGGGGCTTTGATATCCTTTGGAAGAGTTTGGACTGTGAAAAATACATATGCTGACACTTCAAGGAAATGCTGCAACATAAGCTGTGCTTTTCAACTGACTTTGGTTTACATGGTCCATGTCAATGGAATGAAATACGCACAGGCAATAGGCCTAGGAGGAATATTGCAACTGGCACTACTAATTCTCTTTTCTAACCTCAGCTTTTGTGAGGATAGTCTGCAAAAAATATACATGATTAATGAATGAAATGAACTGCAATCATGTATTGCTGAAACCAGTGCTGCTGTTAACCGCATTTCTCAGCACGAGTTACAGTCCGTTCAGCAAATTGCACCATGATGCTACAGAGGCCTGTTGAGTTGCTTGATGTCGAGTTACTCAGTCTTAAATAGGATACTAACAAAGGAAGGTGTTTCTTTAGCAAGGGTCGAGGCAGGCTTTCCTTCCTCAAGGCCTGTATTTTTTTATGCCCTGCTATTTTTGCAAGTCATTCACATTGATAAGATTGCAAATTTATATTTTCTTAATAACAAAATTCAGATGCAGATCCAGTTTAACTTTTTGGGGTTTTATTTTAATTAGATTTCATGTTTATGACACCTTTTCCTATACCTATTTACAATTAGAAGAATTCCATTTTTGTCATGCAGGAATTGCTACTCAGAGCCTATCAAGGACCTGCTTGCTTCTTTCCACTTTCTTTATGTGATATCTCCATTGCAAAATACCAGCACCTAAACACTGTAACAAATCTATACCCAAAGAAGGAATATGTTTGATATCTGACTATCCAAGGGACGTGGTTTTTTTAGACTGCAATGGCATCTATTTTACAGAGACCTATGACAATTACTAGGGTTAAACACTTTTAGAAACCTAATTTTCAAAATTCCTTCTAATAAGAATCCCAATCTCCTTTCTGCTCAGAGAGACAGTGTGGTAAGCTAGTCAATAACCCACCATCTGCTTCCTCTGGGCAGAGCTCACAGGGATCTCCCCATCCCTGCCCCTTTAAGGCACAGCAACACTCTTGTTTGGAGTGGTTTCGGGACTTTGGCACAGAACACTTCCCATCTTCAAACTTGGTAAAGCAGTAGCTCACTCTCAGATCTGCACAGAGAAAAAAATTTGTTATGAGCAGTTAGAGTAACCTTGGCACAATTTTCACTCAGAGGTGTTAACTGCAAAATTATCGGATATACAACACCAAAACACCCAACTTCCATCTAGCTCTGTTAATAGGGACCATCATTGTCTCTGGCTGTGAAAGATTTGAATAAGGAGAGAAGCTCCCTACCTCAGCAAAGAAAAGCTATGGAACAGTTTGCTACTTCAGTCACAGAAAAGCAAGGGGTTTTCTCTTTGGTCCAGCAGGAATGGAAGGGCTGTACTGTCCTCTTATCCTCACTCCTCTTTGAAAAAACTGAATATTACCTCATGAATTTATATTCTATTACTAGAAGAATTCACTCCAGTCAAGATAATTTCATCAACTTGCAATGACAATATTGTGTAGTGCTAAAATGAGAGGCAATTTTCAGCAGCCCTTTCCTTCCTCATTTTCCGGAGGTACACACAAACAAAGCAAACTCTCCCTGTGGCACCACATTTTATTCCCTGAAGCTGGCTAACCAGGATGCTGGACAGAACTGAGATCACAGACCACAAGCATCCAGCAGGCAGGGAGCTGGCAGCTCTCTGTGCTGGCAGGGGGACAGCAGCAGGGCAGTTCTGGAAGCAGCTGCTCATCCAGTTTTCCGGCTGCAACATCATTGCTGGGCAATGTCCAGCTTTTAACAAAGTCCTAGGTAATGGGAAGTTTTAAACAAAACTTTGCTTGGCCTGAGATATTTGAAAAAACAACAGTCCTCTTTAGGGCATAGAGAGAAGCCTTTTTGAAATTCATACACAAGTGTGCACTTTCCTCTGACATTGTGTGGAACAGTAGCCTATGTTAAAAAAGTAGAGATTTGGGCTGCATTCTTTTTTAGGATTTTGTTTCTTGGTGGGTTTTTGTGATTTTTTTTTTTCTTACCTGAAGAAAAGAAAAACCTCAGACTGAAGAAACTTCATTTATACAAGCTACATAAACACAGCTAAAACATGCTTTCTTGATGTTGAGTGAACTAACTGTGCCAAACTGCATGGTGGTTTGAAGACTTGGATGAATGTTTACTGCAGGTTGGATTCATTTTTACCAAAACCACAATTTCATTTAGCCCACTGTGAAGGGAAGAACTCGCTATGGTGTCAACAAGCATCACTGCTCTGTGCCAAGCAAAACTACAGAGGTCCTTACAAAGGTCTTAACATCAGTGGTTCCCACTGTGCACAGTGTATACGACATTTGACACTGTATCTATTTAATAATTTCCAAAGCCTTTAAAGTAACTCACTCCCTAATTTTTTGTGCTTGTTCTTTATATATAAAATAAACTAACCTGTAACTTTTAATTACTAGATATTCAGCTTTTAGCATCTCATCTGCTAGTACCCATGTTTAGGCTCTGAACTGTGTATTAAGTAATCTGGAAGCCAAATGACACTTCAGACTTCCCTAAGCAGATGAGTACTTATTGTCCAGACAATATTGTTTGCAAATTTCTTCCAACAATCTTTTTTTCCACTCATATGTTTGCAGAGAGGACTAGCATGTAACAAGTGTTATGGTGAATATGGTAAGTGCTAAGGAGAGCCTTAAAACCAGAAATGCTGCCTTGAGTCTCCTGCCTGTATTCATGCTCCATCTCTGTGTCTTGTTGCTGTCTACCAAGAGTCCAGGTAGCCCCAACATTTCTTCCAGGGGTGCAAGAAAGGATTTCAGGACAACATAACTTCATTGCTTATCCTGGTGCATTTAACATTAACTTCACCCATTTTATTGCAGTGTTCTGTTTAACAAAAAACAGATGTTAGGGCAAGACAGAACCTGGCCCCAGCTACAGAATTATCATGTTTTCCCTATGAAAAACATTAAAACACTGTTTGAGTCCAGAGCTTTCTTGCTATATTAGAAACAGTTTGCTAAAAAGGCTTGTATGAAACAGCAAACAAATTTTGAAATGCCAGAAAATAGGAATGAACTTACCTTGGCATCGCCTTCCTGTGGAAGACAATACAAAGCCTTCTGGACATAGACATTTGAAACTGCCTGGAGTGTTGCTGCATGTGCCCAGGGCACAAATTTCTGGCTGTTCCACACACTCATCAATGTCTGTAAGAAAAGTAATTAAAGAGATGAGAAATAATAATATTTACACTGGCAACTGTACTACATAAAGGGCAATTTTATATCTTCACTGATATCTATCATATTTGACAAACGAAAAAGCCCAAAAGAAGAAAGAAAGAGGAAGCAGTAACCCAAGTGCAAAATCCACAGTTAGTTTTCAAATCCTCAGGCAGTGGGCAAACTTCAGCAATGAACCAGCAAGGAAATAGCCTGGGATTATATTTTTCTAGGTTTCAGAGCAAGTAGTTCTGGTTCGAACAAATGTTGGAGAGACCTTTTCTAGGAAGTGAGAGACTTACTAGTGGCTACAGTTCAGAACTGTATGCTGCCAGAAAAGACTAAACATTACTCACATTTAAGGAAAAAGGTAACAATTGTGAGCAGCTAAGAAAGAGACAGAAGAAGGATTGTTCTGTACACACCTTCACATCTGTCATTCTGCAGGATGTATCCAGGAGGACAGATACATCTGAACGAGCCATCCAAGTTCTGGCATGTGCCTGGTGAGCATTTTCCAGGCTCCAGTGCACACTCATTGATATCTACAAGAAAAGAAAGACAATTTATTTGATGTAATTGCTGTTATCTCAATAAATCTCTGACTGAAGCCACTTTAATTTTGATTCCATCAAACTGAAGGTGGAACTTCTCAGGAGTGGGAGGAGTCATCTTCTTGTCCTCTTGTCATTTTTTCCTTCTGCTAGGTACAATGCTGGCAATTTTCTCTGACCCTAGTGTTTCACTAAGCATAAGCACTCACCAACACAAGTCCTTCCATCCAGAGCCACCTCATAGCCATCATTGCAGAGGCACTGGAAGGACCCGATGGTGTTGACACACTGACCATTTCTGCAGAGCATTCCATTTCCACTTGCACACTCATCCACGTCTAGGACAAATAATATTGAAAGATGTCAGAAACATCAGCAACAATGGAAACTGGGTAAGTGAGATTTCTCTTTCACCATATCAACAAAGTAACTGATAACACAACCCCGATTCAAAAGCAAGTGAGAGGAAATTACTACATTATAAAACTGTCAGAGCAGGAGTAGAACCCAAATGTTCCTGTATCTTGGGCCAACATTCAAGTGGCTCTAGAAAAGTGAGCAGTGCATAATCAAACAGGCCTTTTGAGACTGACAAAATAGGGTTACTTAATGGTACTTATGGCACTTTTATTAGAGGTAGAAAGCCTCAAGAACACGTGCCTGTGCTCAGCACTCCTTACCTATGCAGTCATTGTTGTGTGAGAGGATGAAGCCCAGGTTGCAGCGGCAGTTGAAGGAGCCAATGGTGTTCCTGCAGGTTCCGTTGCCGCAGGCATCTCTCTCGCACTCATTAATATCTATGAAGGAACAGGAGAGAAATAACCCACTGCCAACACACTGAACAGGAGGGAAAAGGATTGTCATATCTCACAAAGAGAAGATTTTACATATATTTACACACTTGATATTAACATCTAAGGGTCCAAAAATCATTTACTTTTCTTTGGCTCCTATATCACCCTTCTCAAAGTAAGTGTAAGCTATCTTTAATTGTAAGCATTCTGAAATCTCAAATTGTTCTTACAACACACAACTGACAGCTGTGAATGGGTTAAATACAAAATTCCCTTGTTAATGAAGATGACCATTTCTTAAAAAGGTTTTTTTCTGGCAAGAAATCATTCTATCTTCATTCACTCTGTTAACAACTAGGCCATATATAACTGCTGCATTGCAATATTAATCTATTAAATTTCTTGCCTAAAGGAATAAATGAGACAAGATGCTCTGGAAAATTCTAAGATTAATGAAATATTTTCTTCAAAAATGAAAGCATTAGCTGTTAATTAGACAGGATATGTAATTTTAAAGGTTCACTTTACTTTAATGAGATGGTTTTAACTATCAGCTTTTTATCATCTCCAATGGCCAGTTTTGCACCTTTGTCTGGCGGTAAATGGCTCACAATCTCAGATATTGTAATGCAATTCCTTATTACATAGAGGACAGACTTAGTAACTATTTTAATGGGAGCCTAAGTTCAGTTTAAATTGATATACTTGCCTATACACATTGTCCTGTCATCATTGGTTTTGAATCCATTGTGACAAATGCAGTAGAAACTTCCAACAGTGTCAATGCACTGCCCGTGGCTGCAGATATTGGGAATTTCTTGACATTCATTCCGATCTGAAAACAAAGAGGTGCAGTGAAAGTTAAGGCTTCTAAACTACAAAGCTGGAAAGATGCATTAGCAGCAACCAAGACAGTATCCAGTGCATGGCCTAACTTAAAATAGTATTTTTGATTTATTGATGACAAAAACATTACCAAGTAAATCCCAGAAAAGGGGCTTATTTGCATGTAAATTACCTCTTCCAGTATTTGTGGACCTGAAAAAAATTCAGCATAAAAATCATATTTAGCAACCTCAAATTCTTGCTGGAGGTAAAGCATATCACCATGGCTTTGAAAATTAATGACACAAGACTGGAAAGGGTCTGAGACTGAGGGCTCCATATTGACTGCAGGAGATATGAAAGAGGCATATGAAATACAGTTTGCATTCTTCTCATGAAAGCAGCTACTTGCATTTAGTCACATTTGATTGTAGCACAAATTGCATGATCAACTCATGGAAATCAACAGAATAGAAAGCGGAATGAACACCACACTTTTCTCACTAGACTCAGAGAGAGATAAAAGGCACTGGATTTATCAACTCATCATGCAGAGAGAAAACAGGCACACATACGTGTGTTGCAGTATCCATGAAATGTGGTGATCCTATAAACTGCACAGAGCTCAGAAAGCAAGAGGAGTTACTGCTAGATGGAGTCAGGGGATATTTTGTATAATTCTGCAGAGAAGGAGGAGAGTTCTCCTGCCAGCATGTGATTGCTGCCTTACAACAGCAGGGCATCTCTCATACTTGTTCAATAGCCAACTGCTTCCTGCTACTCTCGTTAGAAATGCTTTCAGGCAGATCCCAGGATTCTATCAATAGTAAATGAAATAAAATGTTAACAAACAAAATGTTTGCTCTCTGGCATGGTTTTTTCCATAACAAATCAGAAACATCAAATGATCAACTGTTGACCTCTTCTGTTGACGTCATCACCACCAAGAGCTGGTTTGATTCAATATACTTCCTTCCTTCCTATGCTGCAGCTCCAAAATATGAGAACTGAGCTGCTGCCATGAGTTTGTATCAAAATTGATTAGGCTGTAGTGCTCAGTAATTTTCTTCTCTATGCAATCTAAGCCAAGTAGATGCAGTTTCTCAGCAAGAGTCAAGTTGTTCCTAATCACAAAGAAATTCATGTATTAAAATTCATTTTCCTGCCTCTTTCTGCACTGTACTTGGCACAGGGACAATCATGGATGATCCTGACAGCCCCATCCCCAGGACCTCTGTACATCCCATGGGGCTGTGAGTAACTCTGGATGGATGACTGACGACCAAGCTCTCGCAATGCTTGATAGCACTGCTAATTACAGTTTGAAGGAGGCAGAAGGAAAGCCAACGCTGTCTTAAGAACTCCTAATCTTCAGCTCAGGAGAGCAGAGACAAAAGAAAATCTATGACTCTCTGGTGCTTTGTGGGCAAATGAATAGTCATGTGAAAAACTAATTTATAAGAAAAACGAATTAGTTTACCACAATAGAGAGCACCAGAAGAATGCTATCTTGAAGGAAAGATAAATGCAGTACTCCTAGTACTAGTGGCTGTGATATATTGGGCTTGACTCAATAGCACATAAACTACAGGGGTGTGATAGTTTTCCATGCAGTAGCGTGGCTGATCCAATACTGCAAGGTGCTTACCTCTCTCTGCTCCCAGCAGAGGGGTTGGGAATTTCCTTCCTTTGCTGGATCCCGTACTTTATCAACACTTTTATTTTTACTCTAATTGTGTAACTTAATTTTCATCGCATATAAAATCAGAGCAAAATGCAGGGAAGTAGTACTATTTGTGCCAATTCATCTTTAGAATTGTAACCCATATCAGAACCTTCCCTTGCTCTTCCTGTACTCCTGTAATGAACCCTTAACAAGAACAATTACATTAGGAACATATTGAATATTTACATGTGCCATTGCATAGCTTAACAAAGCAAAGTTTTAGTTCTCATAGTAGTTTTCTGATTTCCCCTACACCCTTTTCCCACAAGGGTCACATGAAACAATGAAAAAGTGCACTGCAAGGAAAAGTGCACTTCCTAAAGCTCAAGTACTGAGAAGCAAAAACCCAAGGATAATGTAACTAGCTTCCGTTGTAATTCTTATTTTGCTGAGAAATGTATATAGTATATAATATTTACAGCAGCTTGTCCTACTGAAGTCTTTAAAATCTCAGCAATTCTTCAAGTAAGATAACTTGAACGTCCCTCTGGACTAAGATATTGTAAGAAAAAGCAAATAGATTAGAAAACTTCAGTCTCATTCAGTGAGTATTTAAAAATAACATTATGAGCCCTGTTTAAATCTGTATCAAAATTACGAAATTCAACAATAAGCTTTTCAAGTTAGTTATTGTATACAGGCAAGCAGATAAGTCTACCTTATCAACAGAGGCTCCAGCAGCAAGTAGGGAATTATTTGTAAAAATACAAGTGGAAAATAAATTGCTAAAACATATATAGAAAATCATAATGAAAATCAGAAAATACAGAAAGGTAGTGCATCAAATGGTCTTCCCTTCCTAGACGTGACAAGGGCTAAAGAAAAATGCTTGCATTTGGTGGGATAAAGTGAAAGACAAACACCTACTTAGGTTCTTAACTCCCATTTACACATCCATGGGGTGGGCCTGGAATTACCTCAATGTTTATGGGATGCCCTGAAAGACTTTAAGAGAAGAGTTCTTGAAGCTCAGATCATCTCCTGAAATAGGAACTTTCTGGAGAGGAGAGATGTTTTTTCAAGCCCTTCAAAACCCCCTCATGCCTGCAGCCCTCCCAGGCACTCACCTGTGCAGCGCCCCGTGGACGTGAACCTGTAGCCAGGTTTGCAGTCGCAGCGGTAGCTCCCCGCGGTGTTCACACATTCCGCGTTCTGCTGGCAAACCGGTCCGTTCTGGCATTCATCAATATCTGTCAAGACAAAGAGGAATTTGAGTTTTATAGTAAGCTGGCAGTGAAAATATGTCAGGACCATATTTTTTTAGCATACAGGTATTAATTAGTAGCTTTCAATGTAAACACCATCACAACACTTTAGGCAAAAAATTTTGACCAATTTTCTTTACTTCAGGTGCTGCAAAAGGAGAACTTTATCTCCCTAGAAATGTAATTGGTTTTCACTTAGAAGCTTTTACTCAAAGCTCTCAATGCCTTGCCTGCAGCACCCATTGCTGTCAGCAGTCATAACACACAGCAGAGAATGACAGCAACTCATATGCTACCTTCAGCTTCTTCATTAAACTGACTAATACAATGTTAGGGAATGTTTAAACTAGAAATAAACAACCATCTGTTTATATTTTTTACAAAAATATTTGTTCCATTAGAAAAAAAATATTTTGGAGTTAAAAAAAATTTTTGCTCATGATCTGACTCAATACTACTATTTTTTTCTTGGCTTTACTGTCAGATGTGGAAAAAAAACCCCGTTTCTTCCCAGGACTGCTGACTCATGTGCCTTCAAGGCCTTAGATGTCTAATGGAAAATGTGGTATTTTCTATGCAAAAGAATTCAAAATGTCTGAATGAACAAAGACTTATTACACTGATAGCAGTATTTTCCCCTCATTAATGATGCCTTCAAGGCTCTGATTTGGCAGTGTCTGAGTTGCCAGCTGGTGAAACACCATTCCTCTGAATGAGAGGAGCACTCTACCTTCGCAGATCAGGAGCTTGTCATTGTAGAAGAAGCCCACAGGACACTCGCATCGGAAGCTGCCAACCATGTTTATACAGATCCCATTTTCACACACTCCAGGAATCTCTCTGCATTCATCAATATCTGCAAGAATAAGGTTTTTTTAAGGTTTTTCTCTTGTACTGAGAACTTCATGGAACCTTCTGCTACAGAATATGTCCTTATGCATTTACCCCTTAAGATAATTATCAAGCATGTAATGCAAGGATCAGAATGTTCCCAACTGAAAAGTGAGCGAGTCACTCCAAACTGTGGAAATCTAGGTATTTCCTGTTTTCTCAGGTTCTGACTCTTCTCTGTACTGAAGGTATATTCTGCTGCAGAGGAATACAGAGGAAGACGCATCCTTCCTCATTTCTCCCACCCACAGCCCTGCTGAACCTCATCACCTTCCCAAATGCCACAGTGGAGTCGTTGGGAAGAGCCAAACAGAGACAATGGAACTGTCTTTAGTTTACTACAGGAGAGCATGACTGAATGCAAACACTCATCAGAATTAGTTTTGCATGGGTTTAGCCTAGTTAATCTGAAAAGACTTTCAGGGTCTTATGTAACAGTTTGAAAGTGCCAATGACAGGTAACATCTGAAGTGCTGCCAACATGCTATTAATTAGATTGATTAAGCCAGGCATCCAGGGTTTGCCAATGCTTTATATACACCCAAGTTAAGTAACTGATTTGGCAGGAAAAAACCCAGCTGCTATTACAATTGTATGTCTTGCCTATTAGGTCCTTACACATCTTAATATTCTGACATGAGAGAGCTCACAGACTCCTCCAAAGCCTCTGCCTTCAGTAAACATTGACATATGCACTGAGGTACACAGTCATAGAATATGGTGGGAAATTGCCAGCTGACAGGAGTTTCCATCAGATAATGTGGTTTTGCTTGTTTTGGTTTTTTGGTGGGTTTTTTTTTTTGTTTGTTTGTTGCTTTGCTGCTGGATCCAACCACTAATTTTCTACATTAGATTCTGGAATTTTGAGTCCTCTCATATACAGGATGAATAAAACCAGAACTATTTCTGTTTCTGAAACAAACACCTAGAGTAACCACATAGAACTTTAATCCAAACAGAGAGTAACATCACTGGACTGTATGCAAATGTTAGAGGGTACTGCCCTACACAGTGTACTGTACCACACAGGGCACTGCCCCTGCAGAAGGCTCTCCCTTGATGCCGTGCCTGCAGGTGCATGGGACATGAGTAACCCCTGTGAGAAGCAGCAGGCTGAGTGCTACAGCCTCGATCCCAAAGCAGCAGGGAGAGCTGTGATGGGCACAGCTGTGAGAAACTGTATGTGCATCAGTCTCAGCACAGGCCTGCATGCACTGGCTGTGCTGGTGGGCTCTGTGGGACAGCCCTTCTGTTTCCACTGGCTCCTGCACGGCACAGCTCCGTGCTGTGGCAGTGCAGACAGAGCAGCCTGCAACACCCCTGCACACGTGTCAAACACTGCAGCTGCAGCTTCTACCTGTGCATGTTAGCAACATCCAAGGGCTCCCTGCTGATGCTGATGAAGGGCCAAATCAACTGAGCAGACTCTGCAACAATCTGAACTAATGGTAATAGCTAGAAGGGGAAACTTTGCTTCCAAGAAATGACCTCGTAAATAATAAATATTGTGCATTTCTGTAACCTCTTTAAAAATTATATTCCCCACTTTACTAGAAATATTTTCATCTAACTAGCTAAACACTGCACCACAGCAACAGCTTCATGCTAAAACATCTGATTACTGCTTATATGCCATCTCTGTTTGTTACAGGGTACATTATCTGCTTTTCATTTGCATTTTAGTGTAAATGAAAACAAAAGGGAGTCCCATTAGGGATTAATTCAATTCCTTGTCCTAAAATTCTTCCTCTCTCCCTCTTTTTGTTTTGCAATTTGTTACTCACAATTCAAATGTAACACACAATAACATATGTGAGAAATATTCCAGCTGAGCAGAAAAAAGGATTTTTGTGTCAAACCAATACCCAGGGGGACTGATGTGAAATGTCAGACTAAATCTTGCTTTAGTTTGAAGGAAAGACTCCCAATTCCTCTCAGACCAAATGCTGGTTGGCCTTACTCCCAGACCTCTCATTCCTGGTATCTGTGCCCTGCTCATGTAGCCCTGATTACAGTTTCTTTGGAGCTATGTGTTGCCTTGATTACAAGCAGCAACTGTCACTGCTGCCAGCTAGGAGGAGACAGTTTGCACTTAAGTTTGACTTAAACAGAGGGTTGAATTCCATTACACTGTTTAATTGTTATTCCTCACATGAGAAAAAAAACCAAAACTGGGAAAACAAACCTCCCCTCTTCCCTGGGCAGAGGTAGCATGGAATTTAGTTCAAAACATAAATTACAGCTCACCAACTGGTAATCCTGTATAAATGTCAATGAAGAAGCCAGGCCTTTGACTTCCACAGAGTGTGGAGAATTCATCTGTAACAGGAAAGCAAAGCAGTGATTAAAGTATTTGGAATTAATCAACAGTCAAAAATTCATCATATGCTCTGACCAAGAAAGTTTTTCTTCTACTCTTTCAGAGCCTGCAGGGCACACAGAGGTAGGCAGCCCCTCTCCCAAACTCACCATGTGCGTTCCCTAGGGTTCTCATTCAGTTGGGATCACATGCTTATTTTGCTCTACTTATGCCTATCCTTGTGCATTACAGTGTTTGCTCAATTTCTGATCTGACTCGTAAAAACCTGAACTACAAGTTGGAAGAATCAAGTGTTTAGGAAGTTTCTCTTGAAGCAAACTACCTCAAGCTAGAGTGGCATGTCCTGCTGTCTTACCCAGTGTGGAAGAGTCCTGTATGCCCATGCAATTAGCAGAGACACTCCTACATCTTACATTTGGTTGCTCAACAGAGATCACTCTCAGAGCACATCAAGGTATCTCTGCCAGCCCCTGGCCTGCACTAAGGCCCTTCATGGCAAACAGCAATCGAGGCGGAGAAGACCATACCCCGTTGGATCAATACCAATAAAGTTTTGGTCAGTGTCTCAACACTGGATCAAAAAGCACTTGCCAAGAGATGGATTAATCAATATAGAGCATGAAGCCTCTGACACAGTGAAACTGGCACAAGGTAGGCACAACCCAGCAGCATGGAAACAAACCACTCCACATATACCTTCATCGTGATGAGGGCTGGTCATCTCCAGTGTCGTGGATTGTGAAACAGATTGTATTCTATTTGCCATCTGTATGGCAGTTCTGTTCTGTTAAGTGGGCAGTTTTCCTTATCTCTTCCACAACTACTCCTCCCTCCAGGGAGACATCTGCTGATAACAGGCTATTGAATGTCAATGCATGACTGAGAAGAACTTTAACATCCCATTGTGAGATGCTCTGCCCAGAGGGAGGAGCCAAGCATTCCTACACAGATATAGCTGGGAGTCTGGAGAGACAGGACAGCTCTTGCTCCACTGGGTTTTGCCCAGAGAGACAGCTATCCCTTTCAACTGGATCAGCAGAGGAAGATTTTCATCTTTCCATCTACAGGATTCCTGCTCCAACAGAACCACACCTGAGGACTCAGTCCAGGAAGACTGCAGCCACAATTCCAATTGGACTGAGATTACACCCTGACCAACTGGGTGTCAGGTTGAGTTCTGACTCTGTCTGTGTTGTTTTAATTTACTGCATTTGTTTATTTTATGTTTTTATTTTTTGCTTCCCTAGTAAAGGACTGTTATCCCTGCTCCCATATTTTCTGCCTGGGAGCCCCTTGATTTAAATTTTATAGCAATTCGGAGGGAGGAGGTTTACACTCTCTATTTCAGGGGAGGCTCTGGCCTTCCTTAGCAGACACCTGTCTTTCCAAACCAAGACATCCAAGACAAAGAGGCAACTAATCCCTTCATTTTAGACATATAAGAGCAGAAAAAGACATAGCATCTCTAATGTTACACTCACTAATAGTAATTATGATCTTACCAAGGCCTTCAGATAGCTCTGCAATGCAAAAATGTACCTGTGCTTGGGATAGGACACTGTTCACAAGGCTTATTCCATGCACGTCCGATGTTGTAGGAACAGCAGCACATTTTCTTGGTCATATTAAAAAGCAGCTCACCATCACAGGTTTGATTGTCAGCATAGTAATTTCTATAACACAGGCTTCTCCTCATATCTGTGAAAATGAAGAAAACCTCTGGCCAGTGCAGTAGGCAACTCTTAGGGAAGATGATCTCCCTGGCCCAATGCACTAAGATAAAGCTTTAGAGAAACCCCAGCACATACCCATGCAGTTGTTTCCTCCATTGACTTGCATGTAATCAGGAGGGCAGATGCATGTGTAGTTCCCAACAGTATTGTAACACGTGCCAGGCCCACAAATACCAGGTGTCTCACACTCATTCACATCTAGAAGAGAACAAACAGGCAGTGAGTGAGTGGCCACAGAAGCTTTCTTTCTGTGCTTTTGAGAACAAAAATGTCCCAGTAATGCCTGAGGTAGGAAGGTACTGGTGGAGAAGAGCTGAAGGGGCTCTGAGGAAGGTCATGGTGGTGTGAAGCCACACAGAAAAGGAAGTGGCAGCACAGGTGGCCATGGAAAGCCCAGCTGTGATGCAAAGATGGGAATCCTGATATGTCTGGATAGCTCAGAAACAGCAATTTGGCTTTTGCATCTGTTGCACAAAAATAGTATTTGAGGATCTCCTCCATTCTGGATTCTTGGATCTGGAAAAGAACCAAAGCAGCTCCCAATGGAGTTCCGACTGAGCACTGCCTGACTGGGGAAAACTTTCTCAACACAAGATGTCACATTTTTTTCATCAAAAGACTAAGTTTTAAAAAAATCTAACCAAAACCAAACACAACACCATCTCGAAAACACCTCAGTTCCCAAAAGTTCAAAAATATTTCCCCAGCCTTAAAATTTCAGAGTATCTTTGACACACCATTCAGCATCTGTCGGGCTACATAAGCATAATGTGGATGAAGCACTTTGGTTCAGCCTTAATTTAGGGCCTGAATGTTTTGTATTTCTGCAGTGGTTTGCACCTCATAGGCACTACATTAACATTATTAACAATCTGAAAGACCAAAGACAGCCTGGGCAACAGGAAATTTTAGAACTTGATAGGTTGCTTAAGATTTTATATCCAGTACATCTTGAGAGTGGCACATAATGTGACATATACTTCTGACTGTGCTGTGGAAAGGAAAATGTTTTGCAGTACAACCAATATTTTCAGTTGATGACTGGATCAGCAGGAGTGAAAAAAGCAGTGGAAAAATACATGGACACACCAGTCCACCAGATTCATGGGGAAAATTTGTTCTTTTATCTGACGGCTTATTCATTGTCCATTACCAAACAGCTATTTTTTATAGCCAGTTACCAAATGATGTACTACTTATAGAAAAAACTGTTGAGCTTTCAGGTATTGATCAAAATATAATAACCAAAAAAACCCTTGCATATATTTCAACATTGTCAAGAAGGAATTTTCACACTCTTAATGCAAGATTTCAACTTGTTCAATTTTCCCACCCTATAGCTTTACACTGCTTAGTTTGGTTATGCTCCTTTTCAAGGAAAGGTTAATTCTCTGCATATTGATCTGTCATTATTTTCAAAGAATGAAGCAGAAGATTAGTTAAGTGAAAGCTCCATACCGTCACACACTCGAGTCTCTTCATTCAAGTAGTACCCTGATGGACACTGACACTGGAAGCTACCAAATGTATTAATACATTTTCCTCCTTGGCAAAGTCCAGGCAGCTCTTGACATTCATCAATATCTGTCCAAATAAACACATAAACATTTTAGTAATGCTTTCGATGAAAAAAAGAGACCCTTACTACAGATTTTCACAATTTCAGACATGTAAATATAGGAAATTGCAAACATTACCTTCTAATATAACTGTAATAGGGTTTGGTCTGAATCCTTCCCCTCCGGGGCAAAGAACCTTATATTCAGCTGAAAAGAAAACAGATTTATGAGCATATGATAGTAGAAACATTTTCAGCACAACTGTTTTTGAAAACATATCAGGTTATTACAGATAATTTAAATGTAAATTTACAAACTAACCAGCTAGAGACGTTAGATTTTACTCTATAACATCATCTGTTATTCCATTTCATAAATAGTTCAGTAGCTTTCAGTGTAATAGCAAACTTTCTCAGAAGAGATAATAATATTCTGACTAAATAATCTTTCTGAAAGACTAGTGAAGTTTTTGGTGAAGACCAGTGGAAGCCAGTCCCTTGCATGTCCACAATAAATGCAGTATTTGAGCTACATGGCTAAATCAGGAAAAAACCCACCAAACACATTGCTGTGTTTAAACTAGGAAATGCAGACTTACTTGTGTTCACCAGTGGGCAGTGCTCACAGGGAACTCCCCAGGCTTTGCCCAGGGAGCAGCAACAGGAGGCCTTGGAAACACCCACTCCAATCTCATTGCTGCAGAAGGTGCCACCATTATCTCCCCGAGTTTTGATGTCCAGGTAACAGTTGCCAGATCGCGTATCTATTCACAATGCACATAATGACAAACACATCTTAGGAGAGAGCAAAACACAGCACATCCTCTCACAGTGAGGACACTTACAGATGGCTCCCATTTCTTGCACGACATCAAAGCAACTAAGTTGTGTGGCCCAGGGGCCCCCAGCACTTCCACATAGGTAGGTTGCTGGTGTCCCATTGTCCCATTCCTTGGCTTTTTTGGACTTTTCACAAAGTAGGAAATTTACTTAATGAGTCCAAGAGCATGTCAGGCAGGCTTTTTCTCATTTTCACTCACATTTTCCCTCACATTTGCACATCTTTCCAGTTCCAGATATCCACTGCTTTCTCCTCTACTCGAGGTTTACAAGTAGGAAAGCATCTACTAAATGTTAGGAATTTCAAACACATTAAAATTTGAGAAGCATCCCTACACCCTCTTAAACAAGCAAAACCAAAGAAATATTAGGATTACTAAGCAGTTGTAGCCTAATACAAGAGCATTTCCATTGGTCATGAAGCTGCACCTTGCAAAGTGCACTCAGTGCTCCAAGACCATGGGTGGCTTCAGCCACAGCTTCATTTGCCTGTCAGCTTGAGGCCAGCTGGATGTGGACTTAAGTTTTTTGAATTTTAAAATTGTCTCCTGTTTGCTGTAAATTGTGGACAGTTCTAACAAGCCCCAAAGGTAGCTTCTAGTAGCGGGGCACTGCTGGCATGCTGCACCAACTCTGAACATGCTCCAGCTGCCCTATTACAGCTTCTAAGCCAGGGGCAGTGAGATGGGAATTGAAGAGCCTGATCGAGCCTCTTCCCATGACCCAGGACTTTATTCCTAAACAGTCAGCTTGGAGCCCCCTCTGTGGAACTTCCCTTGTAAACAGCACAGGGAGTGGTCCTTACCAACACATCCGACACGGGTAGGATTCAGCTCGAAATCAGGAGGGCACTCACAGGTGTAACTACCAGCAGTGTTGATACATGTGCCACTAATGCAGGTTGTAGGGTCTGCACATTCATTAACATCTGCAAGAAAAACACAGCACGTGGTAAGCAAATACTCAAGGACTCTCAAACTGTTGATACATCAGGTACCATATGCTGACTGTCACAAATCCATTAGTTATGAGATAACTATGGTCTCCAGAAAGCTCTAAAAATTAAACAGGCATTTTAGAAGAACAGTAGTCTGATATAATTAATAATTTCATAGGAAAAAGAAAAAAAGCATTTTTACTGAAAAAATCAATCTATGAACAAGATTCACATAAAGTACTAAAAAAAAAAACAACTTAAAGGAAAAATACAAGACAAGGCCATAGCTTACCATCCAGTACTGTACAAGGCAGAATACATCTCTGCAAGAGGGATTCTCTGATCTGTTTTTCCCTTTCTTAAGGGGATATCAGAGGTGGACAAAGAACAGTAAAGAGGAGCATTAAAAAGATATGGTGAATCCTGTGTTATACAGTAGGGAAGTCTGCATATATTCTGTTCTCCTATATCCAGTTTGATTTGTACAGCTTCTTAAAAGAATTTCCTAAGGACCTGACTATGGCACTGACAGAAGATTGAAAGGCATGTTGTTCAAAGTTTTACCTGTGCAGTTACCACCACTTCTGTCCAACTCGTAGCCCACTTCACACTCGCATCGGAAGAGTCCAGGGAGGTTATGACAAGTACCGTAGACACAGATGTTAGGAAGTGAGCACTCATCAATATCTGATTAAGGAACAGGAGGGGAAAAATATGAGGTTTCCTGATCTTCTTGAGACATAGAGAACTGCAAACATTTTCAGCAGCATGGATCTGGAAGACAACAGCTTCTGCACATCGTGTAAGACAAGAAAAAGTAACATGGAAGATTTATGTTGGAGCCTAAGGAATCTAATCCATAATGATTTTTTTGAGAAAAAGGCTTCCTCCAGTATCTCTGGAAGCTATGCCAGAAACTATCCTAGCTTATTAGTGGGCTAATGTGACATGTAGCAATATTAAACATAGCAGAAGATACGCCTTAATAAAACGAAGTTTATTATAAATCAGCAGTCATCTGCAGAAAGCTGGACACCAGCAAGAGAAAAGCCTGTGCCCAAAGGTGAACTTCATGTTCATCTTTGGGTTTCTGCATTTGACAGATCTAAAGTTTGGAAAGCAGACACTTTTATGTCTTTTCTCCAAATCACTGAGTCTGAACCAGTATTTACTGAATGCCACATGCACTGCACAAAGAACAACTAATTTGATACAATAAAAAAGTGTGTGTTTACAAAGGACCTTAAAATACTGCACGTAGTGTACACATCTGAGACATGAAGGCAAGTCTGTTTTAGCAACAGGAGCTAGCCTCTAAAAAAGCTATTTAAACCCAGCTAAAAGGTTTGAAAGTAAATTGTTTCATTAAACATTATGAAACTTGATACATCAGGTACCATATGCTGGTGCATATTTAAATTGGTTTCGTTTAAAGAAAAACTCATTCTCAAATTATTCCACTCAGTAGATTTCTAAAAAATACACAGAACACTTTTCAAGGGGAAAAATCCTTTTTAAAGTGATGTACTTATGAACTCCATTAAATACCAGTTGTCATGAGTTATTATTATGTCAGATGATAGGACTGCATCTTCTTGACTGACTTAACTCATTAGTGTTATAACAAATGAGGATTTCAAATGTTCAAATCAAATATATGACCTTAATCACGTTGGTAACATGTTTATTATTTGATTGCTTTGAATCTTTGCATATGCAAAGCTCTTATGAATGAGGTCTAAACTGTTAACTGTCAGCTCACTTTTGAAACTGAACAAATAGTCATACAGGAATTTTTTTTTTTTTTGGTGTAGTCAGACAGACTTTCTGCAAGGCTTCACACTCTGACTCTACACCTCACAGAAGCCCTCAAAGCATATGCATTGTATTGGCTACCAAATCACTGCTTTTCAGCTTCACACATACCAATGCAAAGTAACAACTTTTTCTATTTAATTGTTTCAAATACAATGAAGAACTGGACATCAATGATCAAGAAGAAATGGCAGCTATCAGTGCCATTTGGATCACCAATCAGGCCCCAAAATAATATATCATAAGATAGGCTTTGAAAAGCTGTTCTCTTTATATACAGCAGGCAGATGAACATCTAGAGGTCCATAATAAATGTATGAAGTGCAAAAAAGCAAATACTATTAAAAAAATTCATGCAGTTCTCAATATAAACACAACAGCAAACAACTGTAAAAAACTGGAACATAAAATAGTATTGTTTAAAGCTTACAAAGATTTACCTTCACAAGCTTTCCCATCTACACTTGGCAAAAATCCCATCTCACATTCACAGCGATACCCTCCAGGGGCATTGAGGCACTGCCCATTTTCACAGAGATTCAAGTTTTCTGAGCATTCATCAAGGTCTGTAAAAGGAAGGGATATTGCAAGTTAGCAGTAAAGATGGTTTTCTCACCAACATTTGAGCTGAAGCATTCAATGTTCCAAGCATTTTAATTATTCTATCTGAACATGTGCAGAAGAACCTGCAAACTAATTATGTGCAAAGGTTGCTACATGTAACAGCTCTGTATATTCCTGACATGTTGCAAATACAATTTTTAACCAGGAAAAGGAAAATCAGAAAGGCACAGACTCTTAGAGTAGCTCCACTTAATAACTGGAGGCAGTCGCAAGGTCAAATTTAAACTCAGAATGAGCACGAGAAATTTATTACAGTTATTGTTTCTATTACAGCGAAGCCTAATTGGAAAAAAAAAAGAGGTTTACTATGCAGTGAGCAAACATATGGTAATAGGCAGTTCTCCATGCCAAGCATCAAAACACTGACAAAAAGTGGCATGAAAACAACTTCATCAAAACTAAACTGTAGGTTAACTGCTGATGAGAGAAACAACCTTCCTACTGGACTCCACTCACCTTTGGATAGATCATGGCCCTTACTCTCGAGCTGAAATGTTACACATCACAAAAACACCTCCTTATTGCAACAGAGTCTGGCTGGCAGCATGAGCTTTGAAAAGTCCATGGCTGGTAAATCAAAAATCACCTACTAGGGGGAATGCTGCACACTGCACACTTTGGCAGAGGGCTTACAGAACATTTGAGCGCTCTAGTTTTGAGTCCCAGACACCTTTTGAATTCAAAAACAATAGAGTATCCAAATAGAAGTTCTACTGAATGCAGAAATTCTGTAAGCACTCCATCTGAAGGGTGTAGCTTACAGACTCCTGGAAATCATCATACAGGAAATTAACAAAGAGCACTGGATTAGGAAGGCCACTGAGGAAGCTGAATCAGATTCAAGATGAAATTATACTGAGAGAATTAAACAGAACTCTAAGGTCTGCTTAGAATTTGGAATTATTCAAATCCAGCCTTAAACCTGATTATCCAGAGTCTCAGATGCTCTGAAAACCTGCTGTAATTGATAGAGTGTTGCTGATTTGCACCAGCTGAAAATCTGGCCCACCAGCTCTGTTACATGGCTCTGCTCCAAACAGCGAGCATCCCCAGCCACACTGCAATCCTCAGTGCAAGAGCAGGGCTCCTCATGACTAAACACACATGAGCTAATCTGTTCCTCAAAGCAGAAGACTGAAGTGTGGGTGGGAAACATCTCTCTAGCAAAGTTTTATAATCTCATTTACAGTTTATAAAATGAGGTTTCAGAAGCAGCTACTTCCTTCATTCTACATGCCAGCACTGCAACCTGACACCAGCTCTCAGGATGATGGAATAAAGCAGACAGACATCACACACTCACTTGTGGAAAGGACAAACATTTTTAGGCAATTTTGTGAAGTAATTTTGATGCATACATCCTATTATTTAAGTATTAAGGCAAGTAGCCAATGGACTAGTTTACTAACTAGCCAAATTACATAATCAAGCATTGTTTTAATAATTTTGCCACTCATTTCAACTAACAAGAAAAGCTCAATGAAAAATTGCATTTTATCAAGGGGGAAAAAGTGATTTAGTTAGACTATGTATAATATATAATATTTCTTTTAAGCTATGACAACCCAGGTGAAGGAGAAGACAATTAATGATGACATATTAATGAAAATTTTAAATGTTTAAAAGCTGGTTTTGTGTATTGGCTCATAGACTAACTTAGGTTGCATGGTACCACTGGAGTTCATTCTTTGCTCTCCTCAGACAGCTCACCTGTACAAGTGAAACCATCCCCAGTGTAACCCTCTTTACACAGGCAGCGGTAAGAGCCCATCGTATTCTTGCAGTCAGCATGTGGGCTGCACATGTGGGTTCCATTGGAGCACTCATCCAGATCTTTAAAATAATAGAAAAGTAAAAAAAAAAATAGTTAAAAACCTATACATGAATACAAAGTTTAAATAACGTATGGCACACAGAAGCTCTACTTTAAATAATCTTCCATAATAAAACCCATACATATGTGTGGCCATCTGACTGAAAAAGTGGGGAACAGCTTATTTGCAGCCCATCAAAGAAGTTTGACAAGGTAACTGTGACTGAGGAAGCTCCAGGCCCATACATTGTTTTCAAGGGGAGCACCAGGAGGCCCCTCACTGCCTCCCCATCAGCTGCCCTCAAGCACAAAGCACCTCTCTCCATGGTCCAGTCTGCTCTTCATTTCACAAGCCAAACATGAGATAATGCTGATTTCACAGATACCATGGTGGAGGACTTGTCCTCCAAAAGATCATGTCAAATCAACCGAACAAGTTCAATAACCATTTGCCTTCTCATTTTATAGGTGTAGTACTACTTTTTTTCAGAATTGCTAGACCCTCATTGTGGTCTGGCCTTAAAATAAATACAAATGCATAAGACTCTCACCTGTGCACTTGATACCATCTCCAATCCAGCCAGGGCTGCAGCTACATTTGAAGCTTCCTGCTGTGTTTGTACATATGGCATGTCTGTCACAGTTATGTGCTCCAATTTCACACTCATTGATATCTGCAAATAGAGATGTTTGAGGAGCTCATGGAATACACTTTCTCCTATCCAGATAACTGACACTAGAATTTCTCAAGAAAGGCAATGTAAACATGAAAGCAAGCCTGCATTTTTTACAACATGACATTTAAAAAGGAAGCTGAAGACAAAATCACAACAAAGGAAAGCAAAGGAAAGCAAAGAAGCATGTAGCACATTTCAAACATGCTGCTCCACTACCTGTTCCTCTGATAGGCACATAAAGCAGTGCTGCTGCAGCTCACTCCAAAGTATATTCAAGAAGGAAGACAGTATCTCAGAAGACAGCCTTCCCAGAGTGCCCATCCTGCAGAGATGGGCAGAGTCTGCAGAGAGGGACTACACTGGTAGCTCCAAATTGCAGTTTGCTAAGAAGTGTCAAAGGAAACTCTGCTGCCCAGGGACTCCTGGAATGCAGCACTCCCACAGTCCCCACTTGGCTGATGAATGCCAGCCAAGCACCACCAGCTAGCTGCCCCCAGGACTGTCCCCAGGCAGGGAATGAAGCAGGTTCTGCTTGGCCAGAGGCTGTGTACAAGGTGGGGGACAGGCTGTACCACCGTATTTACCATGACAGCTGAGGACCTCATCAGGCAGGCAGTTTATTAGGAACTCAGGAAACCTAACACATGGGAAGAAGTCAGCATCCTTGGAGACATCAGGCAGAAAGTCATCCAATCTTCAACATACATGGTCATGCCAGCACATTCTATTTCAGTACTTGCTATTTTCACCTTACTGTCATTTTTGGGCATTCTCTGGGATTGTCAAAATGCATAGAGACTGCAAAACTGAACTCCATTCTTCCTTCTCTTCTCACAAAACATTATTAATGCTCCATATAAGTAGTTGGAGAATGTATAAACTAAAAGGCGAAGTTTCCAGAAATTACTACTGAAACAAAACTAGCAGGAATTTTCTTGCCTATCTGAGCTTTGGATTTTACAGTATTTTCTGTAACGGAGCTATTGAACTGCACTTTACCTCCATGCAGGATGTAACCTACCTAGAGTTCACATCAAACCACTTAAAACTGATACTTATTTTTTAGCCCTCCCAGGTGTCTTTGATGTTGCTGTAAGCCAAATCATCTCCCTCTGTAAAACAGCTGATGGAAAGGGAAAACAACTCTACATGATTCCACAGACAAAAACCCAGCTCAGACCCTTCTCAAGAAGATGATTAAGAAAAGGCATCAGCTATCAAATATGTAACAACCTTTGGGATTTCCAGCCCCAAAATCACAGACTCGAACTTCCCTATGATTTTACCTACAAACAATTAGCTCTTTAAAGAAGGTGAGGTTGTGGAGCTAATGCAGAAAGTGTCCAGGTATCACCTTAACTATTTCCTTTACAACACTTTCTTAGGTTTGTCTGTTCACACTTCTCTAGACAAAAGGCTGTGTCCTATCACTATGCCTTGTACACATATTTTGGCTTTTCACAAAGGCAAAACATGATTTCAAAAAGCAGACAACATCTGTCTGTTATGCTAAAATTAAATACTAAAAGCCAGAAAACATCCAAAAGGACTGCTGGCTGGGAGGGACAGGGTGTTTGGTGAGTTTTGGACTTGCCTGGGATTTTTTTTTGTTGAGATTTTGAGGGGTTTTTTTGTGGTTTTGGGGGTTTTTGTTTTGTTTTGTTTGTTTGGGGTTTTTTTTTTTTTTTTGTTTTTTTTTGTGGGTTGGCTTTTAATTTTTTGGAGTTTTTTAGTCTGTTGAAGTGGAATTTAACCCAATCTTACTTTTCTGAGTCTCTTTCCAAGAAAGGCATTGCTTCAACTCAAAACCCCAGACATGAGCATTCCCATAATCTGAATGCTGACATCTAGATATGAATCTAAATCTGGCAGCTGCAATCTACCATTAATGAATGTTAACTCCACTAACAGGCCTGAAAACATGCAAATGGACGCTTACTTTTTAAAACTTAAAAAAAGGGTCAGGAGCAAATAATCTCAGAGCAGTTTTGCCTTTAGGATGTGCAGAGACTCATGAAGATAACATCACCCTAAACAGGAAACTCGTGTCTGTCAAAAAATCTTAAGGGTGGCCTGAAGAAAATGCAACTCATTTTGGCTTGGGGAAAGACTGGAAGGAATTTAGAGAGGTCAGCTACAGTATACACTGACATAAAAAAGCTGAGGCAAACACTATATTTTAACCTTTACATGATTTTAAACTCCAAACTGTTAAACCACTGCTCACATTACGACTCCACTGTATTTGACTATTTGGTGCTTTGAAACATACAACCAAAAGTTTCCTTCTACCCTGCACAGCACAACAAAACACAAAAAAAACCCATCACCAGTAGAGGGGTTTCTGCCAAGAATTTTTTTAAACCACCAGCAAACACAAACAGAAACTCGCATGC
The DNA here is from genome assembly GCA_013397555.1 of Urocynchramus pylzowi. Taxonomy (NCBI): domain Eukaryota; kingdom Metazoa; phylum Chordata; class Aves; order Passeriformes; family Fringillidae; genus Urocynchramus; species Urocynchramus pylzowi. The sequence continues at coordinate 157,797 of VZRH01001939.1, read as the reverse complement.
AACAGCTATACCGCAATGAAGTCATGCTCAGGCTGAAATTGAAGAAAAGTCAAGCCAAATTTTCCACTCTCCATAAAGTGACTGTGGACTCCATCCCACCTCGCACTGACCCACTGACACATTGTACCTGAGAACCCCCACTAACACCTTCCAGCGGAACAGCAGCACCACAGCACTGGGGCCCTTACAGTGGACACTTGTTCCCCATCAGCTGTTTGACATACACTCTAAAAAGCTTAGAATCCTCTTTGAAATGAAAGCTGCAAGTAGAAATCTATACCCAAATACGGGTACTTATAACGGGATCAACTTTCTCAGGCATCAGCCACTGAAATGTCATTCCACTTGCTTTGAATAAAAAAAAAGCTTTTCTCCAGTAAAAATTTTCAATTTTTTTGCCTGGGTAAAGTTTAAATTGGGAATGCAAATTGTATTCTCCAATACCATCTACCTTTAAAGGGACATTGCAGGGCTTATTTCCATGATGTATGGAAAGTTTTTTCAGATACTTAAATGAAAGCTGATTCAGGCATATAAAATACTATCACTGGCTTCATCCCAGATTTTACTTCTTTTCCCCTGTGTTTAACTCAGATGTTGGTTTGCTATAATCCCTATTCTCTCCTTTCATTGCACAGCTGAGTTGTAAATCCACATTTATTTCATTGCAATTATTTCCAAGACAAAAGAGATCTCAGACCAAACATAGTCCTGTGTAAACAGTGCACTGAAATCAGTGGAATTTATGCCTTCTTATACTGGAGCTTAATATGGATTTATATTACCATAAGTATTGAATTATGGCTTCACAGAATGAAACAGAAAGGAGAAGTTGAGCTCTGTAGGGGAAAAATTAACTCAGTATCTTTAATAAAAGCATAAGTCTAGCCTGTTCTGTCTGCATGGCAGTACAAACAGTACTATACTCTTCAAATACTCCAGCTATTTTCATTTAATTGTCTGAAGACAAAGGCATTACTCGGACTGAGTAAAAGTATCATGACCCAAAGAGCACCCACAAGAACACTACTGAAGTCAGGGTTTCACACAATGATGGCCTATTCCCACTGACTTCATGGAGATTTTCACTAAAGAGTAAAGGAGTGAGTCACTGATTTATATCAACCTACTCCTTCTGCCTCCAGCATGAGTCCGTGACAAGCCAAGGAAAATAAAGACATTCCAGTCGGAGACTGACACTGCATCCTCAGCCGGTCCCACTGTGCCCCAGTGCTGCTGCACACATGTTCTCAGCTTTGCAATTGCACAACTCCCATTTATACTAAGAGTTGTCTGCCTACAACAGATGAGAATACGCACAATAAATAATATGCAGGTCTGACATCATAACAATCCTAAGCACTCTGGGGGAAAAAAACCTGTCAGTCACCCTATTTTGTTGGCTCCTTCAGTTCTCTTCTTTGGACAAATTTTTTTTCTCTCAAGCCTTTGGCAGTTAATAAAGTGTCTCTCCCATTAATCACAGTGGCACTAATTTTTAGGGCTTTCAACGTATGTGCAGCAAAAATACACATCATATATACCCTGTCACCCTTTGCACTATGCTTGCAAATTGTGGCAACCAAAGGAAATAAACTGCTAGCCAATATTTGCACAACACATCCTTACCCAGTCTGGAAGTGGATCACTGAAGTTGGCCAGAGAGGAGCGTGGGAATAAGTCACTGTTTCCTCACTACACTCTAGAAACATTCCTTTGCATTTGAACAAAATTTGAACAGAATGAGAGTGCACATTAACTGAAGAAAGTTCACATGTTCATCGCCGGGCATGAAATTCTCTAGGTACACTGTGTACCATTTTCTGTTAGGTTTCATTGGGCTTCAATGGTCTATAAGGATCCTTAGCAAACTGTAAATTTAATTCAGACTCCACCTATAAATCAGTACTGTTTGTCAGGAATTATGCAAATCCCTTAAGCATTTTCTGACTTTTACATTTTTTTGGCAGTCTCTGCATATCTGTGCATTTTATTGCACTGACGTTTCACTGGAATTTTGAGCCTGGGTCCAGTTCCCCAAGGGCCAGTCGTCTGGCGGAAGTCACAAGGCATTTCCTCCTCCTGGGCTGCTGCCCATGTAATCAGGTAGGAAAAACGAAGGCTTTTTAGACGGAAAAGACTGTGAATTTCAACTTGGCACTCATACTAGTAGAAAAATATATGGCAAAATTCCCCTATTCTGATCCTCCTATATGTAAAATTCTTTTCTCTTTTGGAATCGCTCTCAGATTTTAATTCAGCATACTGTACCCTTGGAGTTTCACATGGGACAGTTCAGCTCTTGCCTGCTATCCATCCTTACATCATCAGCACACTGAGACACAGCATGTTATTGCTGGACAGATGCCTATTGCCAGTACACTCCTCCTGTAATACCCCCCTTTGGCGGTCAGGATTTCATTATCATCTTCTGCTATTTGGCCTGACACAGCCAGCTCCCAAATTCATGATGGCAAACATATGCTTCACTGGTACCAGAATTCTTTTGTGCCATCAAGCCTGAAACACAATGTATTATTAATGGCCAGAAGCCACTAATAATGGAGAGGAGAGTACATTATACAAGTCACAAAATATTATGGCTCTATTTCTGAGGGCAAATGACAGGCTCACCTCTTCCCTCTGAGACAGGGAAACTGTCTCAGATGTCTGACCTGTCTAGAACCAAGCTCCTGTCAGCCATGCAGGTATGCAGTGTGCACTCACTCTTCCTGTATCCATTAACGTTGTCATCACTGGAAGAAGTTCAACACCAAACTCTCCATGCTCACAGCCTACACCAAGGCTGCAGCTGAATACCTTCCACTAGCCTTCCTCCACATGGCAACAGCATAGTCTTTGCAGAGTCAGAGCCTGGTCTCAGCCTTCCAACTTCCTGAGCCTGCTGTGGAGAAATCCAGCTGACATGTAACATATTTATCTTTGATCTGTTGGCTATATTGACAAATTACTGCCCAAGTTCACCTCTTTCAGTTTGACTCTGTGAACAGCACCCTAAGCATGTGCAAGCCCCCCTCCACCAAGAACAACCAGGGGGGCTGTGCACACAGCCATAACTGCAAAGATGGATGGGAGAGAGTCAGAGAAGAATTTGTTTCTCTGTGAAAATATCACAGCAAGTTTAAGGCTCCACACACCAGTGAAATACTGCAGATTTACAGACAGTAACTCAGAGTGGTGATGAATCCCAAAATACAAACGCAAGTTTCAAAGCAGGATTTCATTTCTGCACAACTATATGTATACTTTATTGACAGAAAAAGTGGAGACAAGGTATTTGTCATAAAGCTGGGTGATCTGGAACTGAGATAGGGGAAAACGCAGCAATCTTCTCTCTAGTGGCTGCATACCATTGCCTGCCTAGGAAGATCTAAAATGAACTATTCTAAGCCAGTATTATCACAGTTTGCCTTGTGAATGGAAATGAAACCATTCACAGCACTTGATCTTGGAAAGCTGCATCTACAACCTGTATTTTTACATAGTATTTTAAAAATCGTATTTTTGTTACTAAACTCTGTCCACATTCTTACTGAAAACCAAGGAGAGGGGAGAACTAGGGCAACCAACATCTGTGTGGGATGGGAATGTAAGTCAGTGGGTGGATTCTGAATACTGTTAAATGACTGGGGGGAAAAAAACCAAGTTTATTTGTTAAAATGGAATCACTCAGTAATGACATGCGAGCTGAAATATTTAGACAAAACTGGAATGGAATCCAAAGGACATGATTTAGTTGTTCTCATGAAACTCAGGATCTCCCATTCAAAGTGGTGTACATGTTTTCGTAACTTTTTTTTCCATGGAAATTCCTAAAAACTGTGGATGCTTTTTATCTGTCTGTAAGACAGGAACTGAATTCTGGAGTCAAGGTGCTGTTGGCAAGATCCTTCCAGAAGAAATATTGAAGGATGCTCTCTGCAGGTCTGCAGTACCTGAGCCTGGGAACTTCAACTCTGCTCTAATATAGTGCAAACAAGAAATGGGGAATTCAAAATTCTCCAGCAGCAAATCAGACATTTTAAAAAAGAGAATGTGAGAACCTGAACAATGTAATCACTATGGGATCTGTATCCACAGTTTTTTCATTATGAAACCAATCTAGAAATTTCCTGCTCTGCTTTCTTATTTAAACAAAAAATTCATTATTTGAATATGATCCCATCTCAGCTGTATCAGCATAACCTTTTCATCTTAGACCACTGGGCTCTTTCAAATTACTGAGCCCCTCTATAGTATCTGTAGGAATTAAGGTGTTTTGCTGGTTTTCCTCATGAGTGCCAGCCTCTCTGAAATACTGGCATGCAGACAAAAGCAGCAGGAAAGGTAAAAAATGTCTAAGGAGGTGGGAAGAGCCCTCATGACAGACAGTGTCCACTCACAGGTCAGGGCTTGGCTGGGACCAGGATAGAGGAATTTCCTGGCATCTCCTTGAACAAAAAAATATTGCTTGGGACATTTGCCACTACTTTGAATCACGTGATGCCAAAATGGTGGCTATTTCCAGGCACTTCTCCAGAAGCCATACCTCAGATTCCTCCCCTGCTTCCACGACCTTTCTCCGTCTTTTGCCTTCAACTCACTGCTTCATCCTCCCTGCCTGCTCCTTAGGCTGGGACTGATAGCTGCACCATGTGTAACTGATCAGCATGAGGGTTTTCAGGTCTAGAGTTCTGAAAATCTTCATATAATTTAGCACAGAAACAAAGAACACTGAAATGTTGGTCTGCAGAGTACAAATAGGGATTTCTTGGATTTAGATCAGGTCATATGTAAGTCAAAGGCAGCTGTTACTAATGCACAATTATTCATCCATAGCCCAATATGCAAAATACAACTCCAGCTCTCAGACTTTTCTGTGAGAGCTGTAAAAAATACAGCTTCATATATTTGGGGCACTTAAAAAAATATATTATTAAATCTGTACAATAAGGGCAGACTCAGAATAAAAGTGTGTCTGAAAGACATTGCCAGAAATGTGTTTACCCTAAGTCTACATTAAAAATTATATTAAACATATGTTTGCATTCATATTTGGGCAAAGCCTAGGACTCTCAACACCTTGGCTTGAGACACCAGAACTTATTATTAATTAAATGGATTATTAATATCATGCCCTCAGAGCCTGTATATTTGAATCTCATTTCTGTTTGCTGGCAATACATCAAATAAAGCAAATTCTGATTCAGCTGATAGAATGTAGTTGTGTAACTATATTGTTGACAATTTGCAAAAAACTGAAAATCTATTTTAGTGCATATTTCAAGCCATCTGTGTTTGCCAAGTAATACTTTGAACAGATATGTGTTATTTGCTTGCACAGTATACAATTAACTAATCCAAATGCACTGAGGTCCTCAGGAGTTTGTCGAGTTACAGAGAATGGCATTTGCTGTTCTCTTAGATGAACAATTGTGCAGTAACACGCCTAGTTTTGATCCCAATCAAACTCCACTCATCTCAGCAGAAGCAGCTCCAGGCTGAATGCTATATCACTGAAGTTTAGCAGAACACAACCTCAGCGAATTTGGATGAGAGGTAAAATAAGAGCACAAGTAAGTGAAAAGAAGCACAGTGAGAGGAGGTTCTAAACACCAGAAAAGCAGACTCATGAGTTTAAGTAAAAATTAATAATTAAGCTTTAAAACTCACCTGTGCAACCAGTTGTGCCCTTCTTGCCTGAATATCCCATATCACAGTGACAGATAAATGAGCCTTTTGTATTCTCACAGGTTCCACTCAGACAGATGTTTGGATGCAGATCACACTCATTAACATCTAAAGAACAACATGCATTAAGATTTATTAAATACAATTCTTAGAAAGTAACTGGAAAAATCTCTTTAGATATGAATTCTGATGGAAATACAGGTCTAGATATGCAAAGGAAAAGCTGCTTATAGTAGTTATTCCTTACCTATAATATAAGCATACATTTTGAGATCTGGGGTAACAGTGTTATATCACCATATCTGCATTAACATACCTTTAATGCCAGCTGTTCCTAAAAATAGACGCTAAGGTGCGGTGCAGCACATTATCCAAAGAATGACTATGATTATTGATCATTCCTACATATATGTGTCTGTATACATTTATATATGCATGCATTGTCTAGTTTTGTCAGACATTTCTCTCAAAATACACTCAAGATTTTAAATTAAAATGCGAAAATGTAGTTTTGGAGATATGCTGTTTCACAAGGTACAACACTTCCACATAGTTTTGTCTTAGAGACAAGTTTAAATCAGCACTGGTGATTTATCTGGCTAGAAATTTTCCACAGCATCATCCACTTCCTTTCTGCAGGCACTCTTTTATCTAACTTGCATAAAAACTGGAAGAGGACCCAAAGATGCAATGCTATAGATCATGTTTGCACCCGAGTCTACGGGGATATACAGAAGATTACATTTGCACTTGTGCAACAGGGTTGGTTCTATGGTCAGGTGACCAAAATTAGGAAATAAGAGCAATACTCCTCAAATATCATTGTCTGTCTACATGGAAAGAGTGCCTTAATAAATATTTTTTCAGTGTTTAATGCAGATTGGAATATATGTACTTTCACTTACCTATGCAAGTCTTCATGTCTTCAGATGCCATGAATCCATCATAGCAAAGACACCTGTATTCTCCTGGGATGTTTGTACACTGGCCTCCATCACAGATGTTAGGATTGTCTTCACACTCATCAATATCTACAGGGGAAAGTCAGATTAAAATATATTAGCTTTATCCAATGCAATGAACCATCATCATGGCAAGTCAGCATTTTAATGCTCTGATAAACATGGTGAAGATTGAATCCTTGCAAATAACTGAGCAGTACATTGCAAAATTGCCTTGATGAGTAAGCTCCTTGTCTCCAGCTAAAGCCAGTGGCAAAACATTCCCTTCTGACCCAAGCGGGAGGAACAGGAACCAACTTTTCCTTCAGAGAAAAGAACTCCAACAGAACCTTTGTCACACCACAAGGCCACATGTAATTGGGCATTCTTGCATACAAGCCATCATTGTTGAAATCAATGGAAGCTCTGAAGCCAAATTCAGTGGCAAAAATAGCAAAGTTTACAGATCTTAAAAAAGCCATCATACATGCAAAATACCTCTACAGATCTCAAGGGTGGTGACAAACTGGAAACAGTTCAACTCATGATGGGAATAATTACAGTCCATACATTTATTTCACTAAGAGATTTTTATGGTCTTATTTAGTATTTCAGCTGACTGACCAGGCCAGCCATATAGTTACATCCTCTAGGATGAAAAGTTGTTTTCTCAATTGGTAACTGATAAAATTGCCATCACTGATTGGAGCCAAGCTCCAAAAGCAGATACTTTATTACATTAAGGCAATCGTGCTTATGGTTCTAGATCTAGAATCTTTCAGAGCCCCTGGGGTTATGCTAGTGTTCCTTGTAAAAATTCCTAGAATCTTCCTGTGTCAGCACCAACACAGGCCAGCAAGAGCAAAAACCAGAATCTCTGCCTAGTGATACCATGGGAAAGAAATCAGTACAAAAAGGACAAGATTCAGGAATCTTCTCCAAGAGAAAGGGTGTAACTCATTATCAGAGCAGTCTATTGTGGATTGCAGTAATTATGCAGCTGCAGAAAATTAACTCACATCAATTTAAAATATTACGTTCATTATTCTGCTGTATTTCTAGAAGCTAGTGCTTGTGTAGATTCACAACTTCTGCAAGGAAGAAGGCTGACCAGTCCTTGTTTATCTTAATAAGCAAATAATGTTGACATGGACATTAGTCTGAAAATGGTAATTTGGAATGGAATTTGAATTAACATGCAAATTTAAGCTCTAGAAATGGGTATAATAATGACATAAATAAAGAACTTTATTTACGAACCTGCCACTGTTCCGATTTCACAGTTGGGGGAAAATCAGCTGACAAAGAACCTGTTGTTTCTCCTAATTGAGCTGATTATTTATGCATAACCTCACCAATTCAAATGTGACCTACTACTGAACTACAGAGCATTCTTACCAGGTCAATTATCAGCAAATATATTCTGTGATGGCTTCCAGCTTTGTGTGATGTTAAAGATAAAAGACATGTTCACACACAGAGAAAACTGAAAATGTAAAATAGGTGTTTCACAATTGAAGGTCACAGTCCTATTTTATCTAGTAATCTAACAGTGTAAAACCAGATATTTAGTACCATGAAAGCAAAGTCACAAATTACTTTTATTCTTCTTAGTTTGGGCAGAGGCAAAACTTTAGTATGTGGATTTTGAATACCCACCAGATGTTTACATATGTAAATAACATCTTTTCAAGAGAAGGAAGCAGTGTTTTCAATACTAATAGGGTAGTGAAGGCGACCCCTCACATCTCTAGATATTTTCTTAGATTTGACTTGACATCCGAAGATGTCTGGTGTTTCTGCTATTTAAACCCTTTTATGTGCAGCTATTGCACTCAAGCCCTTATTAGAACAAAGTATGAAAATGAATAGCTAGTAGTTATTACAGCTGGTCTGTGAAGGAAATTCTGTTTTTCAAAATCAAGGTAGGATATGTAGAAATAGATATGTAGAAATTCACAACTAAAGTAAGACTCCAAACTTCAATGAACCTGTTCAGGGCCAGGTTAATGTGTGGACAAACCAGAGAGAATCCGTCCTCTCCCTACAGCAAAGGCAGATGTTTGCATTTTGACTTTGAGAACAGAAAGATGATAGTTTCCTATTCCAAAGTTTTTAGTTTAATATGCAGGAAGGTGCAGTAAACGATCTGTTCTGGTTTTGGGCTTAGACATGTGTTTGGGTGGCAAAGGATAAGGGGGAGTAAAGACAGAACTGTTTCTAGCCAGCAGACTTGAGATCCCTAAGACTGTCCAAGTGCACATTTGGGTCATTTGGTCCAAGTCAAATAAAGAAGATGAAAACAGAAAAGTGGCTCAGTGACTCTGGTCCCCACCCCCTCACCTTCCCTCTCATGTCACTCTAATCCTCTCACTGGGTTTAGATTCTGGCTGAGGCACAATTTCAATCAACCGGTTTTATTTTTGCATTAAAAAAGTGCCCCAAACACCAATGTTTGGGCAAGTTTTTGTAAAAGCTTGCCTTTTCTAGAAACTTGAGCTAAAGCAAATTACTTATAATCTAAATATTTTAGGTTTTCAGGGTCAATCAAATCTGCACTTTTTCTAGTTGAATTTTCACATTCCCAACTTTTTCTAGTTGAATTCTTTCTTTGAATGAGGGTCTGATACTTGCTGAAGGCTGGCTACTTTACATCTTTCTGACACAGCAAGCCACAATGTGGGGGAAAACTTCATTTTGCTGTGCTTTAGGGCTCTTTTATCTTCTGGAATGGTAGTGAGTGGCCTCAGGGTAATTGAGACCCTGGTTCAAGGTCTATAAATATTTACAAATTCGAAATGTGAGTGTTCTAATAATCCAGCATAGAAAACTATCCATTTGTTCAACTATAAAGGCAATTCTATTCCAAGGGATTAACCCTGTTATAATTCTCATGCTCTTCAAGGAGCTCTTGGATGGAATTGGCAAACAGCTGGCAAATATTCACATGCCTCATCAGGCCAGTGGCTGTGAAGCAAGCAGTAAGAAAAAAGTAGGGCAGAATTATCTTTCCCGTAACCTATGTGGAAATCACCAAGTACAATTCACTTCCTGGGATTATGACTCCCAGACTCCCAAAGGAGAACACCCAACCATAAGAGAGCTCTGAAAATCTTCTCACAAACTATTCTAGGAGTGCAAAAGACCTATTTCATAAGAAAGATTCATATTATTCAGACTTCAATTCCTCTGCAAGTCATTCAGCTCTGAATTAATACAGCATACTTGCACTTGACTAAACAAAGAAGTAAAAATAGGAAATTTCTTGTTTGCTTAAGAGCAGATACCACAAAATGACAAAACAGAGCAATCAGCCTCTTTTCAAGCATCTCTGTCTATCCTCTCTCCAACATAACCATACAATACACATGCACAGCATCTTGGCTTCTGCTCATGATAATCTTTTTAAATGGTCTTCAACCTGTTTTGGATTTGGATCTACTACAATACCTTAAGGGGGAAAATTTATCTCCTAGTGAAAAAAATAGAAATTTTTGTTATTAAAACCAGAATCAACTTGTACACTTTCTGAAATTATCAACAACCAATTCCCTTCAAAACACTTCTTTCTGCAGTTGCCCAATTCTGATAGTTTGGAGATATTTACTTCAGAAAAAGAACTTCACTTTCCATTTATTTTATTTTTTTATAGTGTATTTGTTACAATACCTTTAACCTTAAAAAGAAGGGTCATTTTTAAACCACTGAAATAAGCCCTTTAAGCAGAAAATTTCCCAAAATCTCCCTTACCAGTGCATGTCCTGTGGTCTGGCATGAGTGCAAAGCCTTGTTTACAGCTACATTCATAGCTGCCCTCAGAGTTTGTACAGAAGTCCTCACAGCCACCATTCATTATTTGGCACTCATCAATATCTAAAAAGGAGAAAATAACATGTAAACCCACAATGTCTTTTACTTTAAAGCACATTTCAAGGACACACTTAGAGTCAGCTTTCCAGTACACCATCAATCCAGAATCTACACTTGGTATTTGCACACTGACATTCAAGTGTTTGCAGAGGTAGGCACTGCGAAGGATTCAGGCAAACCAGGGATGGAAAGACTGCATATACAAACACTTCTGTGCTTCTCCTTATACATATAGAAATAGCACTGAGTTACCACAGGACCATGAGGGCAACAAAGTTTTTTGTAAGATTCAAGGTAAAAAATTACTTGGCAGAATTAAAGACAGAGGATTTTTCCATGGCACAGTAGAAGGAATGTATGCAATTAAATCACATGATTCTACTTCATGGTCTAGCAAGAATGATGATTTTTAATTAAATATATAACTATCTAACAAGTTACTCCCTCTTAATCAAAGTCTGAAGTCTTGGAGCATTTAAAATAGTATGTGATTTTATGTGTCATGATTGATTTACTAGAGAAAATAATCTGTTACTCAGCTAAGTGTAGCACTGCCATAACTTCATTCAATTCTCTCAAAAACAGATGTGCATGTTTTGGAGATTTTGCATACTATTTTGACAAACTGTAATATATTTTTTTCATTCATGGCTAAAAATTACTTTATATATCTACTAAACTGAAACAACTCTGAGTGTTTCATCTTCCCTGTTTGCTAGAGCTCCCGTGTAGATTTTGTCCTTACCGATACAGTATAGCTTGTCTTGTGTGGACTGATATCCAGGGTTGCAAGCACACTGATACTTTCCAATCAAGTTGACACAACGGCCATTTCGGCACAGGTTGGTGCTCAGCTCACATTCATTAATGTCTGTTGCAAAAGAAAAAGAGGAACACATTTTCATCCTGAAAATGGTACTAAAGCAAACACTGCAAATGCACAAGAGAGGTACAAAATGCTGTGCACAATCTTGATTTTGCCTGCATGTCTCACCTACACATGCAGAGATATTTGGTGATATCTGATGGCCTGGAGGGCAATCACACCGAAAACTTCCCTCTGTGTTGATGCAGGTGCCACCTCGGCAGAGAAGGGGATTGCGCTGACACTCGTCAATGTCTGTGAGGAGAAAGGAGACACATCAGTGCAGAGCCAGCACATCCCTCCCCACAGCCCCTCACCCATCACAGCACCATCTGCCTTGATCGACTCTGCACCCTGTCCTAGAGTCAATCATCCCTTGCACCATAATGTAGTTAGAAAAAGAAACAAACTCAAAAAGGCTTCTTCTAAATTTTAATTTACCTTAACTTCAAAGTTCAAGATGGTGTCCCACTTTGCAAGACAGGGATTGTGGTGATAAATTTAACGTCCTAAAATCCTGTCCCTTGCTTATATATGCTTTGGCAACTTGCAGAAGCAGCAAATTCACATTTAAAGTTAGCTTTAATAAGGCTCACAAAATGAGAGAGACTAAACCCAAGCACAATCAAACCTTAAGAAAAAACCCCAAAGAAACCATGCATAGCATACTAGCACATCGCATACTATTGCACATCTAAGGTCTATAAAAAACATACCCATGCAGTTTTTCATCATCATAAATCCACTTTCATAGCCTTCAAAACATTCACACTCAAAGTCTCCAGGAGTATTGACACAGATGCCTTGGCCACAAAGATCAGGAGAGATGCGGCATTCATCAATATCTGTAAGACAAAACACATTCACAGGGTTTTCAAAGGAGTTCAGTTTTCCCTTTTCAATTCAAAGCTATGAGAGAGACATCCATGCAGTTTACCTGTGCAGTTCCTCTCTTCAGAATCGAGGGCAAATCCACTGTCACATCTACACTTAAAACTGCCAATGGTATTTCTGCATTTTCCATGGGTACAAAGGCTGGGGAACATTTTGCATTCATTGATGTCTGAAAATGAGATAGTGTGGACATATGATGTTATCATTGTATACAAAAACAGTGCACAAAAGAACAATGCTGACATCAGAACTCATCCTTTTTCATGACAGTGACCCCTCCTAGTGGGAAAATTAAACCACACTACATAAACTGATACTGACTTCCCCTTAACCAATAGTGTAGACAGATACTCTGTGCTGGAATTTCCAAGAACACTTTCTGCTACAGAATAGTATTAGTCTCCCCTTTGTCCTGCAGGATCTAATCTACAGCTCAGGAAGATTTCAGCGGACAGAGGATGAAGGCAAAGACAGCTTTCAAAAGAAGCACTCTGTCTTCAGATTTCTGAGAAAAAATGTGACTTCCATGAGTCACAGAAAACATAATGAGCATAAGTAAAAGCACATGTCACTTTCTTTATGGATAATTAATGGCTTAGTAACTGTTTATAAAACAAAGGTGAAACGAACAACACCAATTGACAGTCATATATATATATATTCCCCTCATTTCAGACTTCATAATGTTTAGTTTTTGGGTAACTTCTGACATTGTCCAGCTTAACCTCACTGCTAATCCTGGAAAGACAGCTTTCAGCACATGATGCTGGGGTGTCACTGTGTGATTCCCATTTAATGTTGGAAGTTTACCAACAAGAGTCATAACACAACTAGGGTTACTGTAAATAAAATTTTCTGATTTGAGCCATCATCCTGGAAGCTATTTCCTCTACTTCTCCAAGTAGTTTCACAAGAAATTTCCAAAATTATTCACCATTTCTTTGTTGTTTCACATTAGAATTAAAGTTATGGCACCCTTCACAAGTAAGGATTGCTCCTTCAATACATCCAAAGATAACTGCCCAGTTAGTTGCAGTTCTTGTACTATGAGATGCCAGGAAGCAAAGTCAGGCATAATTTAACCTCTCTAGTGACACAAATTCTGTGTTTTGAGGCTGCAATATTATATGGTATTTAAGGGTCTCTAATACAAACTAAATTCTCTTGTATTTTATTTGGACTTCAGTTGCCACGAAATCTAACTGGATTTTCAAACATGCCTTAGGGTGAGTGAAGTGCCTATCACCAGAATTTTCAAACCCAAAGGAGCTGTCTGATGGAAGAGTAAAAGAAGAAGTCATCGGGATTTGCCGGCAATTAACCACAAATGGATCACATACCTTTAGAGAAAGGCTTCCCACTTATTTCTATCTTTGTAGAGAACCCAGGTCCCCTTGGGCAAAGAGCTTCAAATTCAGGAGTTCCCCTGAGAGGACACTCCTCACACTCGTAGCCCCAGGCTGCCCCCACAGAGCAGCAGCAGGCATCCATGCGGTGCCGGCCTGGGATCTGGGACGTACACTGCTCGTCCTCGTGCTGCAGGTAGCAACTCTCCAAACGAATGTCTGTTGGGCAATTTAACAACATGTTGAGAAAGAAAGAGAAAATTTACTTCACTGCTGAGGAATTTTTTTCCAAAATCTCTTCACAGGACAGCTCGCTCCACATTTTTGTGGACTCAGAGGAGCATACCAAGCTCACTGCATAATTCCTAACTGCAAAATATTAACGCTAAACGCAGAAATTAACAGTTGAAGGAAGTTTAAAGCATCACTAAAAATGGTGTTCAACACCTGAATTAAATTTTGGATCAGAAAAGAATTTTAAACATTCCAGCTTGCCATATTTATATAAGGCCTTTTAATTACTACAAGCTATGCTGTGTTCAGAGACAAATCTTGGGCATTATTGTCATAAATGGACAAAGGTGCTTTGGGTGGAGAGCATACAAAACTTGGATATTCTGTTGCACACTGCATCAAGGTGCATGGTGTGGCCAAGTCCCAGCCCACAATGGTGTGGCCTCCACTATTCCAGCCTTTGTGGAATGTTGTTTCAGTGGGGCTGCAGATGAAGAGTGCTAAGAGCATGGATGATCTGTAGGGATTTGTCAGAGGAACAATCTGGAACTAAATCACAGCTATTCACCAGCTAGCAGATAGTGATGGGCTTTAGCTACTACCACTGGAACCTATTCTAGGTGAACTAAGTTCACGTCCCTGACTAATTCAATTTGAAAAATGGGCAAAACTAATTTTCCTTTCTTGTCAGAAAACACGTAGCGCAACCACTGGTCACTGCATAGATCTGCTCTTCACTAGTAGACCCGTACATGGAATTAACACCTACCAAGACAGGTCCGTCCAGAAGCATCTAAAGTCATTCCATTGGGGCACTGGCAAACAAATGATCCCAAGGTATTGACACACTGCCCATTTGTACAGACTCCAGGAAACACCTCACATTCATTAACATCTATTAAAGAAAAAAAGAAAGTGAGTAAGAGTAATCACATGAACAAATTTGCAAAAATATAAAAAATAATAACGTTGTCATGTTTTTAGGATAAAATAAAAAACTACAGCAGTCTATATGGCCTGAAAAAATTCGAAACATTTACAACTCCCAAAGTAAGTCAGACAGACCCAATTAATTACAGAAAACTGCTGGTGACCAGAAATAATACATGTTGCTATTAGCTATTCCTACATATACTGAAATTAAATTCAAAAGTAACAGAAAAGGGAGGGGTGTTTAAAAAGTATATCCATTTTCATACTCACTGTGGGGCAGATATTTGAAGCAAATGGACAAAGAAAGACCAAAACAAGTGCAAAATGACATTATGCATTATTCCAACTAGATTCAGTATTTTTTTAAGATTTTTGAATATTTTCTCTATCTGCACGTCTGGTAACTACAACACCATTTGAAATCTAGCTTTATGGCCTTGTCAGCAATTAGCAACTTTATATATATTAAAATAACCTCCTTACAACTACACAGAGAGTTTAACTTCGTTAAGTAAAAACTGTATTTACATATTTAAAAGGCAAATTTAGCAATTTTTGGTAAGGAAAAATTGATTATATGCATTGGCTTGGCTTGAGTTTAAATAAATGTTCAGTAATCTAAGTGTGAGGTCCTCCCACCCATGTCCTTTGTGGAAAGCATATGCTTCACAACTGCCTTTGGGAAAAAGCTTCCAGCATTAAACACGCTCCAAGATGAAGCATGACAATTTTTAGGACAGGAGAGGATAAGAACAAGAAATGGAAAAAGAACAACTGGCAATCTGTAGATGAAAACTCATGTACAGAGCAACCAAGAAGTGGGAAGGTTGGGCTGGTTAGGCCTCCAGACAAAACTCCTGGTGCAGAGACTGCATCTCTCAAACCTCATGGAGCACGATGGAGGATAAATGCTGGGGGGCAAATCAGTGGCCTCTGCCTTTGAACAGATATTGTAAATTGACTGGAAGGTATGAAGTAAAGCTAGTGGATTATTAGAAACCACTGAAACACTGCTCACAGCCTGTGAGCAATAGTGCAGCTGACAACTCCAGGGCTCACCCGTAAATGAGAGGAATGCTGCCAATTTAGTTTGCTTATTTCCTTGCACAAGATCTATTACTCATTTTACATAGGCTGTGTATGGGAGAACTGACTATCATCTTTTGGGAACTAAACTTATTCCTGTCTCTAACTTGCCAGTCAATTTCTTAGAGACCTCTCCCTGTCTTGAAAAATGCTTACATTGGTTGAAAACCAAGTAAGACTTCAGTAAGGTCACAAAGAAGGAAAACTACTCTGAAAAACCTGGGGCTATCCAGGTCCCATAGAAACGAGAAAGATTAAAGCATGTAATAGATGTAATCCGATGTGCTGGTAAAGGAAATGCTGAAAACAGTTATGTCTGTATCTTGGAAGGATGAATTTTCATCCCAGCAGTGTTGAAAATGTTCTAAGATTTTCCTTGTGAAGAGAGATAGGTGGGCCCACTCTTTTTTTTTTCTTTTCTTTCACTTACACACTCCACAAAGTGTTGCTGAGGTCAGATAAGTTATGTACAGTGGGTCTGCAGCACAGACGTGCCAAGGTATTCAGTCATCATTTGGAAAGCAAAGAGTATGTGTGAGGGTGTTCCTCTTTTCTTTTCTTTTTTTTTTTTTTTTTAAGGGAAAAAACAATGTTTCTTTATGGAAGCTACATATGGGAGTAATTTTTAAAAAATATTTTAACTGCAGTGTCATGTCAGATGTTGTCAGTCAGAATGACCCACAGCAGTTTGAGACTCTCTGAGATTCTGCATATTATGTAAATATGCAGTGCTTTTCCAGGGGTTCAAATCAATTCAAATAGAGATGAAATAGGGTGGGACCTTCAATTCTCACAGAATAGTATAGAGTCATCTCATACCAAGCAAAAAACTACACATTTAAAATATTAACCTTTTCTTTAACCAAAGTATAACTGTGTCCTCGTGTTTTTTGTTTGTTTTTTTATAGGACAGTGAAAATATGTTTTGGAATGCGTAAGATTTCATATAATGCCATATGGGAGAAAGCCAAGGTTAGGGAAAAAAGAAAAAGAAAACTAATGAGAACTACAGTCTTTGAACATTCTTTTTCTAAAGCATAGTAATGGCTTATCATACCACTGTATTACTTATGCCATGTTTTATAGTATATATAAGACACATAATTTGTAAAAACAGGTTACTCCGTTAACAGTATTTGAAGAGAGAGAGAGCCACCTCCCTATACTGGTTGACACTGTATTTGCTAGCGTGTACTTTGAGATAAAGTGTGAGTATGCAGGAATGTTAAACAAACTGAAACCAAATTCATCTCTGGCATAACTCTAATGAAGTCAATGGAACAACACAAGGTAAGAACTTGGCATAGTGTTCCTCTATGATAAATTAACCACTTAAATCAAAACACTGGCATTTTTTTTATTCAAGCTCTGATTTATCTTAAGGCAACAATAAATACCTTCACACATTGTTCCTCTTATTCTTGAATATCCCTTTTGACATATTGGGTCTGTAAAACAAACAGAAATGAAGTTTCAGAATGCTACAGTCCAAAACTCCCCATTAATTTATTGTGCAAAACTGATCATGTGAAACATTATCTAATTTATTGCTATGAGAAGTCTGAGTGCTTAGACAGTATCCCAGTATTTTCTGAAATAATAAAGAGGTAAGATGGGGAAAGTACATAAACTATAAAGAGTGTCAGCCTTTATCCTCTTTTGCTTCCCAAGTGTCTCAGCTAGCTAGCCTAAAAGTGGTTATGATTTCTGTTTCATTTGAACCAATTAATTCATTTCACTCGATCACAGCACATTACAACCCTATTTACCATGGATGAATGAGGATGAATTCTGCTAAGATACACAGAATGAAATTAACCAAAGATTTGAGCAAACTAGCAGCTTTCAGGATATAGAAATAACAACCCACACACATTTCTGCATTCATCAGCTCATCCCTGGGTTCCCAGCTCATCCCACAGTTCAGTAAAATTATCAAATGAATATGCAGCGACCTCAACCCATTTTTTCACCAACTGTATGATTCTCCAGGTCATCAGTTAATCTACAGAGTATAATAACAAGGGCTACTCCCTCTCCTCCCTTCGTTACCACACCAAAGATACATTTGTTGCAAACATTTCCTTGGGATCTCTGGGGAACATGCATTTATTGCTACATCATTAGGAACTCCAGATCACTAATTATGACAAACTATGCTAAAGTAAGGCTGCCAGTTACGGACTGTAGGTGTGGTCCCTTCCCTTCAGCACTTAAACTTTTAAAATATGCACTGTAAAATCCAGTTAGAACCTTTTATAGCTACATGCTACCTCTCAAATATTAAGACTACTCTTTTTTGGGACTGAATAAGGAGTGACTGCTTAATAACAGAACAAGAAAAGTTATTTGTCTAGCCTGTGTCCAACTTCTACGACATTAATCTTGAGCAACCTCAGAGGAGGAAAAGTCCTAAGTTCCTGAGGAAAATTAACAGCATTACCTCGTTCACACGGTGTACATGGGCTTCCCCAGGCAGCACCTAGTGAGGAACAGCACTGGGACTTCAGAGTTGCTCCATTGATATTTATTTCACACCTTCCATTGACTATGTTCTGCCAACAGGTACCCTTGACAGTTTCTGTTTGGAAAAAAACAATACATTTTCATGCAGATTCTCTAGCATTATGCATTACTGTATTTACAAACACATGTGCATTTAACCATGAAAAATAATAATCCTTTCATTATAATTTACCACATCAGAGAATTTATTTTAAAATCTCTTAATTTAACCTTCTTTATGCTGGACTATAGCCTGAAATCATCCCAGCACCGAGTTCTTGCAAATCTTTGTTTATACTTACTGTCCTTAACAGGGAGTATGTCAATACCATTCAAGATCTGAGTCCCTGTATTGATTATGACTCAGATTAGGGGCACATGCAGAAGAACAGAGTAGATATGAACCCTAGCTACATCTTCCATTATTCTACTAGTTCCTCCAGTCTGCATATCTTCCCATATAGGGTAGTGGCAGGAGATAGCTAAGGATCAAACAGCTGCAGTCCTACAGTTTTCCTCACTGACTAGAAAAGAGCTATAAATTACTGTCCCAACAAAACAGGCAAGAAAGGAAGTTATGAGCCCACAGAGTATCTGAGTCAAAGCATTGTCCATGGATGCCCTTGAGCTGGTTTGGACTGTGCATAACTTATTCATGCTCCATCTCAAATACAAAATTCTTTCCAGAGAGCAGATCCTAATTAGAACAAGTTCACCTTATTACAGGAGAAATTAATAATGCTGAGGTGAGCACAGACCCGAAGTACTGGTCATAGAATTTCTGTGCTGATTAAAAAAAATTTTCACCTCTCTATCAAATTTGACATGGAAGCACACCAAGCTCCCAAGGGCACTTTATGCCCCCAAAGTAATGGTAAAAAAACCACCTTTTAACATTTTTTCTGTTACGTTCCCCACTAAATTAATCTACACAAGTTATTTTAAAGTATTTTCTTAACTTGGTGTACAATGTTTGCATGTAACCGGACATTTTTAACTAGCAAACATAAAATCTTCAGAGGAATAAATACCTATGCAGATGGTTCTGGTTGGATCCAAAGTACTTTCAGGAGAACATTCACAAACAAAAGAACCTGGTGTGTTTTTGCACACTCCATTAACACAGGGGTTAGATTCACACTCATCAATATCTAGAAAAGAAACACACTGCTATTAGTGCCAGAAAACATAAACGAAAATACATATGGCTCTTTCCAGTTTAGGAAAAAGGGGGTGAAGGGGATGATAACTAATCTTGCTGATATTCCCCTTTTCTGTTATGAAACCCCTCACAACAGACTAGCAATGCATATGTCCCGAAGACACACTAATGCATTAGAACTTTCTGTGGCTCAAAAAGGGCTCAAACTAGGGGCCCTTTGGCTCTGTTCCTCACACAACAGATTTGTAAAGCTTGGTACTTCTCACTCTTGGCACAGTGTGGGCTCACTGGTAGTAGTAATAGGGAGAGTGTAAATACAGGCTATTCCATGAGGTTATCTAATAATTTCATTTTGGCCTTGTCCCTCCCTCCTCATTCTCCTACTTTCCTACTGAATTTATTTATTGTGATTTTTTTTTTAGTTTTACACATTATACCTTCATGAAGTTTCAAAGTATTTCTGGCACAATCTAAAGACAATCCATATGAATAAAACTAGGAAGAAATGGTGTGTTACCAATTACCTTCACATGTTTTTAGATCAGGAGTGTATACAAATCCTTTTGGACAGGTGCAGGTGAAACTTCCAGGGGTATTTCTGCATTGCCCATTGTCACAAAGCAGCATGTTCAGTGCACATTCATCAATATCTACAATGAAAATAAAGAACTTTTTAAGAAATAAAACATTTCTGGAATAGAAGTCAGGACAGAATTTCACTCCCAACAGCCACTTTTCACAGGAGACACATGGGGCAGGGGGATGTGGAATAAGAATACTGCATTATTTTTGTAGACAAGAGGTTTGCACAAGAACTTGTACTTTCTTTCCTCACATATTCATAGTATGTGACAGCCACACCACAGTTCAAAATAAAGCTGGGATTCACACTTTTATCCTGCCTTTATTGTGGATTAGGTCTACGCAGTCTCTGAGTCACTGCACAGCAGCACCCAGAGTCATGAAAAAAACAAGGAGAGGATTGGTTTGAAAAGATTTGCTGATCATCTTGGTCTTTAAATAACCATTTTTTCCAAGCTGGCTCTGAACTTAGATGTTATAGTTAACAAGGCTAATGTAAGTCTACACTTGCTTCAGAGATGAAAAATTTAAATAGAATTGCTAGTGCTAAATTTAAGAACCCTGAGGAAATCTTTGGAAGAACTGTGGTCATCAGGGAGAAGCTGCAAGAAGGTGGCAATGGGCCATGAACAGCAGGTGAAACCAGGAGAGACCCACAGAGCAGACAGGAACAATTGGCTAAGTCAGAGAGGCCTAGAAAGTGTTGAGAGAAGTTGGGAAGACTCAGAGGGTCAGCGCAGCAGCTGGGAACAGCAAAAGTGCTAGGAAAAGAAGGAAGACTTGCAGAATAAAACAGACCATGTGGGAAGCTTCACAGGAGTTCAGAAAAATTGAGAGAGGGCCAGGTGGAACATTATGGGAGAATGGGAAACAGCTGTGATGGAGAATGGATGTGGGCTACAACAGGGTGGGCTGGGGAGCATCTGGAAAACTCGCAGATGGACTGGGAGAAGAGAAGAGATGCCAGCAGCTACAAGCAAACACTAGAATAGGACACGAATAATTAAAGCCAAAGAAGCAAAAGGGAAAATAGGATGAATTACAGTGTGATTTTTATCTAAGAAAGATCAACTTTTTTTTTTTTTTTTTTAAGATAATGGATAGTTTAGACTGCGATAACACCCATGACTTAAGCTATTTAGGTTTAAGTAGAGAATACAGAACCCAAATAAAATTACGTAAGCTGGAGATAATAGAAAGGAATTTAAAAATTTTAAGGTGGTTCCAGAACTGGATGAAGGAGAGATTGCAGTAGGATATATTAAAAAAGAGAGTAATTGCGATGAAGTGAGGATATCAGAAATGCTTTCAGGGATCAGACCTGGGATTGATCCTATAAAATATTCATTTTAATGCAGAAGTAAAAAATAAATTGGATCAAAAATTGTGGACAACACTAAGGTGGAAGTTATTACCAATACAGAGAATCAGGCAAGGCTAAATTAATCTTGACAACATGAACAAGAAAAAGAAGATGAAATATAATCACCAACATTCAAAACTTTGCAATTAGGGACCAATAACAATAACATGCTAGAAACCAGAACTCATCAGCTGAAGGCTGGTGAGCAAACTCCGGATGTAAGTCTCAATTAGAGGTTGACTTTGATCCCACAGTATAACATGTATTTGAGAAAAGACTAATGCACACTAGAATCAGTTTAGGCAGGATATTCCATGGGGAAATGGAGAATTTCTGGCACGATTATACAAGGCAGACTTCATCAGAACACTATACACTGGTCAGATCAGTCATGTTCAAGAGAGGGTTGCAGCCTCTATTTTTATGAAAAGAATGGAAGTACAGATTTGGATAGTTTAGCCGACAGAGTTTGAGAAAGGATATGATGATTCTTTATAAATACTTTGAGGATAAGACATTTCATACCAATGCAGTTTTTCCCAGTTGAGTCTACTTCATATCCAGGGTCACAATAACATTTGTATGTTCCATGCAGGTTCTCACACCTTCCATTTGGACAAAGATCAGGATCCAATAAGCACTCATTAATATCTACATAAAGGTAAAGAAACCACAAACATCAGAGCAGCAGTTGTTGAGGGCTTGTAGGGGTTAATTCTCCAAACTAGAAAAAGACAGTTTCAATATAATTTAACATTGGCAACTCTATATTTATAATTATGTAGTTCTGATTGGGAAATTCACACCTAAATATTCACACTCAAGAGAAAAAAGCATCTCTTTATCATTGATTTATCTCTAGCCCATGGTCATTTAGGAAACTTTCAACTGTAGGGAAGAGCTGGGATATTAAACTGGGGATCAGAGATTAGATTTAGAGAGGCCCATGTACTAATACTCCCCATATCTCCTGATTCATAGCATTTCCAGACGGCATCACTTGCCAAAGCATTAACATCCCTCCTTTCTGAGTGCTTTTCCCTATCTACTGCCAGCAAATATACTAGTGAGCACTGGCTGATTTAAGAGTTTGCAGTTTCACAGTTCTATGACTACAAAGCTTTCATTATAATAATTTCCTTCTTTTCTGCAGTTAAACAAATCCTGGACTATTTTGACAGATGAAAACATGAGTAAGCTCAATGTTCAATATGGCTTTATTCTTCAGGATGATTTCACCTGAAATGTACAAATATGATTTACATATAAAGTCATGTAGGTAATGACACTTCTCTTAAATTTGTCATTATTTTACAATGACACTTACATACACTCCATGATGTAAACCAGAGGGGCCCCACTGGTGAAATGGCATGATCCAGAAACTCCATGCTCCATTCATTTCACCCTTAGCCTGTCTCCCATTTTCTTCTGTCACCATCCCCACCAGCACAGCTAACAAATTAAGGATATATCAAGGTAACACTTTCAGACAAAAGTGCTATATATAAATTTGAATTACATTAGGTGATCTTACCATTTCCTCCTGCAGTCATGCCAGTTCCACTGCTACACAGAGCCTGATATTCAGCTGGAAAAAATATGAAAAAACTTATTGGAATATTCTTTCTTAGCTCATTGCTTTCAGCATCACCATTTACAGTATGCAATTATTCGAAAGAAGTAACACGCCTTCCAATTCTTCTGAAAATGTTAATAACCTCACAGAATTCTGAACCTGTGAAGCATTTTAGCAGATTCAGGGTCTGAATCTGCTTATGAAGATGGATGAGTAATAACTTCACATAATGAACTGTGGCATTTAAGAACAGACATAAACTTCATGCTGGTCCTCCTACACAAACCAACCATAACATATACACAGCAAGATCCTCCAGAACTTTACGCCCAAGTCCTTGCCCAAGGTGCACGTTCAAAGAGACCAGGAAACAGAACACTTTTTTCCTATAAATCTGCCCCATATTTAACTCCATTTAGCAGGAGTGTCTTCATGAGTTCACAGTAGATCAAGGATATCTTATCAAATGGTATACTTTGTTTATGTGCAACAACAAATTTGCTGAGTGACAAGAAACACATAACAAATTGAGGTTTCAAACCAGCTCCCCGCAGTCAGTCACCTCCATGAAAAGGTCTCTAATTTACTGACTTCACAGCAAGGACTGTGTCAGCAGAGTCTTGTTGAAGAATTCTCCTAAAACATTTCTGCCCATTGAAATGGTTAGGATTGCTTTCTTGCCAGAGGGAAGTTATGTCCTACGCAACTTCATTTGGTGGGGATGTCAGTGGCAGACCCAAGTATTTGCAAGAAACTGAACTGGACAGTTGTCTGTGCATTGTCTACCCTAAGGCAAGGCACTGAAAAAGCTACTTCAGATAATTTGAAGATATAGGAGTCCTGCAGCAAACATGTGAATGGCAGGTGTACATAAGGATTTGAACCTATGAATTAACCAAATATTTTCCATTAATAACTTGAGCTAAAATTTATATATATTTTTATCTACATCTACCAAAATATGGTTTGTTGTCTGAAAATGTCCTGTTTGCTTTTAATGTGCATAACAAATCTGGGGCCAGATATTGTAATTTACTGTTGCTTTAAAAAATTATCTCCTGTAGTCTTAAAATATATAAAAATAAAAGATTGCTCAAAATATGTAACATATTATACAACAATGTAATGTCCTGATTTAAGTTGCAATGTTAATATAAAACTTTCTTCTACCTTTCTAAGAATAGTGTATGAACAGAATTTGTAAAATATAAGATTTACCAGTGAACATGCCATACCTGAGTTTTGTGCTGGGCAGGGCTGGCAAGGCTCTCCAAAGGCATAGTCAGTGCTGGCACAGCAGCATTCTGACTTTGTAACTGCACCCGTTAATGGTCTCACACATTGTCCTCTCTTGTAGCCACCATAGCATGTGCTTCGCATATGTGTATCTGGGGGAAGAAATCTCTCTTAATCCTGCCATAGCCAACTATCCTACCATAAATTATAACAAGTATTAAATGTAGCTTGGGTGTCATAAATGCCATAAAATAGCTGTCAAAACAAAGTCTCTTTCACTATTTCCCTCTACTTTCCACCCCCCTACTAGGGACAAGAATTTTTTCTTCCTCACGCTCCCAAGAATTAAGGCATACAAATAGTCCCTGTATTTAATGACTTAACATGTATTGGTGAACTACTAGGAAAACAATCAATTCTTAACCTTGAACTAGTGAGAAGCTGTGGGGAAAATGGACAAAGTCTTTACTCTTTCTTTGCTTGTAAAAAGCCCAAGGAAAAGTCATTAATGCTATTCCGATACACAGGAATTCATATGTTTATGATTTCAGGTCCAGGATGATTTTTCTCTTTCTTTAAGAACTGGCTCATAAATAGATTTCACACATATTAGTATTTTATAATCAAACACTGAGCTTGTACAGAAATGGGCAGAGAATTGGTACATCCCATGTTAAAAAGATATGACAGAGTAATTACATTTTTAGGCTTAGTGACAAATGAAGAATTTTACATTGACAGAAACAGGGCAAATTCTCACCTACTCAGAACTGATGCAGCACTAGTCACCTCTACTCTGTATAGTCTACCTGACCTTGTGATTTGACCCACACTTTTTTTTCTCTTTAAATAAAAAGGAAATGAAAACAGAGCAAAATGGGCTATTGTAAACATTACAGAGCTATTATTATCCACTATAACTACTAGCCACCATTCCATGAAAAAATGGTAACTTCTACATTCAAACTTGATCTGTCCATCAGACTAGCACTAATATCCAAACTTTGGTTAACTGTGACTCCATTAAGTTTCTTACCAACACAGACACGTCCATCCAGTCCTACTGCAAGGCCAGGGAAGCATTCACATCTGAAAGAGCCATCAGTGTTCACACAGCGCCCGTTCATGCATATTCCATCTGTCTCACACTCATTGATGTCTGTTGGAGAACAGAATGAGCTTTATTAGAAGTTAAACTACATAGTCCTCAATGCACGGCTGAAACTTGTATTTGCACAGCTTGTTTTCAATATATCCTATAGAAAAATATGAAGGGTAAATGGAAAGTAATTCAAGTAAAGATTTTGTTAGGAATAATGATGAATTTGTTCTTTGAAATAGAATAGGAAAATGCCAAATTCAGGAGAAATAAACAGAACAAAATTATTTTGCTCATCTTGGAGAATAAAAGGGACTACATTTTCCTGACTTGTTCCCAATATGGATATACACTCCAAATTAAAGGTTTACTCAGGCAAAATCATAACTGGAGGAAGGAGGCTGCTAAGACAAAGGACTTGTGTAGTATATAACAGGACATTCCCTTCCTGTATTAACAGTTCATGCTGTAAGAAATCAGTCCAAATAGCAAGTNCCCCCCCCCCCCCCCCCCCACAAGGTGCCTTCACAGGGCCACCAAAGAACTTCCTTTCCTCCTGCTGCACATCTGAATCTCCCCAGTCAGCCTCTGCCTGCAGTCCCTGTCTCTCTGGTGATCTGCATGACAACTGGCTTTTCCTATCGGATGTTCATTACAGCCCATTTTATAAACTTTCAATAAACAGAGTGCACTCCAGCCTTGAAAGGAATTCATTAATGATTTGAGCCCTGAGCAATTGCCTGGCACAAGCCACCATCTTTGCCCAACAATGGCACATTGGACAGTAAGGCCCACAGCAATGAAATACAGGAATGAAAATTTATAATATTAAACTATCACATAGAGATGTTAAATTAGTAAAAAAATTATATAGGCTATGTATCCTGATAATAGTAAGATCATTCTCTAGATGCAGAAAGCATACTATCATTTTAGAAATGGTAAAGAAAAGGAGTGTTATAAATATTGTTTGGAAGTATGTATAACCTTTATAAAACAATCACTTCATAACAATTCTGCATACTATATACAAGAGACAGTGTGTGTGACAATTTCCTTTTTTCTGACCTTAAAAGGGCAAATTGAGAGTGAAACACTTTTGTGTTTTACTTAGTTTGTGTTCTTTGGCATAAGAAACGGCTTGTATGATCCAAGATTCCTTTTTCAAACTGCATTTTAAAATAAAAGCTATATTTAAGTACATGGGCTCAAATAATTTTTACTTCATCCTACAATCTCTTTTGTTCTGTTTCAAACAAATCTTAGATGTTTTTCCCACTTTAAATTTAGTCCTTACTCAGTGGAGGTAAAAATGGAGTTGGGATTCAAAATGAGCCTATCCTATTTAATGGTGTAGATCATTACTTTGGTGAACAGCACTGAATTCCTATAACAGATTCTCCTACAAGCAAAGAAAAAACAAGCTTTCCTTTTTAAAAGTTATTTCTAGAAACAGAAAGGCAAAATTACTTCTTTCCCATTTCCTGTAGTTCATTTTTTAAAAAAGATTTTGTAACCTAGCAAAGGGAGAAATGTGTCATCTATTTTCTTTTGTACTGATTTACTAATGTGTTGGAAATACCGCTATAGAATTTTTAAAGGTAAAGTTCGTCACTTAAAATGGTGCAAGTCAGCTGAAAACCTGGTTCCTGTAAAGATGGGTAAAAAGCCTCTGCTTTTACCAGGCCTGAGGTTCCACAGAGTAAATCAACTTCACCCACAGGAATAAAGTCCAAATTTCTACCCTTGAGAATGCTCTGCTGTCTTCTATGGTAAAAGTCACCATTTGGACGACTTAAAATATATTCAACCTGGTTCTGGAAAACCAACTAATGGATTAATTCTCCACGTTCAATGAGTTTTGCCTTTCCTGCTTAGCTTGCTTAGTAGTGCTAGCTGGGTACAGAAATTTTAAGCAGGAAAAATTTACTCAGACTACTAAACTACCATTTTCAATTGCCTTGCAATGACTTTAATTTGGGGGATTCCTGTTGATCTAAAGATGAAACAATGTGTCTAACAGAAATAACGCTTCAAACATCGGCATGCCTGATATGTGTTTCTGAACAATCAAGCAAATCATCATTGAAAGAAGGTAATGGTGAATAAATTTAGCATGTCTTGTCTTTCAGGGAATATACAAGACTATGGTGTAACATTATTTTTTGGCATGCTATTTCAGAAAGTCTAAGTGGAATTTTTTTACCAGACAGCCAAGCATATGCCCTGTACTTACACTTAAGTTCCAGTTTTATGGAACTAAGTGTTAATTACATTATCCCCATCTTTGGGTTAGAAGACCTTCCTAACAGCCGAAAATTCAGCTTGGAGGACATCAAACGAGACAGTTATAGAAGCAATGAGTTGCACTCTTCCATTCCTTTGTCAATCTTCTAGTTCTGCAAAAAAAACACATGCAATTCCCTATCAAAACTGCTCAGGAAGGAAATGAATTTGCTGCAGAAACGTCCGTTTGTGCAAACACTCTCTGCACATCCAAGCGTGACCTTAGAGTTTTGTAGCAATGGGGAACAAAGATACACAGACCTCCTTCTTTCTTGATCCAAAGATCACCACTTATTGTAATAAAACAAGCCTTTTCATGCTCTAAACTTCACCCAAAGAGGCACGTGCTGGCTGCCTGCCACTGCGGTGTGGCTGTTCACGCGTCCTTTTACCCAAGCAGCTCTCTGATCCCGTGGGGTCCCCGTGCTTCGCCAACCAACCCCTGCCTCACACACAAGGCCACCACACGTGAGCCATGCAACCCTGGCTCTGGTTATATGACCTGTTCTTTACCTCGCTGTTAGTTGAACCTTTCCCAGAGTGCTTTCTGTTGCTCACCAGAAGTGAACAGGATTTCTTATCTCCCACATCTTCCCCTTCTTTGTTCAATCAATAAAAACACAGCAAAAACAACTATTCCACCAACAAAGAGACGCACAGCACAGGAAAACAAAAACACAGTGTCCAATATCCCCAGGAAGAGAGTTGCTTTTTCTGCATTTGGAAATAAATGGCTACTGTTCCAAAGTTCACACAGCCTGGGCTTGGGGGCTGTGCTGTTCAGGCAGGATGGAGTCCATTGGCTGGAAATGCTGACTTTGACATTTCTGAATGTCTTTCGGAAGCATGGAGCAGGGAATAACTGAAGAAAGTCAGCAGGAACATAACAATATGATGGTGAGCACAAAGAGACACAAGGCCTCTATTGGCAGGCTACCTCTGCAAGCTTTCAGGCACAGCCATGTTCCTGGCAGCCCTACCCTGCTCCTGCTTTGGCCACAAGGGCTGGATGGTGATTAGGTCATTTTTCCTCTGACTGGGCTTTGTCTCGGAGGCGATCAATGTTTGTCCAGATAAGCAGGTGATCACTTTGGACCTGCTGGTGATAGAACACATGCATACCTTCTCCCCTAGGTTAGTAAATCAGCTGGGCCTTGCCACTGCACACCCAATTGTGGATCCCTAAGTAAGTTTTTTGAAAATTGGTTCCACACACACGAATCTTCAGAGCAGCATCCCTCTGCCAGGAATCAAAACTGATGATCTGTATTCATAAAATTTAGTGTAAATATTGCATTATCTAAATGTTCTTGAGGAGCCATATTCCCCCTTTTTATTTTTTGATAACATGCACTTCTCTGACTATGAACAGTAAAACAACACTTCTAATAAAACAGTAAGTGCCTACCAAGCAAAAATAAGCAAGGTAATACACCATCAACTGCCTAAATACTTTACCATCACCCAGGGTCTGCAATCACTGGGGAGCCTCATTTCACAGTGAGAACCTCAAGGACCTTGCCCAGGAAAGGTTTCCAAGTTTACCTTGAAAAGGGATTCCAGCTTTTATATGACCATATCAGCAAGTCAAAGTGACTTGATAACATTTTTAGTGCAGAAACACCTGGGTCTGTTGGCATACTTCCAGACCAGCCAGGACCAGGGTTTGGCCAGAGCCTAAGCGTTGACAGGAAGGGTTTCCCTAAAATATCCTTTAAGCAAACCTCTATCTATATCAGTTGGGAAAGTTTCTTAAAATTATACATTTCTTGCAGACAAGTAGCTAAATAATCAATGGTAACATGAACAACCTACGAACAACCAAAGGAATGCACATGTGTAACATCTAATAACTATCTTACAGCTCAATCCCTTTATAAAACTATATGTATTAACATTATGGTATATGGAATCTCTAATCATATTAACTGCTTCTTGTGTAAAATGCTCCAAAGCCAACACTTCTGCACAAAGTCCACCCCGATGAGTGGAACCACCTGCCTGAGTCATTGCATATATCCATTTATGATCTTCCTGCCATCTCTTTCCACCCATGATCCTCTTCCCATGCAACGACCGCCCTCACTGCACAATTCAGCCAAAATAAAGACACAGCACACAAGATTGTGTTGGTGTTAAAGGCAAGCAAACGACACCTCTGCAACAACTTGTCTGAAGGCAAAAAAGAAAAAATCTCTGTCACAAAATCTGCCCACACTGCGCGAAAAGCATCTGAATTCTGCCAAGAGACAGCAGCCTGGCACACAGACAAACACAAACTGCAACTCCCATCCTCTTTCCATACCCGAAAGAGACATTATCAACTAGAAGCTAAATTATTTTATTTGGACAACAAAAGCACTGAACCAACTCTCTGATCTCATGGTGTCCATGCCTCTTGCCAATCAATCACTGCCTCATGTACGAGGCGACCACACACCAGCCACACAATTTGTTCTCTGGTTATATGAGCTGGTTTTTACCTCACTGTTAGATGAACATTTCCCAAAGTGTTTTCTGTTGCTCACCAGAAGTGAACAAGATTTCTTGTCGTGCACAGAGTTTTAGCTTGTGTAAGATTTTAATGTATGAACTTGACAAACAAATTCGGGATATGCAGTGTCAACAATGAGTGTTTCAAAGACTTGCAGTTCTGTAGGACACAAGTTATTTACTTTGCACATTTGGCATGTACATCAAGGGCTCAATAAGGACAAACATCAAAATATACAGAAGACATTATTAAAGATCAAGCTTTTAAAAATTTAGTAACATGACTGGAGAGAGCTGTGCTCCTCTAACTGCTGAAGACCTGGGAATTGTTTCATGATTCTTTGGGCAAATGGAAGAAAGGAGACAAATATGAAGAAGATAAAAAGTGCAATTTGTGTGTCCAGGTTTCAAAATCTGGTTTGATTTTGACCCAATAACAACTTTAACATGTAATAAATGTTTGCATGTTCATTCATAAAGAACAAGGCTTAGCGTAAGTGCGAAAAGTAGTGGGAGAAATCCTTTTTTTACAATAAGATTTGTTCCAACTTTCAGTAGGAATCAGTTGAGTTCCCTACAATTTTGGATAATTATTCAAATATTCCTCCTTTGATGCAGAGAAGTAACATTTCTCTAGGACCAGAAACCCCTTTTTGATGGTATCCATACTCCTAGTCAGAAGGCACATAATAGAGGCTGAACATCATCTTGTTTTAAGTAGTCAGGTAGAGTTACCATCTTCTTGGGTGGCATTTCAGGGCACAGACGGAAGTAATTTGAAAAAAAAAAAAATTGAAAAATACCAAAAGATACTCAAGGCAAAAATCAAGAGAAGCATTTGGGCTTGGCTGAGCTTCCAGCCATGAGTTAAATTCCTGTTGATGACACAGAGAGAAGCCAGTGATCTCTGGGAACACAACTGGCTGATGTGCCGTAACCTGATGGGCATTGAAGTCTCACTGACATTCCACACACAGACCAGGTGGAAAACAAACTTTGGCAAAGCACACACATCCCACATGGAAATCATGTAAGAATTGAAATACATGCCATTGCTCTATGTATGTGAAGGCTGCAGCCAACTCAGCCAGCAGTTGTTAGGCTAAGGAGACATTTGCATGGTAACACACAATAGTTCATTTACACCCATGCAGCAAATGGAAAAGACAATCTTATTGTGGTGCCCATGTCTGCATCCTGGTTACACCGAGTGCTGGACACTCCTCAGAGATGCTGCATTGTCTAGGAGCATCCAGACAATAACGGGAGAAAAGGCAGTAAGCCTATTCTGGCTGAAGGCAGAATACTTTCAAAGGCCAAACACAAAATGTGAGATATACTGGAACCAATCTGCAGAAGACACCATAGGCAAAAAAACTCGGAGTTTAACTAGGTCAGATCATGCAGTCCTTGTTCAAAGAATATTTCCCACTGGCTGGTTGGGGCGGTTGCTCAACAATGTGGAGAAGACTGAGTACTGTCTTGCACAATGACAAATAATTCCAGCTGATTAAAAAAGCATACCTGCTGAGAATTCTGCCCCATATCTCTTGTTACCAAGAATCACAAATAGGTTATTCTTGAAGCTCCCCAGAGAGACAGGACTCACAAGTTTTGAGAACCCATAATTTATCGTGCTTACCTGTGCAATAGCGTCCATCAGATGCTAACTGGAACCCTGGCTTACAAATGCATTTAAAACTGCCATCTTCATTGATGCACATCCCATTGAGGCAAATGTTCCTGATGCTGCATTCATCCATATCTGAAAATGTCCACAATAGGCATAATGCTCATAATGTTTAAGCATAAAAACTGTTACTGGTTATATCCAAAAGATAAATCTTAATTTTTTTCTTAGTTGTCAGAGATATAATGATAATCAGAAACACATGATGGGACATACTGCACTGTCCTAGAGGATGTGTCAAAGCAATGACTCCATTTTTCATAATGAATCATTAACATAAAAAGGAATGAATCCAGAAAAAAGCAAAGAGAACAAAAAACTGACGAGAAACTGGACAGCTTAAGAACTTCCAGTTCGTAAAAGTCATCAAAAAGTCAGAAGGGATGTAATTAAAGAGGGTTTGACATCTTAATCTAAATAGAAGCTACGTTAGAAGCAGCCTCTTGTTTGGAATGTAAATACAATTTTATGTTACTAAGAAGACCTGAAGGGAGATGAGTGAACATTTGGGTTTGGAGTGAAAACTTTTATAACCTCCACTGGACAAGTCTAAGATTTATGGTATGGGAGAATTTCCAGCACAGTGCTCAAGCATGAATTCTGTGGGCACTACCATACTCAACTTCCATTTAAAATAAAACCTGCCCCTTTCCTGCATTCAGCATGACAGGTCATACAGAAGGGTACTTACTAGTTACAGTTTCATGAAAGCATTATTCATCCTCTGACCTAATGGGATATCATGGAGGATTCAAATAGGAGAAGGTGGAGGTCTCAGACATTGTTATTCTGAACCCTGCACAGTTACTCACGAAATGGGAAAGGAAAAAAAAAAAGGCAAGTACAGAAAATTCTGTTCTTGATTTGAGTAAGCTTTTATATCCTCTCAAGTCTTTACTTTGTCCTGGCACAGATGAAATCAGTTTCGGATGTTACATCCAAAAAAAAATCAGTAGTATTTACCAGTTTCATCTAAAGAACTGCACACAGTTACATTAAGGAATGGCACAATGCCATGGTCTTTACTGATTAGTGTGTGTGCATAGAAATCAATGCATTACAATGCCAGAGATGAAACTATTTCATAAGTGGATGCAACAGACATTCTGGCAGCACATGCAATGGAATTAAAAATGTTTTACCAGACTGACCATGTCCTGGTTTTTATTACTATTAGCACATGGTATTTGGTGGGAAAAGAAGAAATTAGAATTGAGAGGTTTTTTCCTGAATAGTCTAATTTCCAAATATATTTAGTCAATGTACTTCCATAATAAGATATTTTAAAAGCAGCTTATGGTGCTAAACTGTATCTAAAAAAGAGTCAGGAAAAATAGAGAATAGAGTCTTAAAATGTCTGTCTCTACCAAGGATTAACAGAATCACTACTAGCACATAAAATCACTGGATCATAATGACATTACAATATATTCAGAATCGTGCTATTTTCCGTAATATTGCAGCTGTCTTGGACAGAAATTACACTTCTAGACATAGTGTGTTTTCTTTTTACTTACAGGCTAAGTCAGACAAAAAATAATTTATGATTTAAAAAAAAAAAAAAAATTGTGTATCTATCCCAACCAGGAATTTTGGCATTCAGTCTTCGAGCTGAATCACTGAGATAATACTCTGCCAAAAATGTTTCTAAGAACAGTGCTTGAAATTCTTTTAACGTATGAATAGATCATTGGAAACCCTCCCAAGGACCTTGGGAAGCATGATAAAGAACATTCTTCTTTTTTTCCCCTTTACTAAAGGTCTGGGAGGTAGGAACACATCAATTATGTTTACAAATTTTTGTTAAAACAATTTTTATAGGTCAGACCAGCCTGCATCTACATAAACCACATTGCTAGTCACCCAGTAAGATCCCATAAAGCATGCTGTTAAGCACACAGTAAAATCAGGCAGCATGTGACTTGTGCTATGTTTTAAAATGTACTCCCATCAAAGAAACTGCATTTTGTGATAGTGGTATGTGCTATTTCTCCTGCTGGACAGACATCCCGTTGAGGATTGCCAAGCCAAGGCTCCAGAACTGGCTGCAAAAGACATTTTACTTGCCCTCCCAGATACAGCAAAAGGTATTTGGATATCTGACTCCTTGTTCCTTCCCTTCCCCCCACCAGGGGTCCTTTTCCTTTTCATTGATGTGAATAACCTCTTGCAACTGTAATTACTGATATGGAATAACTTCAGAAAAGTTTTACCTTCACAGTTTTTCCCATCAACTGCCACTTGAAAGCCAGCATTACACACACAGTGAAAACTGCCATCTGTATTTATGCATCGTCCATTATTACAGATACGACCATTCTGTAAGCATTCATCAATGTCTGAAAATCAACCAGAAAGAAAAATAACATTTTGGGAGATTGTTTTTTATACTCAAGAGGAATTTTTCCCATTTGCCCTTGCCCCAGGATTTTAAACCTCCATGGGAATTGTATTACCTGATAAATGATCGATATTTTGATTTCCATAACTGAACATTATGGGGTTGGAAAATGTTTGTCAACTTGAAATTTCAAGTTGATGTGAAAGAATTTCAGTGAATGCTACCCTGCAGCTTTCTCAAACAAGAATCACAATTTTTGCTGGTTTTTTTTTCATTTTGCTCATCATTAAAATATTTTTTACTGAACTTTAATTTAACAATACCTAACTACTTAAGGAAAGATGTGGGAAAGCTTGTCTTTTGCTGCTGATTTGTAAGATAATAGGCAAGTTCAAGACTTTCCCACCTCAGAAGAATTTCTCCTGCTTACTTTGTATTTGAAACATCAGATCCTCATTCCCCTCTCTCTGCAGGAGGTGCTTGGCAAGTGCTTTGGAGGACCTGAAGAGTGATATCACACGAGGCTGGCAGCTCTCCCTCTCCTCCAAAGGAGGGAAGAGGAGATGCTGAGACAGACTGTCTAGACATTTTTCAGATTGCTCAGTATTCTCCATCAAGGCCTGGACCATCTCCCAGAGATTCCTGCACACAAGGGACTCTGCTCACAGAGATCACAACCAGACAATGCAGACCTGTCTATTATGCATTCACGCTTCCCAAATGCCCTGGGGGTGCCCTTCCCAAGCCCTCTCTGTGGAAATGCATAGCTGCACTTGAGGAAGAAATGGAGCACAGGGTGTCCTCCCAAATGCCCCTGCTCTCTGGACACTTAGGCCAGGGAAGCTGATGCCTTTTAAAATTGTGAACCTATACTTGCCTTCTTAGCAGCATGGTAGTTGAGTTGTTATGAAGAGTCTAAGAAATCCCTGAAAATCACTGTTTTACAAGCAAGCAACCAGGCCAGCAGAGGCACGAGCTGCTCAGTGACCACTCACTGAAGCAGGAGCTTGCAGCCCTCCACCAAAAGTGTACAGGCTTGATAAACCTCATTTGATAAACAAGCATCATCAAGCAGCAATGCATAAATGGGAATTTCCTCTCTGCTCAGTGCCTTTTCACCCCACTTTTCTGGCCCTTGACTGCACCCATGTCTGGCTTCAGCTACTCCACCAGCTTTCTTCCTTAGGACAGGCAGAAATGTTAGAGCATCTCAAGGCTTTTTACTTCTTAGAGCTCATTTGCTTTTGTATTTTTATGCATCTGATGCCATTTAAATGTGTTGAAAATTAATACTGAACCTTATTGTTCTTTACATACACACAGCTGATCAGAGTCACACTACTAGTCTGACATATTTCTAATTTTCAAATGAAATAACATCACCATTTTGTCTCCTCAGAGAAACTTGCAAAAATCAAAGTCCTCTCTCTCACTGAAATATCCAAAATTGCTGCCATCTCCCTGTAAAACCTGACCTCCTCTCGTCAGAAATGTTGAGCAGATTATAGTAAGCACTTAGCTGTTAAAGTACACATTGATAGCTAATCATAATTTCACCTTTTTTTGAGGTCCATTTCATATCCTCTTTTCTGCAACTGAGAAGCATTTTTTGTTCAAATCATTAATCATAATGTGACTTTATTCACCTATGTCTCCAATGAAGATATTAAATAATCCAAGCTCATACTAGAATTATAAGGGATCCTAAGAATGGATGAATCAGTAGCTTGCAATACAGACTGCAATGTTTAGTCACCAGTCAGAGTCATCATGCAGAAAAAACTCCCCCATGGAACCTCAGAGCGGGAATAGATAAACATCTGGCCATTTGTTTTTCAAGAGCTTGAGAGACTTAGTAAGGTACACATTTCCAAAAGCACATCAGCACAGACACATTTGTGCATGCAAAAAAATAAGATCTCAACATCCAAAGTAGTCATGCAAAGTAATTCTACAGCAAATGCTGATTTGGCAGGCACCAGTGCTATACGTACATTTTGCCAAATGCACCCCACTAGCCTTTTCCTTTTCCCTACACTGGTCCTAAAAATTCCTTTAAAAAAACCCCAAGATTCTGCAAATCGAAGCATTTTCTGCTCTGGCTGTCAAGCAGGCACAGCTCCCATAGACTGCAAAGGAACTGCTAAGTGACCACACTTAAATGCCATTAAGCTACTGGGCTTCTGACAACCATGTGTTTGTGTAATGAATCAGTCAAATTAAAAGTGTGTGACAAAAATGACTCATAAGTAAATCCATCACAGCTGAGAATCCCCTTCAGCACTCCCTCACCACCAGTCAGCTGAACTATGAAGATGCTTCCACAACACGGCTGCTTGGCAGCAATTAGGTCAAATACTCCCCAGCAACAGGCAGCAGTGGTGCTGACTCTGCATGTCTTCCTGGACCAGAGAGCAAGCTTCTGTACCACAAACACCTTTCTGATTCACGAAAGGAAGGAAAGAAATGTACACCAATACAGGTAACTTTCTTCTGGCTTTTTAGAAACTTTCTGCTTCAGACTGAGTGCATGCTCTGCACCCTGCACCCAGTGCAGGAAGCAAAATATGAAGACAAGCTGTGACTCTGAGCATTCAAACATCCTGTTTCATTTAGATGCTTCATTTCTTATGGAATATCAAAGCAATCATTTATTCTTCTGCCAGAAATCTCTCATCGTGCAATAATTATAAAGGACTGCATCCATCTACCTTTACAGTTGAATCCCTACTCCAATTTGGGAATCACAAAACCCTGACAGAGGGCTGGTTGACCACTGAGGAATTATGTGGTCCCACTCCCATAGGAAAACAGGATGAAGACCATCAGGACTTCAGAATAACTATAATGAGGATTCTGAGTCTTCCCCATCTAGACTTTCCCTACATTTTTTTTTCCCCCCACTACTTTTCCATATCTAAGTTTTCATTGCTGTAATTTATGTTTAGTTGTTTCACTGGCAGTGAGCAGAGACAACACACGGGCAGTGTGACCTTATATTCACCCACTGGAAGTTTTATCTTCCCCCCCAACTTCCTTAGTCTTTTATACATGAAGTGTTTCTCCAGTGAAGGGATGTTTAATCGACCTTGAGATCTTCAAGCAGCAAAAAAAAAAAAAAAAAAAAAAAAAATTAAGATATANCTGGAGCTTTCCAAGGGAGCTTCAGGACAGCTTGTGTAGTCAAGTACAATTACCTGTCCCTCCAGGAGAGCAAATTAGTTCACAAAGAGCTGGAGCAGAACAAATGTTTTGTGTGTGATTTAAAATCTTAAAAAAAAAAAAAAAAAAAAAAAAAAAAAGTCTTAATATTAAAAAAAAATTTTAAAAACCCCCAAAAAAACCCCAAAACCAAGAAAATATGTCTCTTCTATTTCAAAGCCATAAATAGTGCCAAGATCCTTTTAGCACAAGACAAAATGCCTTTTCTTGTAACCCAGTCAGTGAACAGCCAGCTCCAGCAGGTCAGTCATTTTTACTGCCATATCTGAACTCTTTTTTTTTTTTTTTTTAAACTTCCATATTTGACCCATCTGTTAAATTTTGCTTGCAAGCTATCTTCCCTTCTGATAGGTAGACAACAGCAGGTGTGGCTGCATGCCCATTACCTCGGCACTCCGTTCTGGTGGCCGTGCTCTGATACCCAACACGACACTGGCAGATGTAGGATCCTTGTGTGTTCACACAGTCTCCACCAACGCATGGATTCCTTTCACATTCATCAATATCTGTGGAACACAGACAATACAATTTTATTATCACACCAGTTGACAGTTATTTTTGCTTGCAGGGGTATTTTATAATTTTGTACTTGGAGAAATAGTGCCCTTCAATCCCTAAGAAAAGGGGACATCACTGAGATCCCAAAAAAAGATCACATGTTTTAAAATAAACAGGACCTGGGAAAAATGAATTTTCAGTAAAATATTGCATGTGTGAGAGATAGAGGCCTTAATCCCACATCTCCACATTCCCAGCTCCACTAAAGATTTTGACAGAACCAAAATCTTGCTCATAAGAGACAGTTAATCCTTGCTTCTATCGTTGAGCTCTTGCTGAGTTCCAAGCTTAAAGGTCTCAAGAGCCCAACAAGATACTACTAATGAGCTTAAAAAGGACATGTAAATCCTACTAAGCCTAAGTTTATGATTTTTTTTTAACAATAGGTCACTGCATACTGAAAAACCTGGAAGCATTTTAAAGAGATCATTTTCAATAACTAATAAATATTTTATATTCATGAGTTAGTAAAATAAGAAATCCTTGCTTCTGTGTGATTTTGTTACAAGATCTGTTAAATACTGTTTTAAAGGCAAAATTGTAAAAATAAGTTTGCCACTGAAATCAGTCAGTTCTTCAAAGTCTCTTTACTGGGGTTTTTTTTGGAGGCGGGGCTCTTCTATTTAAGAACTCAGTTATTACATTGTGTGGAGAAGAATGTTTCTTTCTCTAAAATGAAATTCCCCTCTGTGATTTAGAGCAGAAAACCACATACCAAGGCATTCCTCTCTACCATGCAGCTGGAATCCTTTGTTGCACTCGCAACGGTAGCTCCCAGGAGTGGGAATACAACGTCCATTTCGGCAGAGATGTCGGAATGTTTGGCAATAGTCAGTTAAGTTCACCGGCAAGATCGCTGAAATAACAGCAGTTGGAGAAATATTTTAATAGTCCATCATAATAGCTTCTGGTAATCTACAACTTGAGCAGGATTTTCCATTAAAAATCAACATTTACCTTCCATTGTAATGTGAATTACATAGCGAAATGGGAGAGAGAAAATAGCACTTTGACTCTTGGAGATTTGTTTGAAAACAGCTAACAACCACAGAAATTTTCATTGAGGCAAGTCTGGTTGTGTTTTCATCTTTTGTCCTGTCAAAGAGGACCATGCCTGCTCCTACCTAGAGGTAAAGTGGGTGTGTGGCGCTGCAGGGACTCGACTAAAAGCCTGGAGTAGCAAAGAGCAGGCAGACTGGTTCATTATTTTTATTTTTGCCTTTCCAGATAGCAGCGAGGAGGGCAGGGATAACCCTGGGAATATGCCTATACTGTCTTTGGCAGGCAGGCGTGAGCTGGCTCTGTCCCTGCTACCAGCTGACCAGAAGCTGTGCAGTGACGTCAGTGCAGTGTCAGCCTGAGCTAAAATACTTTGCCTCTTAGGTTTATTAGATCAGCTTGGTGCTGAACCAAGACTAAATAGTTTCAGCTGGTGCCAGTGCAAGCAGAGACTGCTTGCATCTGCACAGAGCATGGGCTAAATCAGCTTAAGTTTACTTGCAAAAGAGCATGTGGCCATGCCAAATGATTTCAAGTGGCACATACCTACTCCAGATGGGCATGTAGTAAATTCTCTGAGTAAAGACAGAAAAAGGACTATATTACATCGGTATGTTGCTCTATGATGGCAGTCTGCTCTGGCTTCCTTCTTACTTTAGGGAAAACTAATCCATCCATGTGTATCACTAAAATAGTTCTTTCTGTACACTGGGTCAGTTTCAGTGTCCAGTAGAGTACAGCAGAGTTTTGATCAGTACATTTCCTACCTAGCCAAGTGCAAGTGAGGAAAACAACCTGAAAGAAGTTGCTTTCTCTCAGACAAGCTCTTAAATGTAAGTATCTTTCACAACCTAGTCAAAGAGTTATTCATACTCTGCCGTGTTGACATGCAGCGAAGCTCACAACAGCCTTAAAATAACAGTAATGTAACTACTACAATACATGAGCCACAGTACAGACAATGAGAATTTAATTTTTGAAACCTATCTTATAAAGGAAAACACTACTAATGAGATAGGTATCTTGCCACAAGGTACATGGTAGACAGGCTCTGATTAAAAGGATATCCAGAGCCTCCATATCCACACAAAATAAGTAAAAGACACCAACTGCTGAAGGGAGCACACTGCTCCTGAGAAATACGTGTTTTTAAAGAAGCTAAATGCACAAGGTGCAAGGAGAGGTTATTTTTTTCTCTCTTACGATGAACTGGTGGAGCCCGAGATGGATAGATGATTTCTGGATGTGGAGGAGGGTAAACACCAGGAATGAGTGGTGGAGGGATGACGTCAGGACGGGCTGGAGGAAGGTCAGGTCTTGCTGGCAGCATAGCAGCTACTGTGCACAATTTACGATACTCATCTGAAACATGAAAAAAAGAATGCTGTTTTAGACTCTTGCAGCCTGTTCCATTTAATCCAACACTCCCCCTTTTTGCAGTGTTTCAGATTAGCAATAACAAACCCTAAATAATCTGGAGAACGTGAACCTTTATGTTTTCTTCATAGCAACAAGCTTTGCTCTCTGAATTGAGTCGTTAATCCACAGAATCTCAACACTACTTTTCAGAAGACTGCCAGTAAAAAGGTAACAGAACTGACATTCTGGACATGAAATTGAACAGTGAGGCAGGGACCTGATCCTAATCTACTTAGTCTTCTTTCAAGCAAAAATCTTGGGTGAACTCAGTGTGAAGTTTACCTAAAGAAGGACTCCTGGATTTGATCCCAAGTTAATTTAATAGAAAGCCTGCCACAGAGTTAGAAAAATACTGAATAGGGAAAAAAGCCCAGTTTCAACTGAGTTTCTTAAAAGTTAACCTCCTAAGACAAAGAAATACAAATATAAGCAACGAGGCAAAACCAATTAGGGAATGAATACACTAACACTATTTCCCTGTGAAAATTAAGTTTGCCAATAAAAGCAGAAACCAAATAAGGTGCAGTCTAAGCAGTGTAGCCAAAGAGAAACCAAGTCAGATCCACACAAATTCATCCTTTTCCAGATGATGGGAAAATGATCTATTTTGCTGTAAGCACAGTCTATGGTGAGTGTGTTGCGTTCTCCTATTCTTTATCTCTATTAGTGGCATCTGCCCTACTGCCCCACTTTTCCTCTTGCCCATGACTCTTTTGTCTTCGGGAAGTGCGGGTTTGGAACTTGTGATCCAAAAAATGCACACAGGGTATCACAATTAAAGACCACATTCCAGCTGACCTAATTCATGTTCACAATTTGTGTGCACACAAGGAATTATTTGTCCAGCCAATACCTTTGAACTTCAAAATTTAAAGTCTGTGGAAAAATAGGGAAGAGGAATTATATGATGGGGGGGGGAAAAAAATCTAGATATTAATGAATTCCTGAAACAATATAAAAAATGAGAACATAAAACTAAAGTAAACATTGGGAGATTTAAGCTGGATATTTCAGCCTTCAACACTTTCATCATATCTGCTTCCACCTGTAAAGCACATTAGAAGCTCTTCCTGAATCACAGAGGATTTGTTAAACAAACATCATAGCCTAAAGTTCTGCTTTTCCTGATTATGATGTTTGCATTTATTTAATGCTGTTGGGTAATAAGTTTGTTTCCTGTGTAACTGCATTTCACTCTGTTGCTCCTTTTAGTCTTTAAATAGTGTCAATGGTAAACCCTGTTATTCCACATAAACAATTCCTGCCGTATTTATAAAAAATTACAGTGCAAGCGTTTTTTATTGCAACTTTTATTTCCATGTGTAATTTGTAGCAATTTTGTAGCTCCTA
The DNA here is from genome assembly GCA_013397555.1 of Urocynchramus pylzowi. Lineage (NCBI taxonomy): Eukaryota > Metazoa > Chordata > Aves > Passeriformes > Fringillidae > Urocynchramus > Urocynchramus pylzowi. The sequence continues at coordinate 116,053 of VZRH01001939.1, read as the reverse complement.
TTTTGTGGTGGCAACTGGGTCTGCTGCCCACATTTAAAATGCAACTACTCAGTTACATTATGCAGCTAATGCTCCCCTTTATATTGCAGTAAATTTCCATTTCAGAGTTAAAGATACTTTGGCCACTGACAGCTCTAAATTCCTTGTCTTGCTTTCTCAGCACACACTAAGTAAGGAATATCTGAATGTGATTAAATAATGACAGCAATACCTTAAACGCATGTAAAGTTTTTCAAAGAATTTCAAAGCACTTTTAAAAAGAGTAATTTATAGTCTCAATTTATACCTCAGGTCAGAAGCAAAACCAAAACAGAAGTGGCATGTAACCATGATCTGGAAGACCTTACATGGATTTATGAGCCAGGAAGTCCTGGGTTCTAGCTGCTTCTCCATGATGTCTCAGTCTGAAGCTTTGGGCAAATTACTTTACTTTTCCACCCATTTTACTCACCAGTTAGATATGAACAATTAGAAAGTATTTGAAGAAAGCAAGAACTGTGTTAAGACTGAAAGATTTCTCTTTGTCTTCCTATTTCAGATGGTTATCAATAGAGTGCACCAAGTTTTAGCATTGTTCTAGCCAGTTTTGAACTTTTAACATGTTTAAATATTATTACTAAGACAGTGACAGAAAATCTTCCAACAGTTCTAATTGTAGATTTCTGCTCCAGTATTATGCAGTTTCACTCAAAGGATTAAAAACAAGAATAATAAAAGCTTCCATATATGAACTCTGACAATTTCTTCAGAGTTACACTGCTATAGTGTTACAATCCCATTCCTCCACAACCTCTGCACGGCCCTTAACCTCCTCCCATAAATTCTTAAATTTCTTGTACTCTCCTTTTCTAAAGGATTTTATTAGGTCTCCAGTCCTAAACAATCTCAAAATCATCTCCCTCCAGTCCCCCATAGTTAGTTTAACAATCTTCACCATCACCATCTTCTCTCATTTCAAGGGATACATTATCTGAGGATCTCAATACACAAGGAGGCAATAAAGAATTTTGGTAGCAGAGATAAATCATCTTCTGTGTCAAATTTCAGGAAACATATGGCACCTCAGAAAGCCTGTCATGAGGAGGGAAATCCCTGTTTCCCAATGAGAATGAAAATGTAGAGGGAAGAGGGATGTATTAAAAGGGTCTAGAGGAAGTAACTTGATCTTGAAGAGGATTTTGAAAACAAATCTGAAGCAGGTAAGGTCAGAATAACTTGACTATAAAACACTAATTAGCAACAAATAATTCTTTCTGTCTGCTTGCCCTCGTGGGGGTCCTGAGCACTCTTCCATATAGGAGGCTTTGCTTGAGCAGGGGAGTTGGACTAAACAGGCGCCCTTCAGCCTCAACCATTCTGTTTAACTCTTTAATGAAAACATTACGGCTAAAAAACCAACCAAAACCAAATCCCTGCTAATTCAGCGCTCAGCCGTGCTGAGGAGAGCTGGGGTGGGTTCATACCGGTGGATCTGATGGGGCACATTTCGGGAGCGGCGGCGGGAGCAGACGCCCAGCAGCGGCCGCTGTCACAGCAGCACTGCATCTTGGACAGGGGCTGCGGCAGCTGGCTGCCACAGCGCCCGTTGCTCAGCGTGGAGAAGCAGAATCCAGGGCGCACGTCTGCCAAGAGAAGGAAATGGATGGATGACCATCAGTTCAACGGGGAACGTGGCATTCACAAAAGGGAAAGGTCCCGTTTTTCTGGAGTGATCTGCATTACCAATGGCATAGCCCTTGCAACATTACGAGAATCAGAAAAACAATCTAGACAATATTTGGGCTGTTTTGGACTCAAGTGTAACCTGTGAGAAAACTGCAGTGAAATATGGAGCGGCAATGCATCAGTGGAGGCAAAAGTGCAGTAAAAACACATGTTCAGTACATAACAAAACATGCTTCCATGGCCCTAAAGAAATATTGCAGTGTCATCTTTATAAAGATAGTACCAGATCAATTAAGTCTTGATTTGAAACCACTGACACACAGCAATAAATTCACAGCATTGCAATTCACAAAGCATTAGTTCATTTTTCATTAGTCATGGCTTCCCCAGCTGAAGCATGTAGTGATTTGACAAGATATATGCTTGTAGGCAAGAAAGTACAACAGTTTTAACTGGTGCAATCACACTGTTCATGGAGATCTGTCGGCTTCCTGTCTGAAAAAGATCAGCATGTGTTGTGCAAAGAATGTCCTGTATCCAGATTTTATATACTCAGCTCTGTGCAATGTTGTTAGAGATAGCTCAGCTTAGAGAAGGACAAGAAAATGTGGATGGGACTAAAAAAAAAATCATAAAAATTAATCTTGTGATACCATCTGAAGCTTTGAGGAATTGTTTCGCAATATGTCACATCATGTCAAACTCAACATAAGCTCTAATGTGATTTGACACTGCATGATAAATCAGACCAAGTTTGTTTCTAAAATATACAAAAAGTTGCTGTCAAAATGTAGTGGAAAAAGTTGCAGATCTAGTCTTAAAACAGCAGACATCATTCTCTAAAGAAATTTAATTCCCTCAATTATCCAGGGCATGGTGGATTCATCAGTCTAGTACCAGTGCTTTCCAGAATTCACCAGCTACACAAGTGGATATAAAAAAAAGCAGGGGAGTTCTTACTATTTTGAGGAAACTGACATATAGTGATACGTTGTAAGAATCTGTGATAGCTCTGTCTTTTATTAGCTGGAACCTTAAACATGGATATTACTGACAATACAGCTAAAAGAGTCAGTTGGCCTTTATTTCCAAATTTTACTTAGATCACTCATACTATCATATGATGGAAACCTGAAACAGAGAACAAAAAATCAGGTTTCCATTCTACTACTGGTTCTCCATTTTCTCCCGTGCCCAGCTAAACTGATACACATATTTACTCCATCTACCCTCTTAAAAATCAAATAGAACTCCTTGGAGTTGAAACTGTTCTCCAGTACCCCTGGAGAGATATTCAGTTGTCTGGTGTGATGGTGGGGTGGATGGGAAGAAGGAAGTAATCTAACAGACCTGATCATCATTTTCTGTAATTCACCCTTCTCCATTTTGGTCAGTACCAAGTTTTGAAACATTCAAGAGCCGTAATGGAAAGTGGAAAAGGAATCTACATGGCATCTGTGAAGTACACAATGTGCCATGAAGAGATAAGCACACAGCAAACACCTTCATCTACCTACAATTATAAGAGTGTGTCCAAAAGTCACATCATTTTCAGAAAAAAACCCAGTAATTTCATGAGAAAAATATCAAATCTTTCCATATTCCTAATCAGAAGGTATTATTTTTACTTTCCCCTCCCTTTCCTTTTCTGTTCCAAATGGTAAAAACACCAGGTGGTAAAACAAACCAGGATAAGAACAGCAGAAAATAACTTCTATCTATTTCAGGTTTTAGGGTTTATTGTTTTGACTAAAAATCATAGTCTTCTGAAAAGGCAAAAAATCACCACGAGAATAAATTTCAGTAAAAACATGTCTCTCAAAATGAAAAAATGTAAAAAGAAGCCATCAGAAAGTAACACAGACCAAACAAATTTATGCCAGTTGGAAGTATGGGCTAGTTACTTTTTTCACGGCACTCTTCATGCACTTGGGATGAGTTGTCCTGCTCTTGTTTCTGCTCTTCAGCTCTAGGAGATAATATCTTTGCTTTGTCTATTCTTATTTTTAAGATTTGTAATAATGGAACTCCTGGTGCATCCTTTGGATATCTGGCCCCAGTGCTGCTGAGCTGGAGTCCCCTAAGGGATACATTTCTCAGAAGCATTTCCTCGTCTCTAGCAGAACAGACACGTCCAGCTAACACTTTTCACTTAAGACAGGCATGTTGTAATTAAATCAAGATTACATGTTTTGCCCAGCACTAACACATATCTGGGCTCTGTCCCCGTGAATATGGCAAGTATGAGTCTGCAAATTAGACAAGAATCCAAAATATCTGCAGACAATTGATAGTGCTTCCCATTTAGCACATTTTGCCTTGAAGACAAAGCCAAAATTTAAATGATGGCTCATAGTCTGACATATTATTTATTATACCTTGTCACCATTTAAAACTCCAATTCTTTAGCTGAATTACTTCAGCTTACAAATACAGGGGGTAAAAATGCTGAGAAACTGCAGGAACATGACATGGGTGTGAATGTTGGGCAGCCCTGACAGAGCGGTGACTATAAAAAGTAAAAAGCAAATGCAAGTTGTGCATCTCCAGAATTTTTTTTTTTTTTACGGAAAGGTAAGTCTTGCTCATGAATATTAAATACTGGCAGCAATCAATGATTTAATGAGCCATAGCAATTTAGAAGCTATTAATCTGAAGCAATAAAAGCAACTCCCATTGTCATTTTAAGTGTGCAGTGTGGATCAAATCTACAGAAAAGCTATTCTTGATGGTGGAAGAAAAGCAGTTTATTTCTTACAGCCTCCAGAAATTGAATGGCACCATTCAAAATTAATCATAACCCAAAGTGCTTGCAGATCTCTTGGGAAAGGTAGCATTATTTGGTACTGATCTCTGTGAACTTAGGGATTCCTTCCAATTTTTTTCCAAAATTATTTCCTACCAAAGGTACTAAACAGGATGTTATCCTGGTTCCTAGTGCTGGCGCTGTGTAAGAACTTTTAAATAAATATGCTAAAAATGAGGAAATAAACCTTTCGTTTGATTTTTGCTCAAAATTCAGCACTGGCACTGAAAAAATAAATTACTGCACAAAAATGAGAACCAATTAATTAACTACTAGACCTGCCTCAGAGCAGGCTGTATGCTTCCCAGAAGCATTAACTGCTCACACTGTTCTTTCAGGGCTTTGGCACTGCAGTGGCAGTCATTTCATTTACAAAGCTCTCTGGTTCCCAGGCCAGCCTTTGGAAGATGGGTTCTGCTCTACCACAGTGGAAGCCAAAGAGAACAGCTCTGCCAAACCATCAATGTCATAAAAGCACATAAAAATATCTCATACTCAGTTTATCACATTACTTCCTTTAATGACAAAGGCCTGCATTAGGGTTATAACAGTTGGAATGCAAATTTACTTTTCTAAATGAGTGCTGAATATAAAACAGACTAAATTAAAGACAAGCATGAGAGCAACAATACCAAGGAGACCTTTAAACAAGCTCTAAGGCAACAAATATGACATAACAGAAAAGCTGCTGTAGAAAAATAAAAGACGTCTCAAAGAAGAGCAAAAAAAGAACTATCCTGCAAATGGAAAACTCATTTCAGAATACATATACAGGCATATGTGATGTACTTCTACATAAAAGAAGGATTTCAAGTTCACAAGTTGAAACAAGTTGTTTCTGACACATTGTTACCCATTCTTGATATTAATGAATTTTTGTAACACCTACTGTCCTACTGTTCACAGAATTCTACTCACCTATGCATTTTAAACCATCAGGAGCTGTATAAAACCCTGGAGGACACTTGCAGAAGTAACTGCTAACTGTGTTTGAACACTCTCCTCCATCACAAATTCCAGGAATGGTGCTACATTCATCAATATCTTTAAGACAAAAAGAGATGCAGAGGCAGGTTAGCTAAATTTTGACACAAGAAAAGGTATTTTATAGTAAGTAGTAATAATCAAATTCAGGGCATAATCAGTAGTTTTGAATTAGCATTTTTCGTTAGGCATCTTATAAACAGAAATGAAACAGAATCTAAAAAAATATTGCATCTGAAAATTGAAAATACAGTATCTGTAAACTGCAAAAGTTTTACTGCTTAATACAGATGGATGAACATCTTAAAACTGCAGAAATTTACTAACTCTAAGAAAACTGTAACTCATCCAGTCTGAATTCTGCGTACTAGAATTAAGAATAACTGTGTTGGGACTAGAGTGCAAACTGTGTAATGACCACAGTGATCAGGAGCTTAACCATTATCTCCAGCAGCACAGCCTCTCCTGGTACCACACTGAGGCACTGGTACAGTACAGATCCACAGGGACATGTACCACCTACTGAACTGCCTGTCCTTACTGCACTCGGGGTTGTCTTGGAAATACCCCACACAAAAGCACTGAGCAGCCAGGTACTGTTCAACTAATGCAATCTGATAGGATTACAGCTCAGACCAGGATAACTGCTGGCAACAAAAATTATCTCCTCTGACTTTCTCCACTAAATCAATGTTCAGTAGTTTGAACAGGTTTTTAGAGTGTAACCAAAACATCTACTGCAGAAGCCAGGCAGCATCCGTAATTTGTTCCATAGTTTCCTTATCATGATTGTCTTCACTAACAAATCTCAATCCATATACCAGATCATTATCATAGATACAATACAAAAAAATTTTCAAAGTCTGCAGGAAAAAACCTAACAAATTCTTACAACTCATCATAGCTGCACAGAGGGAACTTGAAGGGTTTCTTCCACAGCTAGTTTATATAATCTACAGCTATGTGAATAACGACCTATGTCAGCCCCGAGTGTTCCTTAATTACCACTAGTAGCCTGCCTGTGATGTGTAGTTACTTTCCCCTTGGTTTCCAGTGACTGTCTTAACAATGCAGCTGTATTTAATTAGCACTGTCCTCATCTCCTAGGAACCTGGAGCTCTGCTGAGCTTAAAAACAGATCACTCTTTTCCACGGTACCTACAAGAGGAATCAGCCAAACAGAGGAAAAAAGGAGGTTATTCTCTGGACTGATCAATGACATCTGCTTGTCACAGCCATCTACAATCACCCAGCTGCTCTCCTGACAGGGAGCACCCAGCTAAAAATAATGGCATCACAGGACTCTACCCAACCTCTCCTCCAGAGATCTACGAAAACACAGACACATGACTGTAATAATGATTTCACCAACCACAAAAATTTCTGACATGAAATACTGCAACACCACCCAACGCACCAAGGCAAGGAGTGAATAATACCATAGTCATTAAAAAGGACTGGAAGAGTTTAATGTAACGCCTAAACTGGAACTTGGTCCCAACAGATGGGGGAACACCCAAAGTCCCACAGGACTGTTAATGAGCATTTTAGCAAGTAGAAAGGATCTCAGTTCTACTTCTTCTGTGAAGACAGTAATATAAAAACTAACAACTCCTGGTTTCCTAGGTAAAGCATGGGATGCTGTAATATTTTTGTGGCCCCTTGCCTTTGCAGGAAAGTAGTGGAGGGACTGGGATGGCACACAGATAACCCAAGTTTACAGACTCAGCCATCCTAAGTGGAGTGGGGCCCTTGGTACCCTGTGCACACATTCCTCCCCAGCATCTTGCTAGTTGTCCTAATGTGGGTCACATTCTTCACTTGGGTGTGTAAGAGGGGTGTGACCTTTTTTTCACTGCTACTTGGAGGATGTTGCCAAAGACTCAAGTCCAAGTGCCCTGGGAGCACTGCTAAGAGACTTCTGGCTTCTGCTCCAAGATTATACACCACAGGAGTCCCACAAGTCTCAGTGACAAAAAATGTGGAAATTGAATTTTGGTCTGAATAAAGCCCTTAATTAACAGAGAAAAATGCAATCGTAAATGGATCAGATTCAAGCATTTTCTGACTCAAATTCACCAATGTTTATCTTAAAGTCAGTGTTGCCACTGCTTATATAGAGTCTGACCTTTCGAAAAGCAAAATCATCACTCTTTGTTTTAGGGTTGAGCCTAACCCAAACAGTATTTCACTATTCATTTTAGTGCTGACATCCATATAACAACATTGTCATTGTTAAGGATGCAAGTTTTACAAAGGTAAGTATATTTGATGTACTTGCAGACTTAAATGTCACTCCAGAAAAAATTACTCCCCCAGTCACCACAAAAAATAGAATTTACCTCATCATTAGTGCAAATGGAAAAGAAATGGTTATATCAAACAGTGAAATAATGTAGCAGTTAAAATACAGATTTCCACCAGCTATGCTAACAAAGAGAACCTTGGCCAACGGCCCTCCTTTTCCATCTTGTTGCTTGTCTATCCTTGATGATTGCTATTATGATCTTACTTTAATGAAGACCCCCTAAAAAACCAGTACTGTAATTCAGCAGGTAGCTCCTAATTGAACTAAATCAGCGACACCAAGGACACCTTACATCTGCTAGAAGTCCTACTTGCTAAATACAAAGCTAAACCAAGCAAACGATTAGATGTTATTTATTATGTATCAGGATTATCTATAGTTAATTACTGTAAACCAAACAACTTGTCTTATACTGACTTATAAAATTCAAATGATAATTTAGAAAGAACAGGATGGATAAGCTGTTGTTGCATGATCATGCTTTTAATGTTGTGTTTCTATCATATTTCAAGTCACTGGTATAAAGGTGGTACTTTTAATTCTTTGAATTGTATTAATACCTACACAGCTTTAACTAAAATTGCTTGGTACATACAATATGAAGACGAACTGGAAGTAACTCTCTATCTGCAGAGATTCAAAAATCAATAGGTATGAATTTGAAGAAGGAAAAATTCATCTGATCTTTGCAGCCAGATGATCACTGCAAAGGGATTTCACAAATGGGGCAGGAAATTTGTGGCAGAATTTGGGAACACAGCAACCTACACCAGGTTCTTGAGTCCAGTTCCTTAACTGTTAGCAAGTGCAGGCTTTTAGGGTGGTCGTTGTTTGGGATTTTTTGTTATTTGTTTGTTGGTTGGGGTTTGTTTTCAAAATGATTCAGCAAATGAAAAATACCATCAAAATGTTTATGAGATGCAGCCTACAGCTCTCAGCTTTTCATGTACTAATACTTAATAAGGCACATGTTCAGTCTCTCCTATTCACCACATTCTTGGTACTTCATCCACAGAAGGTAACACTTGCAATGTTGTTCTATTCTAAATGTAGGTTACATTCTGCCAAAATCATTGGCAGGCAATATGTAAACCATGCTGTGTACAAGCTCTTCTGAAATTGTTCTCCCTAACCTGCAAATAAATTATAAAGTTTTGCCTAAAATAGCGATTTTTCTTTTGAAAGAGTAATTCGTAATTATTCTAAAATGACTAAAAAGTTTTGAGTGCTTCTTAAAGGGCACTTGATGCAAGAAAGGATGGTGAATGCACACCTTTCTTTCACAAATACTTTTATTGTACTGAAAGTTGGCATTCCAGAATCACTAGCCACTTATGAAATTTGTCTACTCAAGTTAATTTTAGTCTAATGACTGAAAATAGAATCAGTTGCAAGAGTTTAAACATTATCTGGACTTCACTGTAAATACAAATCAATAATGTGCAACTAACACAGTATTATGTTCCTTATCTACTCAAAATTCTCTTAAAGCAAAGGTGACATCTATGCTTGATTATTATATTAGGAAGAAAAAAAATCCTATCAAATCACAGTAAAAAATTAGCACGATTCCATAATCACACACTGCAAATTTCCACACTAGTATCTAGCACCTGCTGTACCCCCAGGTTAGGATGACTAGTAAGTGAAGATAAATTGTTTGTCCTTCTGTAACATATGGAACTGTAAGGCTGAGTTTAGAGCACAATCCAGCAGTCTTCACACAGCAGTGTCAAACTCTCACTTATGTTAAATAGAGTTCACCTGAGTAGGTAGGAACATGTTGAATCTTCCAGATATATACACATTTTGGTCAAAAAGATCCACAAAGAAACATGTGCTTCAAGCATTTCTAAAGCAACATATCAGTTAGAAAATATTTTTAATATTTTAATGTTTAATGGTAGATGTACCTTCAAGTCTGAAATGTTACATGGATAAAAAGGCTATAAAAGTTGCAGGGCCAATATTTAACATTCTCTGGTTTGGGAGAAAGCACTCCTATGTGTATTTGTTGTGAATAATGCTACCTGCACGCTCAAGGCAGAAGAGACAGTAAGTTTGTTACAAACTGTTAAAGTTGGTCCCCCAAAAGAAGACACCCTTCCTTCTACTTTCAGAAGAAAAGTTCTAGAAGTTCTTACCATCACATTTTTGTGTTACTTCATTAAACTTGTGTCCAGCTGGGCATTTGCACTCAAAAGATCCAACAGTATTAATGCAATTTCCCCCTTGACAGATCCCAGGGATGGCTTGGCATTCATCCACATCTGTGATATAAAAAAGGAAAAAACACCCCTTTTTATTTCATTTCTCAAGAACAGCCATAATAATTTGTCTACACAGAAATGAAATATGCCTAAATCCATTCTTCACCCATCACAATATTATGATACTTGCCTGGGAAGACAGACACTAATTTTGCAATTACTCTATGCAAAGTATGATTAAGTACAGTACTCTAAATATTTTCTGCAAGAAATCACATGGTTATTATTGTTACAGACATTAAATATCTAACTGCTATTGCTTTGTTTTTCCAAAACATCTGGGGAATGGTGTGCAGAAAACACAGCCTGCCAGAACTCAAGTTTCTTTGAAGTGTCTAAAGCTGGTCACCCAAAATCACTTGCCCCCTTGAAAATCTTGGCAACTCCATACAGTGCTTAGGCCACCAGCATAGAGAAGCAGCTGTAGTGTGCATGGAGGGGGCCTCATGGAGAGGCACAGCAACTGCAGAGTCATTTCTGATGGAAATTATTAACTTGGCACTCCAGCGAGATCAGCACCAATGACATTAGACTGTGGTTAGGACTTGACTCAAAATGTTTCATAGCCATAATTAACATCTAAATAGGAGGAATTATTAATGACCTTCTCAGACATACATAAATTTGAGGGTTTTTTCCCTACTATTTTTCTTTCTTTGCTTTTCACTGTTTCACCAAGGAAAATTAAACAACAAAGATGATATCACAGGCTAGGTAGTAAGCTCAAGACAAACATTTTCAAGTGGCCCCAGTTTGTGGCCTCACAATTATTTTAGCACAACAACATGTGTGTCGTCACTTAGCTGCAGAAGTGTTGCTATGGCTTAATAACAGCTACAGAAAAGAGGCTAAAGGAGGCAGAGGAGTGGAATTGCAACAGGATACTGGGGAAGTCTGGCTCACAGTCCCTAGGGGCTGCCCTGGCTCTGCTGCTCAGGAATTCCTTCAGGAGCACAGAGCACTCCACTCTCGGATTCCCTCATCTCCTCAGGAGAACCAGCTGCTTCTGCTAAAAACTGGTTGCTTGAGTTCTTGGACTTCACACTGACATAGGTTTCAATGCAGGGACACAAGCTGAAGGAGATGATGCCTTCAAAACTTTCTTTAGAAATCCCAGAGAGACCATTGTAATGTGTCATGAAGTCTGAAAAGCAAAGTATTATGTCTGTACAAAAGGCTAAGAGACAATTTTCCTGGGAGCCACAATTAGGAAGTCTCAGGAATGCCAAGGAGCATATCTGCACCACAAGGCAAAGCATTCTGTAAGGATTGCTGGGTGAAGCGATCCAAGGCAGGGGGGCAGCAGCAGAGCAGAGCTGTCCCTGGGGAAACCACTGTGCTGGGAGGTCACAGAATGAGCACAGCCTCAGCAGCCTTGATTCAGCCACAGAGCTGCTGGGACTCGAGCTACAGCAATGGGCTGTGCTTTAGCAACAGCAATCAGGCAGACTTCATGGCACTGTACTGACTTAAAAAACCTCAAAAACTAAAAAAAACAGAAGCCATGCCTCTGAGTCATGGTGTCTGTTTCAAAATCCCACCTTTTGGTTTTATTTTTCTTCTTTGTTTCTTTAAAAATCTCAGCTGTGATATTAATTTAACTTTCAGCCAAAGTTAAACTTTGGGCAGTGATATTCTATTTACTTTTGAAAATAACATTGCCCGCCCTTACTATTTTTTACTTTTTTTGACTTTTCCATACAATAATAATGATTTGTTTTTCTCTTCAGAGAACCTGGATCTTATTTAACCTGTTTTCCTTTATTTAGATTGAATATGGATGTGAAAAGTCTTCCATCTGAATGGATGTTACCTGATTTCAAAAGGATTCAGTACAATTGTATGAAAAATGAAGCTAATATGTGATTCCATAAAAGATCTGTTGAAATTACAAACTCAATACTTAAGAAGGGAAAACTGGAAAATACAAGTTAAACATACAGGGCCAAAACTCTGTTGGCACCACATACAGATCAGCATCAATGTAGCTGCTTGCTAAGAAATGTGCAGTAAGCAGAAGTATCCTTATTCCAAACTGCACAAACCCATTGGAGAGTTCACTGCAGCTTTCTCATGACACAAACAAGAGGCTTATAACTAGGTGTGGCATAACTTCAGGGGTGTGGACCACATATTTATGTACATAAGCTTTCAAAAGTGTCCAGAACCTTGGTTTACAGATTCCTGCACAATTTAGTCCTGACCTTTACAGTGAGAGGGGGAACAGAATCACGGAGGTCACAATATGGGCACCTCATGCAGCACACACAACCACACTGTCCATCTTGAAGTTCATCATGTCTGTCTGCAGGCACCAGCCATGCCTTGGCCTGTGACAGAGGGTATCTACATTTTTAATGCAACGGAATGCCTTGAAGTCCCTTCATAGGAATTTCATGATTATATAAAATTACTCATAGATTTATAATCTTTATCTTCCCTATTTTCAAAAATATCGTAACTTATTAGAAAACGTTAGACAGATTGAAATAAACTGGCCCCAAAGATATGGTGCTGGGAATGTATAATCCACATCAGTTTAATACATAGTTGCCCCTGTTAACTTTCTCCTGTTTCCTGTCAGACATCCAGACAATAAAAGAATTTATACAGCTGGAAGTATTAGAATAAAAGCCAAAAGCAGTGTAAGGACTTTCTACAGTAAGGCATGCTCTGAAAGAAGTAAGCAACATCTGGGTGGATTTTATTACTTGAAACAAATGCAAATGCATTTCCAAAATTGTATAAAATATATAACAAGGTATTACAAATGGCACAACAGGCACTTTTTTCCAGGTCAAAGCTGTGGAGCTCAAGAGATAAGACATCCAAGATGAATCCAAGTTACTCAACTTTTAGCTAAAAAATCTCACACTGGCTAACTGGGGCATTTTTGCCACAGACTGGTGTTTGCATGTTTTGAGTGCTCTCTGAAACAGAAAAAATTCCTCCACAGAATGATCGAGTGGTACACTCAGCAAAACACCATTACAGGACCAAGGGAAAGCACTGCTGGCAGCAAGAAACTCATTAAGATGCTGGCTGCTCTCACATGATCTGAGTTACTAATGTACTCACTTGAACATCAGGCACTCACCGAATCATGAAGTAATGCATCTGACAGTGTTTTTCCATTCTTCACACATATAGCTGAGAATGGCTTAGGACAGGTTATTCACAGCAATGTAACTCAATTAAGACTAATCCAGTAACAATTTCAGCAGCTTTTGGGGAAGCTTTGCTGGTAACTTACCTTGACAGGCCCCCGTTCGAATGTTTGGAATGAAGCCTCTTCGGCAGGGATGCGGCTGGGCAGGACACATTTCACAGGGATGGCCCCAAGCTCTCCCAACAGTTGCACAGCACAGGGTTTTTGTGCAGACAATTCCACTAAGCTGGCCTTGGCACATCTGGTTGGTTACCAAAGTGAAGCAAGGGCCAGTCCTGTAATCTGTGCCAAAACCAGGAAACCGATCAGCATCACAATAGAAATACACAACAAAACTCTTAATAAAGCAAAACAACAGCACATTTAGGGGTTTTTTTTAACGTAAAATTGCCCACCAACCCAACAATTTATGTTAGAAGTGTTCCACGGAGGATTTTTTCTCTCTCTTTAATTCAAATCCACTGAAAACAAACTGACTATTTTACCAGGAATGTTATATCTGTAGGTACCCTTTGCTGCTTTGCTTAATCATTCAATATTCTTCCAAGGGTCTTTTCATCAGTTTCTTGTATATATTCAGTGCATTATTTAAAAGAATACTGATAAAAAAGTTAGGGTATGAAGTTGGATGGCTGTTCTCAAATGAGGCTCAAGGGAAGCAAACTACAGGAAGCTTTCTGAGGACAGTTTTCACTGCTATTTAGGCATATGCTGTACCAGATAAGTGGGCAAGCTTTGCCTACAGCTGAATGGAGGGCATGTGGAACACATCTGCTTTGATTTGTTCATGGTAGGACAGACCACAGCCGACAGATAGAATCAAACTAAGATGTTAATAAAAAACCAGTAAGCTTCATTTTGTTCCACCCTCCAAGGGCAAAAAGCAAACAGTGGCAGTGCCAACTCCTGCTGTCTCCTGTACATCCGGGGTGCACGCTCCAGCTAATTCTTCGCAAGCAACTCTAAAATGCTTTTTTTGTTATGGTGCACCAGGACAGAGTCCAGCATCCTGTAAGCACAGCCAGCAAACTATGAACCTGTTGTTTCTTTGTACTGAAGTAGTTACCAGGTCCCTCAGCCAATGTCACTAAGTAATCCACACTACCTTAGAGTCACGTGATTATAAATTCCTCCAATTTTCATGCCACATCCAAACGTTGTTAACAATAACATGTTTTCACTAAACCATTATTAAAAAGTGTAAAATAGGGCAGAAATGAGAATGGATGTCTCTCCCATCTGCTCTATCTCCCCACACAAGATGTACCCTGAAGCCTATCATTTAATAAATCTTCATGCCAACCAGAGATGGTGTGTCCCTATGCTGTAATTCTGGTAATTCATCGAGCCATTCTGATACAATTAATAAAATGGCTTACAGAAATCCTGTAAGGCAAACAATAATGCTATATTGGTACTGTTATCTTCATCAATTAACATGATGGTATCAGAAAGGATATTGGGTTAGATCAAAGGACCTTTCTCTAATGAACTCGTACTAAGTGACACTAATACCATTTATTCTTCATTAACTATGTATCACTCCAATAACTGCCATTTATCTTTTGTCTGTTTAACACACCTATAATCACTCAGATAATCTCCCTTCCATTTAAAATACTGGATCAACAAAAAAAATTCTTTCAGCCTCTGGAAATTTGTCTTGTATTTCCAGCCCCATGGAGAATTAACCTGTGAGAACCCACTAGCTATTTTCAAGTTCCCTGGTTAGCTGGACTAGCTGTATGAAAATACGTAGATCCAATTCCTGCTATTTAATTTCAGCCTTAAAGGCTATCAGATTTCAGGTATAAAATTCCTGTCCTATCTCCTCCAAACAGTACAGCTGTTTTTTACCAAACACTTCTCCCACCCTTGTCTAGCAATTCCATCAGTCTCATCATGAAACAAGTCAGAATCTCATATCTCTCTTGCCCTTGATTAATTAATTCCTTATCATCATCTTAACTTTCTTTGGCTTGGTATTTCTTATTGTGTCCCTTCATTTCCCCTATTAATTTTCCACACTACAGCTTCTATTAAGTTTTTCCCTAAATTAATACAAATAAATCATGATCAATTATACCTATCAAATAAAAAAAATTATTTCCAAGATTGATTTTTCATCCTTGATCAAAATAAGAATATGTGCTTTACTCTATGCAAAACTCCCAATGCTGTAACTCCAAATATTAAAAGAAGAGACAACAATTTCTTTAGAAATGACACAGTTTTGTGTTGGCAACAGGAAATCTTCTGAGTACCTCCCCAGAATAAAATCCCCCATTGTAGATTGTCCCTCTGCCGTTTATATATAGATGGGTTAAAAAGGAGCCATTTTGTTCTCCATCGCAGTGGGAGCATGCGTCAGACAGTAGTGAATTACTCATCTTGTGTTTTATGGTAGAATATGAATGGATCAGCATTTACAATTGTTTGCTTTCAAGCTATAAATGACTTAGCAGTGGCTAATATGTCTTAGAAATATGGTGAACTCAACGAAGTTAACTTTATAATCATGCAAATCATTCCACAAAGTCTCAATAACAATCCATGGGTCAAATATGCACTCAAAACCAAGCAAGTCCAGCTCCTATTTGTTATTAATCAAGCTCATAACCCTTCAGTATGGAGAATTACAGACTCAATTTTCACCAAATACTTTGCCTTGATAAATTTTATTCCTAATACTCAGTTCTCTTCTAAATACAGCTTCCCTTCTATTTTCTCAAATACAGTCTTCCACATTTTCACAACTAAGATTTTTTCTTCTCTATTCTTAATGGAAAATTCTAAAGGTCAGAAAATCCATATGAAAAAGATCACTTGGATGTACACGCCAGCCTAAGGCCACAGAGAAATCCACACATCAATTAATTTTTTCATACAGAGGCTAAATAAAAAAAACTTTAAAATTGAAGTGTTTTAAATAGTGAGTTTAAGATTTTTTTACTTATTACAAGATGAAGGCCTGTGAGAAGAAAATAAGATTCTACTAACACAATGACAAAATGAAAAGAGGATATGAGCTTAAAACCTCAATCCTTATTTTGTAGCATCAAAGTTTCCTTATACATTCATGTCATTTGTAATCATTTAAACTACTTTAATAAGTAAAGCTCAAACACAAGGTACCAGTGACCAGTCAGGAGCTGGAAAGTGAGAAAGAAGGAAAATATATCCAGAAAAGCTATTATGCAATTTGTATGGGTTGTGGGCTTTTTTTTTTCCCTCAAGGATAACTTCAACTTAACTGAAGAATGTTGAGGCTTGAAATTATTTTAGTAAAATTATTTAAGATGTGTGACTGGTAATTCAAATCTTTTGAGTCACTTCTAATGCAAATTTCAGCACGTGCAAGCAGCCCTTAGTAAGGCAGTAGCCACCATTATCTAACAATTTTATCTGCTTTTTTACATACTTCTTAGCTGTTTTGATAAGGAATAATTCCACAGGGAGCTTCAGACAACTCAGAAGATGGTAGAAACTGTAAAACCACATTAAGTTCATATACTGTCAAGAAAAGCAAGAGGGCAATAGAATGACACTGGTTTATACCATGCAACAATTTAACTTATTAATTCCACAGGAAAGAATCAAGTTGCATTTTGATCTAGAGTTCATTCCTGTTTCAGTCAGAACCATCAAATAATTTTAGTTATCTTCTCAAAAAATTCTTCATATTCCTAAAAGCAGCAGAGAGGCTGCTGAAATATGTAGTCCTGGCAGGCTTTGATCAAAATCAAGCACAGCAATAAGTAACAAAAATTGTTCCAAGTCATTCTGGACATCACCTAAGAGACTACAAGAACCAGGATAGTGCAAGACTTCTGACACCAGACACACATCTAAGCTCCTATTTCACAATAGTTAGTTGCAAGCACAATAGTTTTTAACGTAAAAATAAAGCTCAAAACCACTGTAAACTAATGGAACCTGGATTAAACAATTATACTACTGCAAGGAGGCTAGATAAAATTTGGTCCCTCCTATCCTCTAGGATTCACTATAAATATCCTAAAAGAGTTCTTGATGTTTTAAATTAACAGCCTGATTTTGCAAACTGATAACCACCTGTTAAGGGAGGTTGACAGACCCCTTCACCTCTCTTAAAATAAACGAAAATTGAATGAGTGCAAAGGTCAAAGCATGAGACTGTAGCAAGCCAGGATTTATCTGACCATGATCAAGATCTCATTACAGAAAACAGGAAAATGCCACCTCTTGCCATCAAGAAAAATGGCTAATGATAAAATGAGTGGTGTTTTTCCAGCTCTCCACACACAGCATGCACAGTTCACACAGTACCTCGGGCTGCAGCACTGCCTGAGCAGCAAACCCAGCTCCTCCAAGCTGTTAGCACCTCACAGGGGAGAATTCAGCATGAACCCCAAACGCAGCCAAGACTGCTGTGCAACTGAAACTCCCCTCGGCAACACAAACCAGCAACTTCCTTTTCTTGAGGACAGGGAGAAAGGGAAAGGGAAAGAAAGGAATATTCCATTATCACACAAATAACGAAAGAAAGGTCAGAAAGGGCTCTAAGGCAAGTGAAGTACCGTAAAGCTGATCATTAGTACAACTTACTTTCCTGCCTAGCAGCACTTTTGTTTCTGCTATTTGAAGGCTTGTTTGGGTTTTTCCACCAGCTGGGGATAAAAGAGGGACATTGGAAGAGAGACTGCATAGGGCAGAAACACCATCTGATCTCTGCACAGCAGCTCAGTGCTGCCCAGGTGAAACCCACTGCACTTGGCAGTCTGTTCCACTGCTCAGCCACATCAGGAAGGGGAATCACAGTCGCTTGTACCTGAGAATACAGCCAAAGAATACACAAACAACTACACTGTCCATGGAAAAACACAGTGTCCATCACTGTATGTTTCACTGTACTTCAGTCATTTTACTCTCTTCAGAGAAGGTAGCAAAACACTTGAAAATGATGGAGAAAATCACAATGTGCTTCATTTCTGAACGCAAGATGTGCTGTGTCTGAAATGAGAATTTTTGCAATAAAATTCTAAGAATTGCAGAGAGTCTTGGCACTGATAGAAGAAAACAGCATGACCAAGCTGACTGTAGCAGTGAGCATCACCATAGCACAGAGTTACAGAACACAAATGCTGAGCACTTCAGGCTTAATTTCAAAATCAAAGTGATTCTAGGTATTTTCAGACATACTAAAATCTCCTGATTTTAGAGGACAGAGAACAAACAAAAGGCTCTACATACATGAACCTCATAAAAAATTAATGCAAACCTCTGTGTGTCACTGTACAAAAAAATAGGGAAGAGCAACAAGCTTGTAATTCCATCTTCACTTGCAAAATTTTCCTGTCAGTCACTTGTAGACTTGAAATTATATTGATCATGAAATTGTATTTTGCATACAAGACCTTACAACTTTTAACTTCTGATCAGAAAAGTGAATGACCATGCTCAGGGATGACCATGGGATAACTATCATTTACTTCAATCTTTTCTTATAGGGGACAGTCTCACATCTCAGTTCACAGACCAAATCAAGACCAGACCCCGACACATTCCCAAGTTAGTTCAATAAACTGACTTACAACTATTTAAAAACTCAGACACAATAATGCTCTGTCCACAGGTGACACTGAAATGCAAGTTGATAAATGCATCCAACCACAACACACTTTTCTTTCCACACAGACCACTTCCTTAAATAATTACTCACTGTTAAACACTCCTTGTCCTCTCCTCCCCCCAGCCAGACACCATTACTCACCCCAGTCAGATCCCAATGTGTCATCATTGGAAAGTACATGGCAAAGATATCAGAGGGTGTTCAGAAGGGAAGAAAACAAAACTCTGTAAATATTTAAAAACTTATTTCCTATGATGTCTGATACTTCTTACTAATGAGGTTTGGTAGGTTTGGACATGGTATGTGAAGAAATTATCACCATGCCACTTCTGTCTGCTCCCTTCCAGTGCCAGAGAGGGTTTCACATATAAGCAAGACCATTTCCCAGCTGCTTCAGTGCACAGCACAGCACTGAGCTCAAATAGCTGAGATTTAACACTGGCTAGTGCTAAGATGTCACTGGAACTAGGGACTCAGAGTGCAACCATTCAGGCACTGTTTCTGGCAGGGATATAAACCTGGCAGCAGAAATGTCTCAAACTACTACAGCTGTGCTGTGGACAGATCACAGCTCCAAGTTGCTTCTCATTATTTTCACAAGAGCAAAAAATATCCAAGGAAGCATATCTAACACTGGTACCATAACTCTTTATTCTGTATTAGGCAGCCAAAAAGTTAGTTACTGCCTCATATAACCCAATCCCAGGAATATTACCCTTTAATTCATTAATCTGATGACCCCATTTCTTCATGTCTTCCTCAACTTTGCTTGTTGCAAATTGTTCTCATATATTGACTTGCTGGCACACTTCAGCTTAAATTTATTTTCCATTCTGTAAGCTGCTTCACAAAGCCATTTCTGCACAGATGATCTGTTTAACACGTCTATTTAGCAAATATTATCTAGTCTTCCTAGGATACTGGTTAAAGAACAGGACTTTGAATTAGTAGCTTAATAATAATATGAGACTAACATTATCACTTACATTTGATGCACAGAAAAATTCAGGCTGACTATTTTATAAAGTATGTTGGCAATCTATTTTCCAGAACAAATACACAACTATTTTTATGCCAATTTTGTTCTTGCAACTGACCCAGTTCTCAAAGTCTGTAGCTGAAAAGTAATAACTTTACATTAATAAAATAATAGTGCTCAAAATTATTATTACAGAATTAGAGTGATTTCTTGCACACATTTTAATCCAACATGCAGACTAAGCAGTTCACCAAAATCAAAGCCTTAGCTCTGTTGTTCCCAATTATGAGCAGCAGCAATCCAAACACAGAAAATTGTTACCACATTTTATTCTTTTGCACGATGAAGAAAACAGTAAGTAATGCAGCTAAATGAAAAATAACTTCTCACTTCTGAAGTCAGTTACCTGATGAACTCTAGCCTACCCTACTTTGCTGTATAAGCTGCAAAGGACCATGTCTTTGCAGATTTTAATTTTTCCAATATCTTTCATGGGCTAGCAACAATTAAATAAAATTCTGACTTTATTTTCATCTCCCTTTCTGCTAAAAAGTAACTAGCTTTGGTGACAAATTTATTGTCAAGACCAGATGATTATTAAGGAGAATGGATTCTACTACAGAGCTTTGCACGTTTCACTTAAAAAGAACAAGTTGGCTGAAGTTTATCACTATTTTTTCAGAAGTGTTCTTAGGAATGCCACGTTATAGAAACTCTCTTCACATACCACTGAGTATTAACTATTGACTAGCATGGTAAAGACAAAGCTAGTAGATGAGCTCTGGGTATTTTTTTTTCCTCTTTGGCTTCAAAAGACACTGACTAAAGTAACTAAGACTATCCAAACGTAGTGCAAACTGTTTAAGAAAAATAGATCCTAATGACTTACAGAATATTACATAGAGCAGCATCCAAAGAGAGGGAAAACATTTTCAGACAACGGAGTGTACAATTTAATTTACAATACTGCTCACATTTACAAAGGAGATAGAGTGGTACATTACACTAGAACTAATCTTTTATTTTCTAAAATCTAAATGGTCCTCTGCAATGCCATGAAACAAAATGTAATTGCAGAGCACTAGAATGAAACTCAGTCCAGAACTGAAAAGGGGTTATAAATAAAAAGGGGAGATGGGAGGGAGAGAGGGAACTGATTTTCAGTGCTCAAGCTCAGTGAAACACAGCAGGAATGGACAAAAGTCGACTTGCTTTCAGTATAGGAAGGCAGTAAATGAAATAATGATGGTTTGAGTGTTGCAATGATATGTTAACTTAGTGATACATACACAAATAGCTTTTTTGGTCCTAAGAGAACTCTAAATTTCTAGCAGCTCTTTAACAAGGTGATTAGAACAATCAGTATCTTTTACTCCTTTATAACAGGAATCATCAAACTTGTCTGAAGCAAGCTCCCTCTTTCCCATAATCCAAAAAGACCAGCACTCCTGAGAAATTTATAACGGTGGAAACCTTCCACTGAATGAAAGGAAGGGGCAAACAGATTGTGTCCCTGTAAAGACTCTTCCCCACATGGCAGACAGCTCCCTGGCCAAATTTCTTCAAACAGACACTCAATCAGGTTTTTGTATTCTCATATATACATATTTTTGTGATATGATCTTGGTGATGACAGACTTGATATGATGTAAATAATTTTTTTTTTTTTACTAGCCTGAAGTCTTTGGAAAAACTAATACTATTATTGCATAAGGCTGTAACACAGAGTTTTATATTTTATATAGCCAGCTAAAATGACATGAAAAATATTTGGAAAACAGTGACAACACAGGCTATTTGACTTTTACAGAAATATTTTAACAATTACTTCACTTCATGGTTGCACAATAACCACCAAAAAATCTCAGGAAGCATTAAAAATGTAAGTCAATAACATACAAAAATTGCTTCAGACACTAATACCTCACCTCCATCTCTATGAGGTGAAACTCATCAACTACATAACTGGAAAACCATGCAACCCTCTGTGTTACAGGATCCGATTCCTTCCTCAATGAAACTGTGGCATCACTCTGTGTGTACACCAGTGTAATCATGACCAGAATCTTGATCATTTTGCATAACCACATATATGGGATTTGCATTAAGACTGATCCAAAAATAAACACAGCAATAATGTGCACTATTTAATTCTGAATAAGCCTGAGGTGTCTCTGTTGAAATGTTACAGAATACATACCATAACTCTAGAATTATCACATGTATTCAATTTCTATTACCAGAAGTAAAAAACCAAGAAGGTAAATGATCCAATCTTGATTCACCAGTTTCCAACCAAGCAAGTGTAATTTTATTAAATATATATTATACTCACAATATGAAGTACATGAGATGCTAATACATGTGCTTCATTACTCATATTATTGTTTAAGGCGTTCTGTCATTCCTGTCTTCATTGACCACTTGAAGGACCCTTCTCTTTGCTTAGCACTAATGGGTGGATGTCCCCCAGAGTCAGTAAAGGACCGGCCTCAAGTGACTGAGGACCCTCACATCTTTAATCTAAGATTATAGAGAATATTTATGACATTGTCAATTAAACTCTATGTAAAACCACATCAAAATTCTGATTTTCCCAAGCAGTGAGAGAGTACAGAATAATAATATCTTAAAATTTGAAGGATGGGGAGGGGAAAGGATATTAATCTCAAAGAGATATAGGGAAGGGATATAAGTTCTCAAACTGAGGGTTGAGCACTCTTCTTACTTGCATGAAGCAGGAGAGAAGAGCAAAAGGTCTTTGCTGACTCCTGTTAGTGATGTAATGAAGAGCACTTTTTGGTTCTTTAACTTGTTAGTAATCAGTTGAGAAGAAGTGCAAGTTTTTCTAAAAGACTTTGAATTACCATGAATACCATGAAATATTGGAAAGTTTTCATATATTTACTGAAAGTATATGCAATTCCACATTCTTAGTGTATTGTTTAACACTTAGGACTACAATCCTACCAGTTTTTTCTTTCCTGTCTGTTAGATAGAACTGCTTGGTTTTGTGGGTGCCCAGACATGACATCCAGTGTGAAGCCCAGGTCCCAGTTACAAGGGAAAGGTTAGACTCACTGACTGATGGAAGAACAATTGTTCAGTGGGGGAATCCCATTGCCTTTGACTGCATGAACACTCCCTCACACAGAAAACAGCCAGTGTTTTTAGGAGCTGGGGGGGAGGGGTTGGGGAAGAGCGTCCCACCCAGCTTCAGAGACCTCTTGCCAAAAGCTGGGCCACAGTGGTTCAACTGAAAGTAACACACTCCAGTTGTATTTTACTAATACGTGCTTACAAGGAATAACATCAGAATTCTGGAAACTGCCGTGTGTACTGAATGGTCCATTACGCTGATGACCGTTTTGAATAATTCCTCATTTATTTTAGAAAACAAAGTTTCTCTCACCTTCATGCTGCATAAATCCCATTAAAGCTGATGGGTTTTTTTCCATGACAAACACTAAAATTTATCTATGTAAACGTACACAACATCTGGGATTAATGGTTTCAAATAATGGAGGTCATGAAGTGGCCCAGAATATACATGAGAGCCAGGCAGAACTAGATAAGTAATTTTCATTTGGGGGATGTGGGAGAAAGGAATCAAGGGTTTGGCAAACAAGCCAGGTGTCTGTGAATAACTAAGTAGTGTACTGAGGGGAACAAACAAGCTCTGGCCTGTTCTTTGTAGACTACCACACACTAATGCTGATTTCACGCCCAAAATGGGAGATCCCAGTTGAAGAAGGGGGATGGTTACATATGCACATATATTCACTCTTGCACTTCTTTTATCCTCCTCCATTCAGGGTACAGATTCAAGCTGAAGTTTTGTTATATTCCGGCTACAGAGAGATGTTCCAAAAGATAAGCAAATACTCAACATAATAGGAATCACTGAGATTTAGGTCAGCAAACTGCAAGCCTCACTAACTCTCAACACAGGAATACTTAACCTTTGCATAACACTGGAGCGTTAGCCTGTCATGCGACCCAAGCCTCCCTCCCTGAGCTCACACGGCGTGGTGCAGTGCCCTGCACGGCCGGCGGAGCCACGCATCACTGCTAATGCATCGTGATGGATGAGTAGCACCAGAATCTAAACCACATGAAAATCAGAGAGCCACAGACAACAGAAGTCCTTTAAACACATTTTCCGTTCTTAAAAGTCATTAAAATGCATTGAACTTAAGTACAGTCTTTATAAATTTAACTATGTTATTTATTGATAAAATAATAACTTATGTAAATTTTACAAAACCCTTACAGGCCTTGCTTCTGTTTACAGATAAAAGTATCCGCAGAAACTGCTGCTGATCCAGATGCCTGTCTAATACATAATACTTCACAGCCTTGCAAAATGCTGTGTATTAAAGGTTGGAAACTGCTTTTTGGCCTACTTTCCACACTGACATACTGAAAAGGAGGGAGAGTCTTGTGGTTGAGACACTTGGCTGGGACTGGGATGACCTGGGTTCAGTTTCAGACTCTGCTGCAGACTCCCAGTACATCCTTACACAAGTGACTTAATCTCCCTGTATATTAGCTCCCCACATGGAACGTGGGGCTGTAAATATTTCTGGATGCTGGTGGGGCTTTTTCCTACTACACAGGCTTTGGGATGCAGACTTGTACGTTTCCTGAATGATAAAGGGAGCCTCAAGCAGAGTTCAGGCCTCTTGGCATTACTCTAATAAAATGAGAAAAAATCTTTAATGTTAAGTTTTTTGTATTACGATTCTTCAAGGTTTTATGGTTGGTTGGGTTTGTGGTTTTTTTTCTTTTTTTTGGAGGAGGGATGGTTGTGGTGTTTTATGGGGGTTTCTAATGTTCAATTAATTGTCAGTTTCTAGTAAAAGACGAGAAGAATTTGCTCCTGAGATTTTCTGTACTGGGTGAGTGCAACAGCAGCAGAACACATTCCACAGAGGAACTCATGCACAATCAATTAGGTCTAATTAATTTTCCAACTCAACAGATGCTATGAACTTTTTTTTTTTCAGAAATATATCTATACACATGTGTAAAAGCAACCCAAAAACTTTTAAAATCTTAGAGGAGAAGGACTGATGATATTCACTTGATGAGAATGGACTGGTACGTGGGAGCAATGTCCTCTCACGTGGAATTCATATTTCTGTCATGATGGGAGAAAACACATATGGGGGGCATAAGAGTATTTTCCCATTGATGAGGTTGTGTAGTTACCATTAGGGACTGACTTGTTAATCATTATTTAGAGTAATTAGAGTAATTTATGATATTAGGTTATCCCATAACTAAGGAGCATAAAAACATGTGGAGAGAAAAAGACGCATTTAAAAAATAGGTTTGAATCAAATAGGGACAAAAAATGTAGATATTTACAGCAGGTTTAACCACATATTACATCAGATGTGCTACAGCAACTAACAACAGGTATCTGTTTCTCTAGTCCTAACTCAGATGAAACTTCAGTCAGCATCACTGTGTCTGAATAAGGACTCTGGATCAAAGATTGAAAGAAGCAGGAAAAGAATGGCCAGGCCAATTTTTTGCCTTCTCTCACAGGGTTTTACAACAGCAAATTTTCAAGTGCCATGAATTTTCTCTGCACTTCCTTTCCCATCATTGTGATCACCCACAAGTCCTTATTCCACACTAACATAATGAAGTGTTTGTGGGACCAGAGTTATAATTGTGATGTCTGGATTAAAACAGTGAGTTTTTACATTTCTAGGAGTCCTAAGGGAGATGACAGTGAATTATAGAGAATACACAGACACTTGATAGTCCACAATTATGGGAAAAAAAGGCACAGAAGCACAATAAAGTGCTTCAGTTGGGGTTTTACTATGGGTGTTTCTATGGAAGCATAGACTAGATTTATAAAGAACTTATAAAAATATCCATAGTAAATAAAAAGTGATAAACATTACAGTTTCTCCAACCTGTAACACGAATCGGTGTTCTGTTAGTAACTGTTTCAAACAATGTGGCTGCTAGATCAGATGAACACACAGGAGAGAGGCAGCTCTGGAAAAGATACATACTGCTTGTAGGTAGGGGAAAGCCAAAGCAAAAAGCCTTCAGGGAACAAGTGTGAAGGAAACAAGGATACAAAGAAGCAAAACAGCAAAAGAGCAGAGGGACCAAAAACAGGAAGGCAGCAAAGACGGGACGGATCAAAGCAAATCTAAGAAATGAGTGGGAGGCACAGAGACAAGGAGAGATAAACAGTGGGAGCCAGCAGACACCATGTGTGAGAAGGAGAGAAAAGGAAAGGGAAGGGAAGGAAAAGGCTGGCCAGCTCCAGAGCTTCAGCAGCCCAACAGGAGAGGGAAGTTCGCCAGGACAGGCCGGCAAACTAGCTAGGTAAAAATGAGAGCCAGAGCGCCAACTAGTAGAGAGCAGGCAGGCAAAGCCGTCCAGGAAAGGAATCCGTGCATGGAGCAGGGCGGGCACAACCCCAGCTGCACCAGGAGCTCGGTGACCAGCAGCGAGCACCACACGGGGCAGGGGAGAGGGCAGGAGCAGCACCCAGCCCTGTGCTCCAAGAACAGCAGTGAGCAAGAAGCAAAAAGATGCCTGAGAACATCCCAGAAATAGAGTGAGCATCTCACTGACACATCTGGCTATGCACTCTGAAATACTATCCACTAGGATCATTGGGTGGCCAAATATGAATAAACAATGACTACACAAATTGCAGCTATTAACCATCCATTTTCCCAAAAGGCATTTTCCTCACATTTGTAGAGCTGATATCCGTATTTGTTTTCTACTTTGATACTTTCAAGTTAATAAAGTACAAATTATGTACCCCAATATCATTTATATAGTTAAATGTCATAATCCTAAATCAAGAAAAACACCAGGCCAGTGATAAATAAGAATACAAGATAAAAAAGGCATAACAAACCACATAAAGAATGGCCTCATCTAGCAGTGACAACATATTGCTTATCTGTTCAATTAGACAGCTCCTATCTATCCATCTCAGAGAAATAAAATTAACTATACTGAATAAGAAAAACATTGGAAGCTGTTAGTAAAGGATTTCTACTAGACAGTAAAAAACTTGTGCTATCTTCTGAAATATTTTTTACATTAGAAGAACAATAATTGAACAACTGAGTGGATTAGAATAAAACATGACAAAGTCTAATTGTGTTCCTATCTTCAGAGCTAAAATTTATTTTAAAAAAAGAAGAGCAGTAAGGTGTGTGTGTGTGTGCATGTGTATATGTGTGTGTATGTATATATATATATATATATATATATATAAAAATTATTTCTGAGAAGGACAAGCTTCATTTCAGTCAAAAGAGATTGTTAAGTGCATCCTGTTCATTTTTTTCTCCTCAACAAGTTTTCCTGGTGTAAGCCAGCATCATACAAAGCAGGTACTTAAATTAATGGGTGATCCTGTCAAGGAATCAGGACTCAGAGAAAGAACAGAAGCAAAGTCATCCAAGTGTAGGCAGTGTCTCAAGTTTACTTTACCTATCTGGATACAGGACCTGCTCCACACCACCAAAATTCCTGCATATGTTTTTCCTTTTAACTTCACTGGCTTTGAATGAAGTATCAAGCCATCAGGAAGCCAGTGATCCATTAAACTCCCTTATCCTCAAACCAAAAGAGATTCACAGCTGAGACAGATGATATTTTAGGTATTAAAAGTCAAATTCTGCTTGGGACCAAGTGCAAGAGAGCAGTACATGCCAGGCAGCACCTTGGGGTTCCCAAACTGGTAACAGGAGGGAGGGGTCGGGAAGCAGGAGGGAAGAGGGAGCACCCTTCTACTGCTGGGGAGCAGTGAAGGGTTATGAGGGGGAAGCATACAGAGTGCAGCATAATGCAGTTTAAAGTTCCTCTGTGGGAGCTCTGGTATCTGCCTAAGCTGCAAGGTTTAGCAATTGCAGTGCCAATATAAATTTGTACCTAAAAATATAGGAAATATTTTATTTTAATTGTCAGTAGAATGAGTACATTTAACAATCCAGGTGATCACCAATACATATGTGATTCACTTCCAGCAATGTTAGCGAAACAACAGACTGTTCTGTGGGGTGTCTAAAGTTTCAGCTGCTTGTAAACCAGCACTGTGGGAAAACTTCTAGGTGGCTTTAAAAAAATATTCGTAAAAAAAAAAAAAAAACCCCCAAAAAAAAAAACCCAAAGCTCATAATTTAAGACACTTCAGTGGAAGAGAAAACTTCCTCCTGATTATCAGAAATATTTTGCACTACATCCAAAAGGCAAGCAGGACTTCCTCCAAGAATAATGTCTTTTATCCACATCATTCTCGTCAGGAAAGTGTCTGAATATCTGTTTTAATAATTAAGTTTCAGGTTTCAACTACACTTGTGATAAATAACATTCACAGGAGAAAAATGTTTTTAGAGCATCAAATAGTTTAGTCTTATAAAATAAAATAAGCTTGTGGTGGTTAAACTACCCTTACATAAGAACATTTTATTAGTGTGTGAATATACTATAAGCTTAAGTTATAAAGATATTTAGCCCACACGTTTGAAATGAGATAACCACTGGATTGGAACTCTTGCCTGGCAGCATGCTGATCTCTTTCTTCCTCCCATTTCATTTAATTAGCAATTTGAAATTGGATCAGCAACTTTTAAACAGCTAATTAAAAGCCCTTTTCACAAAAGTGGTCCTGGTTATTTTTCACATGAGCATCAGGCTGCCCCTCTGCAGAAATTCTGCTGTGATCTCATTCCACTTTGGAAGAGGTGTGGAGAATCACTGGCACCTAGGGTACTGCATCTGCATCAACATCCCCCACTGCAAACCACACACAATACTGACTACTTGAATAAAAACAACAAACTAAAAAAAAGACACAAGGACATCATCTCAGCAAAAAAGGAAGGTCCAAAACTCTTCTATACCTGCTCAAATTTGAGCATAACCTAAATCCTACTAAAATGCAAACATCTTTAGATATAAAAGGGCTACTTATGCTTCATTGGAAGCTATAGGAAGACACATACAAACTTGCCTAGGTGTTAATCCATGTTCATTAACATACTTGTACTCTAAAAGTGCTTTAGAAATGAAAACATCACATGAAAGACTCTGTATGTGGCACATAAGCCCAAAAGGAAAAGAACAGTATATTATAAAACTGAAAGAGGCTGTACAGATTTTCTTTGCTATTTACTCTACTAGAGTATTTCTTACTCATCATCTTGAAATTCCTAGTTACAGTTAAATAAATACAATTCCATATAATGGTATTTTCTATCCCTATAACCACAATCTTCACTAAACATATTCATATTTATGGCTTATGCATTTAAGTACTTTTATCCAAAATTACTGATCAATAGTATTGTGTGGTAGCACAGCACAGATCTAATAGCTTTCTCAATAACCTTACTGAAATCTGGCTGACAAGATTTGACCAAGTCTATCTGACTTCTGATTCAAAGCCCACTTAGGTCTTTGGGCATCCTTTTATTTTATGTAAGTAGGTTCTGGATCACTTCAAGAGTGACTGTGAAGTTTCATCCAGGCTTCAACTCTCTGAACAATGTCAAGACTTCTACCTTTAGTTTTAAAGTACTGCTCGAATGTCTGAACATAAAACTAATATATAGGCAGAAGTGTGTGTGTGTGTGTGTGTGTGTGTGTGTAATGCAGGTATAACCTACCCTCTGGACATAGCAAAACAGGCTGTAGAATAAACACAAGCCATTCCCTGCAGGGTTTTGCCAATAGTTTACACTAAGTGGCAAATCATTACTATTTTAGATTATTTCTTGATATGCCAGTCATCTTGAACTCTTCTGGTATTTCCTGGGATGCAATGGGCAGTTGCCTAGAAATTTTGTATGTGGTATTTGATGCCAAATCACTGTGTAACATTTTATGAGATTACCTAAACATTTATGAACAAAGAATAAAAGTTATATATGCATAGGCACAAACTCCATCTAATTTGTTTAAATAATTTCAGACACTAAAAAACTCAATTCTCATATCAAGAATTCCTTCAGCAGACAAACATGAAGCAGTCTCTCACTAGTGGGAGACGTTAAAAGGAGCTCCTGTAAGCTACACTCCAGACAACTCCCACTGAAGTGTCAAAACTACCTTAAGTCTTCTTAGTAAGTCTCTCCTCCATCATGCTGAATTCAAAGGAAGTGTATTTATTCATTCATTTATTTCAAAGAGGACCAGGATAGCAGTCCTAATATGTTTGGGGGATAGTCAAATCATAGATCCAAAGGCTTGCTGCTGCTGCAGAGTAACAAAGAGAAATTCCTCCCAGCTTGAACTGAAACAGACATCAACAATGCAGGCTGCAGGAAGTTGTTATTTCTACTCAAAATTCTAAACAGCTGTTTTCAAGGCAGATTAAAAGATTTTTCAAAGTTTGGATTCAACTCAAAAGCTTTATCTAATGCATACTTTGTATTTGAGTATTTGTTGAATTAGAAATTTAATAGAGCAGCTGAGTATTTTAAAATCTTTTGGAAGATGTGAAAAAGGGATGTGAACTCTAGCACACCCTGTAAAACATAAATTTCTTACCAAAAGAATATGTTATTCATGTGCTCTGTACATTAGGTCAATTATTACTCACTTTCTTTGGAGAACCACCAAGTGCCTCCACCCTTTATAACAGAGCACTGTAATCAACTGTAGTAAGAATAGCAGAATTATTTTAATACACACTGGTGGCTCAGGCCTGAGCCCAAGAAGGCTTGAACAGTAAGAGACTAAGAAGGATTTGCCATCATCTTCCCTTTTTAAAAGGGAAAAAAATTAATGTTTCCTTGTACACCTTTGTAAATAATTTCAATTGCACATAAATAGGGAACAATTTATCAAAAGGAATGCTTTAAATTTGGCCTCCAATTTAAATACTTCTGTTATTTAATGACAAATTCCATAAACAATCTGATACCAAAACTTCTTCCACAGCACATCTTTCATTTCCTCTAAGCTATTTAACCTCTCATCTTCCTTGCACTCAGCAGCTGTACAAAGCACTTTTTCTGTACTGACATCAGCAAGTCACTGAAGTGTTAGTGCTAGATTTAAAATGCCTTCTAAAACCACGACATTTTGTATTGAATTTGGAACCAGGTTTGATACAACTTGTACTGTTATTTTAATATAGTATCACCTTTCATTAAACCATATTTTTTTGGGTTCCTACTGGGACCTGAGAACTGAAATAGCACAAAGTTTAATGCATGGCACTTCATTTTGTCCAGCCTGGCTCAGCCAAGAGAAGCATTTTAAATTATTTAGATAACCACACAGATTAAATACCCAGCAAGATAGCTTGCTAAGTCATTCATCATTTGCCATTCCTGGCCTTTGCTTGTGTCTAGCAATGTTTTCACTAGAAGAGCCATTCAGATGAATGGAATGCACATCTCCACTGAGTCTCCCCTGCCCAAGCAGCAGTCTAAAAATGTCTCAACCTGCCTCCAATGCTCTTTTCCCCAGATATGTGAAAACTGGCTAGATCCTCTCTGTCATCATATTCTTGCCTATCTTCCTTTCTCACCTGTATCTCTTGCTTTTGCTTTATGAGCCCTATAAGTCTACCAAATTTTAGTGTATAAAAACATTATCGTCTCCTTACTTCAATCCCTCAAAAAGTTCACAAATCATCCTCTTATTACTCTTTAACCCCTCAACTCAAGAACCAAGTAGCTGGAATTAGTTCACACCACAGGGTGTAATTCAATTTCAGACATAATATCTGCATCATTAAGCTATATCTTACCTTAAAGGTTATTGGAGCCAAAGTAACTTAACATCAACTCTCCTTTCACAGAATGCTTTCACAGAGGTGGATCACCCAATCTCTTTTCTCACTGGAGATCTTCTGGCCTTTGAAGCCTGTGGCTTGGAAGTAATTTTTGACCCTGTGGCTTCTTCTGAAGTCTGTATTAATCCAACTGTAAAGCTGACATACTTGCATTTTACAAACCTCTCCCAGTTACCACCCAAACTGTCCCACCAGGACATGGAGATTCTCATAAAGGCTCTCATCATATCCCAGCAGGACAATTATACTTCACTGCTTGCTGGTTTTACTATTACCTCTTATAAACATTTCAAGTCCAAGTAGTCTTCTGTCACTGTACTGCTCAACTGAGATAAGACATCTGGGCAATCTAGATGAGACCAGTCCAATAGCCCTTGAAGAAACTGTTCAAGGTCTGTCTCACTTTAAGAGCCACCTTAATTGCACTTTACAGAAAGTGCACAGCATGTTCTTTCCATTGTATGTTTATAATTTTTTTCTTGCTGTAGTTCTCAGAAACATAAGCAAACAGGAGCTGTTGAGGTCCTAAAATCTCCCATCACTGAGGTGCCCAGCTGCTTCCTAAATCGGGTTATCAAGTTATAAAAATTATCAAGTACCTAATCGGTCTCCCCATCTTTTCATATTAAGTGACAAGCAGGTAACTACAATTAGTGTCAAGTGCAATCAGGAAAACTCTCCTGACAGCATGTCTGTAGTTATTAGTATTACTCAGATTTAAAACCATTCCCTCTTCCACACTCCATGAACCACTGTAGTTTTGTCAGCTTATTTTTTAGTTTTAAACTAACTGTTCCATTTTTAAAATTTTATTAGGCAAGTACATTAGAAATCATCAGCATAACGTGCTTTCATTTCACAGCACTCAATCAATCACTGCCACAGGAAAAACACTCTCTGCATAACAGAACACACAAATAAGAAAAAAACACAGAAGATCTGGAATTATGAACACTTGGACAATGTTAGCACTGGATGTTCATTAAATAGCTAATAGGTCTGAATGGTACAGCTGGAAGTGTTACAAATCCCAGACTAACACTTATTTTAGCACATTTTCCACAGTCCTGGGCAACCTGCTCCACCTGATCCTGCTTGAGCAGGGAAATTGGACTAGGTGATCTAGAGGTCCCTTCCATCCTAAGCAATTCTGTAAGTTGCAATACAGTTAGAAATCACTCTCTCTCCCTGTAAATATTACAGTTCTATTTTTAAAAGAATGCAAATGCATTGTTTGATAGACAGGAGTTACCCCACTAACCAGCAGATATGCATTCTGGTGTGCTGCCTGTTTTTGCCAGAGATAAACTGATTTTCCAAACTTTGCTGAAAATTCAGCTATCAAAAGATTCAATGGAGCAACTTTAAGTAAGTTGCGCCATTGAAAGGAACCGAGATAAAAGGACCTAGAGCAAAAGCTGAGGGTTTAATCTTGAGACCAAATAGTACTATGAGGTCCCTGTGCATACAGAAATAAGGATAATGGTAAGTCTTGTAAAACATCACTGAACTTATGACCACTGCTGCAATGCCAGCAAGGACGCCTCTGGCTTTGTTCCATGGTGTGTGCAGTGGTGCAGGATGAAAGCATCAGCCACCACCTCCCCAAGGAGGCAACAACTGTGAGCTTACAGGTTTCTCCTTAGCTCCTGCTTCCCTATGACTGTCAGCACGTCTGTGTCAGAAGAAAAAGCCCTAGAGGGTCACAGAAGACCATTCATTGCAAGGAGTAAGGAGCAAATGGGGACAGTACTGAACACCTGGCAATCACTGGGTAAACTTTGCAAAACACATAAACATTGTGGATAGGATCATTATAAAACATGATCGAGATCACTTGGTGAGCCAGACTTACTTGAGTTAAATGCTTTTTAAAAATTGAGGCATACACTAACTTAAACACTCAGGGACAAGTAAAAAAGTGCAGAGACCACTCTCTCAGACTGGGAGACTTACAATCTGAATTACACCACCACAGAAAGAAATTAAGGCTGTGGCACAGCAGGCTCAATTCCATTAACCTAGCTGCGCTAGTTTACCTTGGGTAACACCTGCAACAGATACAAAGTAAATGTATAAGACCACAATCAAAATTCAGGCGCTTAAAAAGGTTCACATTTTTTAAAATATAAACCCACATGTATATATGTGTAAACACACTTGCACTTTTAATAACTTTCATGCTTTTTTAAAATTACACATCCATAGCCTTTGCACGCCTTCCTACAGGGAAGGGAAATACTGAATCTTGGTTTCTTTATGTAGAAAAATTCCACCTTTTTTTCCAAAAGAAGTTTCTTGTGGATAAAGAGTGCAAAGCCAGGCTCTGTTTTACGGCATAGCAGAATTTGGAGAGTGTTATTTCTCTCAGGGCTCCTTTCTTTTCAGACCTTATTTAGGCCTCTTTTCTTTTCCTACAGCATTTCTCTAAAGTGCCAAACTGTACAAGCTATCACAAAAAAAAAATAAAACCCAAAAAACCAAACTATTCAGTCATTATTCATGAACCTCTGAAGGGCAACTGGAAGTGAGAATGTGCCTGAACTTACAACTGCTCTTAGGTAGTTGTTTCCCACAATTTTTTGCAGCTTTTATGCTGATACAGGGTAGATTTCTTTCTAAATCTAACAGTTTACTTTAGAAAAGTTTTGTTTTTACAGAGATTTCAACAGCTCTGGTACAAATACATAGCAAAAAACTTACATGTGTCAAAACAGTGACACTGACCACTTTGAGCACCTCTGTTTAAGATGCATTTTCATTAGCATTTTGCAGCTGACCTACATAAAAGAATTGTTTTACTTGGAAATGCCTTCATCAGTTTATCCTTTCATTAGGTTAGATCTATGTTTTAAAAGAGGTTTCTTTTCTTTGTTAGAACTGGTCATCAAGAAAGTTTTAGATCACTTGTAAAAAACAGAGAAAATAAAGTAAGTCACAAACTCAACTGAGGCATCATGCATACTGATACCTGCTTCTGTGGCAACTCTAACAAAAATTCTCAGCTTACCAGCCCAAGAAGAAAAAAAGCTATGAATGGGTGATTCACAAGTAAAACATTTGTTTTCACTGTAACAAATGAGAGGATTTCAGATAGCGGTGCTTTCTTATATTAAAATATATTGCAGCCCAGAGAAGGAGTAATTTTCTCCATAAACAACTAAATAGGCATTGTTAGGTAAGTTCTCATCTGCATTTACTCATTCCCTATCTTATGTTCGACTCTGGGAGTCACCATTTCAAAGGCATCTTTTCTTTGGAAAGTTCTATGAGAAATCAGTTGTGGCCAGCTATTTTATTTTTTACAAATTTTGGCTGAAATTAGAAAAATGGGCCTGGTACAATGGTACTAAGAGGGGAATACCAGCCCTAAGATACACATTCTGAAGGCCACAAATGTAGCACCATGCTGCAATGACAACCAATATCAATAAAAGCTGATTCAATCTTTCAGCACACACACAAAAAAAGAATTTCTCTCATGATACAACGCATGAGAGGGATTCTTTCCAATTCTCCCCGGAACACTGCAGAGCACAGATCTGGCAGTGCAGACCAGTCAGGGAAGCTCCAGCTTTCAACTGTCTGCACTGTGTATATAGAAGTTAAAGCTGTATGATCTACATGTAACATCCCATAATTTCTCCATGTAGGTAATTTCTACAAAGCCTCTCCTCCACAGGCCTCCACTCTTCCTTTCTCAAGACACTACAAGGCAGACAGCAAGAACCACATGCAGGCAAAGCCAGTACAAGGTCCAGCCCGGCTGCACTGAGAGCTGAACCCAATTTTTTGCACAGCAAACAGGAGCCAGAAGCTGCCAGCAAAGCTGGAGGTAGGAGTCAGGTTCAACAACAAAGCTGTTTGCAGTACCAGAAGAATGATCTAGTGACTCTCCTGTGAGTACTTTCAATATCCTACATATAAGAACCAAATCTTACAGATTAGAACAATATTCAAATATTTTTGTGATAATTTATAACAAATATAGACTTCACAATTTGTGATTAAATTTGTATGTATCTCCACTGCTATGACTAAAAACAAAACAAACCAAGTCCAAACAATACTTTACTGCACATCTAAAGGTCAGTGTCCTTAGCAGCCAATCAAGAAAGCATGGAAATATAAAAAGGTCTGCCAAATAGCTGAATGAAAACTTTAGATTTGTTTGACTGAAGTCAAAACTTAATTTGGAACAAAATGTAAATGTTCAGCTTCATGTACAAAAGTTGGAGCCCTCACATCTCACAAGAGACCTAAGCCATATGTACTTAATCATTTATGGATCTTGATTAAGCTTATAAGCATATATCTGAAGAAACATTTTAAAACTGACTACATGATATTTTAAGACACACAAAGCATAGAGCAAGCAACACAGGACCAGTTATGGGGTGAACATGCAAGGACCAGAACAACGGATAAAAGCCTTCCTATACGTAAGATCCCTAAAAATGCTTTTTGGCATCAAATAACAGATTGAGCTGTAAAGTCAGTAAAACATAACTCTGTGACTAAATATATTGATCTTCAGTCTGAAGCCATTTGTCATAACTTTTCAGGGGAGCAAAATGTGTGCAAGAGTCCTTATTGCAGGCCTTTAAGTTTAGCCATCCTTCAGTTTGCTGCTGTAACATGCATGCATTCATGTTACAGAGCTGCAGAAACTACATATCTATGTCAACAGATATGTTTCTTGAAAGAAAGCAACAGAAATCGAGCTTATTCAAATGTTTGCCAGCTACCATATGCTGCAATACTACTTTAAATGCAACATAAGGCTTTGGGAACATACTTTTACTGCTATCTACACTTTGTTATTTACTTTCCATTTAGACTAAATACCAGAGACGGGGCACACTAAGGGGTGCAGTGTCCTCTTTGTAAAAACATTCTACCCGTTGTAGTATTTAGAAAGAAAAAAAAATATACAGAGCCCTACATTACTCTTGACCACTTTCAGCGGCTGCACTTTCACAGGGAGGCTCCAGGAAAGATATTTTTACATATGGCATTAATTCTGGGAACTTTTAATAATGGCCAAATATAATTAAAAATTATGCAAAAATTCCTGCCATGAAGAGAGCAGTACAGAAACGACTCTGTCTGAAGAAAAAGCAATGGTTTGCTCATATTCTGAGTCCATAAAAAACCAAAATACACGTGGTACATTTTTAATGTTTGAACTACATCAGGCCCAATTCTGCTCCTATGCAAAGCAAGTGGCAAAATTCCAGAATGCAGCAGGATTGAGCCCCTGATGTTGTCATATGCATTCAAATAAACAAACGGGTCTGTAACACATTCTAAGCTTCCACTGTGTTCCTCTAAATGAATCCAGACAGAAAAAGAGAAGCACATTTCATTGCATTTCTGCAATACAAGGATAACAACAATGTACAACCTCCTATTATATAGAACTCACCCTCTTAAAGTATTATCACCCAAATGTCTAAAGAAAAACAGTTTCTAAGAGTCAAGAAAACCTTTGTGCACAAATTTGTAGACAGCCCTACCAAATCTGTTTTTTGATCTTCCTGAGCTCCTAACATCAATTTTTCTCTGGACTTTCATAAAGTGCAAGATACAAGGATGTTTTCACGTGACACAAACATGGGCATCTCCCAAAGCCAGCTAAATCCCCCTGCTCTTTTACAGACAATAGAAAGAGCTGTCAATGTTCTGAATCATTCTCAGGGGAACATAAGCTAAGTCTCTGCTCTCAGTCTCTTCAGCAACTCTAAAAGAAACTGCAGAATTTGTAACTCACTCAAGTTATTCAGCATTAATAGTAAAATGGCATAAGGATGGCACTCAGTTTTTAACCAGTGGGAGATACTTTGCTTTGTTCACATAGTCATTTTCTGCTATCTGTGATTTCATTAATAATATGATTACTGATAAACTAAAAGCTGAGTGCATCTCTCAGATCTTAACTAACTCTGAAAGCTTGGGCCAAAATCCAGCAAGGCCCCTAAGCAGTTGCATAATTCTAAGCATATTGACATCTTGGGTTTGAACTTAAAGGCATGTCAAAGCCCATCACTGGACCACCGCCAGAAAACCCAGCAAACTCAGCATCTTCCTAAAAGAAGTTGCTCAAGTTCAATTTTTAACTGAGGCAATATCTATGAAATATTTTCCTTCTTGGGCTATGTATTTTAAATGTGTCTTAAATGGCTGGAGGAAGCATTCCCAACTTCACTACAGTCTTAATGTTGAGTTTATGTCAAGTCCACCTTTCTGAACACTATTCCACAGAAAAGCCAGGTCTGTTGTTTTATGACACAGCTGCACGTACTTGACAGTATGTCCAGGCAGCTTCTCCTGCTCTGGAAAGGAGCCAAACACCACACACAACAGCTCAGGAGTTAATGATACATGTGCACCACAATAAAGTTATTGATCCAACTCTGGTGAAGCCTGTCTCACCAGTGACATGGCATACACTCCCAGAACATGAAGAGGAACTCCACTGATAAAAGTGAATCTCAAAATTCCTTATGCTCATGTTTATAATGCTTTACACTAAGATTAACACTTCTAAGACATACAAAAAAGCGATTTGTGTGCCAAAATGGTCCAAGGCCAGCTGCTACCCTCTCAAAGTATGACTGAATAAATACATAGAAATACTTATGCCACAAATTTGATGGCATTTGTTACACTTTGAAAGCAGTGGATCTTTCACCAGATAAAGCCCTTGACCTACACAGAAGTCTTGCAAATCACCATTAAAAATCACATGGTGGACATTTACTGAGGTAATGTATGGAAAAACTACTTAAAGCAGTAGACACTGTTTTAGAACAGAACTACACAACTTGTCTCTGTAGCTAAGAAATTGGATCCAATTTTGTTCCAACCGCCTGCAACATTTTAAATGTTTTCCCTATCAGATTATTAGAAAAACCCCCACGTGTTTGGTTGCCTCGACATTGTTTTATTCAAGTCAGTTCTAAGTTATGACATATGCAGCAAAGGCTGGAATATTCTTTGGTGTGTGACATATGTGCCACAAACACTCTTTGACTGTTACTGTTAGTTGATGCTTGTAGAGAAAAGCACTAGGTGATATACAGCAGTAAATTACTTCCATAACTCTTAGTTTGTGGATGTACTTCTTACTGTTAGTTTGTGGGATGGCATAACCTAGAAGTCAAATCACAGCCAAACAGAAGGAGAATGTGTATGCCACAAAACTGTGGCACTTCACATTACGTTTATATCCAGAAATCATGTTTACAAAACAATCTGCTTCTCCTGCTTCTGCCAGAAATGGCACAGTTTAAGACACTATTTCTCCTGAGTATTTTCCTTTCCCCCCATCCCACTCCATGCACAGAGGTGCTTTAGTTTTGTTGTTTTGTTTCCTCCCCTCTTTCTTTTCCTTCTAATAAACACACAATTTTACTCTACAAGGCATGAATCTTGTCAATTTACTGGCTAACATCCATTCACATGTACATCAGAAGCCCACCAGCGAGTGTCAAATCCACAGAACTTTCCAAAGCTAGATTCAAAATATGGACCTCTTACTTAGCTGACAGCTGTGTAAAATCATATGCAGCCAGACAACTCCCCAGTGACCACACAGGTGCATATGCTGAACAAGGCAAGTTATTATAAGACCAAGATTAGTTTATACTTGAAAAGGTATCTTCAGAAAAAGATTTTCTCATGGTATAATGTGACTCTGAGACCAAAATCCACCACACCCTTTTTAGAGGGGAACATATTAGCTCAGCTAGGTAGAGAGGCTGCAGGAAATCTGTGAAAGCAGCCAAATTTCAGAGATTTTCTGGGAAGATATGACAATCATTTGGCCTCAACACAGCAGGCGAGCATTAACCAGGAATACCACAGCTCATTAATGTCTATTTTCTCTTTTATTGATAACTAAAAAATCAAACACGAGTTTTAAGTAAAAAACTGCCTATGGACTAGGCATGTAAGTTACAGATTTCCACCTCAATTGTGCTCAATAGCATGCATGTAATTTTAGGACAGTTTGACTTGGCTCAAATGGCTCTGTGCCACCAGTTTCTCACTCCACCCACCACCAGGAAGGAGCCCTGAGAGACAGGACTAAAGCTGTTATCAGGATTCAGCCTAGAAACTTGCCCTAATGATCTGGAGTCAAACTAGTCTCAGATCAGGCAATACAGAAGTAGCACTTAAAGCAATACTTAAGCACTTGTTTAGAACAATCTTCTAAACTTACACTTTACACCTCCTCATCAGACTGAAGGCTCAAAAACTTCACCCATGAAGAACAAGCAGTAATTGCTTGAAATTCCAAGTCTTTGTAGTAATATTCCATGCATTCTCACCTATAAGCATTTATTCTCTTCAAACTTAGGAACTTTAACCTAATTGCCCATTCCTCTTACTCCTCTCCAGCAGTGAGATCCCATGATGCAGAACTGAGCTATTTTTCAATCCTTGGAAAAATCTCAGCATTGATTTGAACTACTTTTATAACATCTGAGTGGACAACTGGCACGGCTTTACACAGTGCCAACACAGCAATTTTATCTGTTGTAGGGAGTGTAGGAAATACCTGATTCATCAGTTTAAGCACAGGAAAAAAACCCTTTGTTCCCCTCATAGCCATTGCTCTGTATCACCCACCTATGCTGCCACATAAAAAAAAGCCAACTGTTACTCCTCCAGATCCAGCACTGACAGCAGAGATCATCTGACACACTCATTGACAGAAACTTCATGAGCTAAGCACATCATCTACATGGAAGCCCAAAATCAGATTATTAATGTCTATTCTGTCCCAGGTTCATAAAGATGTAACAAAACCTATTCTATGAATAGAATGTATGAATTTCCAACTACACAGACCAATTGCTCTGACAAATGAAAATATTTTATTTGCATTTTTATAAAACTCAACAGGATTATACCTAAACATTGTTCACTGTACTGCTCACAAATGAAATCTTAAATTGGTTTAATAACCCTGAAAAAAACCCACATACCATATAAGGCAGTTGGTATCACTGTGTTTTCATTCGAAGATTATCACTATGGATATGCAACTAAAAAGTTAAATTAAAAACAATAAATCTGTACAAAATGGGAAAGAGAATTGAATAAACTCTGTAAAAGAAAACATAGCAAAGACAGAGGCAAGATGCTACTTATCACGTATATCAAATTCAAAGACCTTTTCTAATTACTTAAAAACTGAAGTTTGAGCAAAAGCACACAAACACTTTCATTTGCCATCTCTTCCGCTGGAGGGTTTCCACCACAAAAAAAAGTAAACTGTTACATCTGTGTTTCATCCTGGCCTCTATCCTT
Source organism: Urocynchramus pylzowi (assembly GCA_013397555.1). Lineage (NCBI taxonomy): Eukaryota > Metazoa > Chordata > Aves > Passeriformes > Fringillidae > Urocynchramus > Urocynchramus pylzowi. The sequence goes on along the minus strand of VZRH01001939.1, from coordinate 75,134 downwards.
ATGAAGTTCACATACTTCTAAAAACGCTACCTATAATTTATCTTCTGTCTTGAGACCAACAAAAACAAACACAACCAATTCAGCTATAGAATACAGTAGGTAATGGCCCAACAACCCTACTGCTAGAGGTGCTGGAACATAATTATTCCCACTGATTTAGGACACGTACCTCTCTCACACTGGGGTCCAGTAAAGCCATACGTGCAAGCACATCGGTTCGGAGCTACGCATCTCCCTCCATTCAGACATCCATTTTCACAGACAGCTGGATCAAAGGGAAGGCAAGAGTAATCTTTACTGAGCTGTTTTCAGAAAGACATGAAGGTATGTACTTGGCCAACTTGGATAAACTGGTAAAAATGATAAACATGCCAAACTCTTTTCCTAGAATCTACTTCATGACCTTTTACTACTTCCTGGCCTCATTATACCGTGAGCTCATCTTTTCAAGGGAGCAGAACACAAATAAAGGAACAACCACAGCTCCTCTGACCTCTCAGAGCTTTTCTCTTTGGGATCGCTGGACAATCCCATAACTTCAAAATAATATCTCTTTCAAACTTGTAACAAACAAACACTGATAGAGATTGCAGATAGACAATGCAGAGGAATATTTAATTTCTAAATCCTCAAATGTATTTGCTCCTCCAGTATTAAAAGGCCGCTTGCTGGTGTTAAATAAATAATGCTATTCACTAGGAAAGCAAAATTTAATCAATATCTATTCCATGCTAATTCAAGATACTCTTCCTCTGTATCATGTTGTCACTAGCTTCAGAAGTCAATTTTTTAATAATAAACTCCAAAAGCAATTCCTCTCAGAAATAATCAGAAAATACAACATGCACATGAAAAAGGAGATTTTAAATACAATTTGATGTTCATTGAGTAATGTTATTCTTTGTTCCATTTCACATTCACTTCAGTAGAAAGAAGATTTCCATTTATCCTCTTTATCCACTTGATATTTCACAGTGAAGGCAGAAATACAATTCTTAATCCTTTCACCACGTGATCCTCCTCCAGATTATTAGGGTAAATTCCTGGTCCCACTGAAGTTCATGTAAAGTGTGCCACTGATTTTGACAGAGCACAAAAGGTTTTCATTAAATGAGCTAAACACATTTTCTATGTCAGACCAATATTCCACTAGATAGCAGTATGACAGCCTTGGTTAAAAGCAGTGTCTACATCCTTATTTGAGTTACTTCACAGCATTCCAGCCAAGAAGAACAAGAGAGCAACAGAGTCAGTTTGGGAGAGATTTCAAGCAGCAGATCCAGGAATGCTTTTGACTAAGGACTGATTGAGGAAATAAAAAAATCTGTGAATCAACTCTAATAAGAAAACATCAAAATTTCTAAAGCATACTAGCTAATTCTGATGCAAACACTGAAATGAAAACAAGACTTTTTATTAAAAACCCTAATTTTATCTATAAAATGAAAACTGAATCCCACGTAAAATTTAGATGTATGACCCACTGCTCTAGTGGGTGAGAAGTCCTGGAGGTCAGTGGGAATTATGGCAGTGTGAGAACTACAGGATCAAGTTATCTCCAATTATTATGAAGCCACATGATGTTTATTTTAATAGCCTTGATCAGTAAGAATTCACTCAGCATTCATTACAAAATCATGAGTTTTTCTGTAAAATTTCACTGTACATGATCAAAAACAAGCTCAATAGCAGCTGAAGCTTAGTGCTAAAGAGTGTCCAACCCACACATCCCAGAATCCCTTAAGAGTATCTACATTCCTAGGAGTGTACTTACGCTGTCCACAGTGAGTTCCTGTATATCCCTTCTGACAGAGGCAATGGTCATCACTGCAGCTACCTCCGTTCATGCACCGGATGTTACAGTGTTGGACTTGAAAGGAAAAAAGATTTTCCTCAGTTAAATCAAACTAGTCAGAAACACTTTACTGTTTGCTAATTTACTTTTACCTTTTTTTTTAGGATTTATTCTGTGAACCAGAAAGTTTTCGAAGTCAAGAATGCACATTTTAGGACAGATATGGAAAATGGCACTACAGAACACAACACAGAGATTTAGAACACACACAGAGATTTAGAATTCCTAAGGAATACAGGACATGGTGCAAGAATTTCATGCACCCTCTCATTCAAATGAAGTCAAAGGCATTTCATATGAGCATAAATCCTCAACATTTCTTTCCTAATTTGTAATTATGAGAAAAAGCCTTTAATAAGGGAAAAGTACTAAACTTCTGGCAGACAGCACCATTAGAAAGGAGTCTTATCATCTGGAAAGTGGGGGAGGGAAATTGAAGGGAAGCATGTAAGGAAGCTCCTGAAGACAGTCCTGTTCTTCTAACACATGCAACACCAGAAGCTGACCTGGCCAAGTAAGATCTCTTGCATAAAAAGGAGAAATAACAGAGTTATTTCTTTCTGTATGCCAACTGTGGGCTCACCCCACCAGTAGAGCTGCTGTGCTTGGGAGCTGCAGAGCTCACAGACAGCCCTTCCCCAGAGACAGCAACCTTCCCCTCCCAAGGGCAGAGGCAGGGGAGTAGCAGCACTCTCTCCTCAGCTGCAGCCCCGCCACTTATAATGGTTAACAGGCAGCTTAAGCCCCATGCCAGTAAAACATAATATCTCTGAGTAATTTTTCTAGTAATAAGGGCAAATATATTTCTTAACTAGATGTTGGGAGCAACTAAAAGTATGTCAGGCCCTTCACAAGGCATAGAGAAGTGGGCAGACCTCCCGACAAAGCGAAGTCCTTCCTGCTGTCCAACACAGCTGTGAACTGGGGCCTGCACTCCAGTAAGCAGCTGGGAAATGGTTTTCCTCTTAACAGCAACCACATGAAAGGCTCCTCCCCAGATAGGATTACAGTCTGATCAGCGTTTCAGTAGATTGTGATGGAGCACTGGATACCTACACCATGCTGTCTGAAATGCTCAGGACTTAAAAATGGGAAATTGCATGTCCCGTCAGAGCCTGCCGCTAACAGGTGCCATGCCAAATACCACATTCTTCATCTCACACAAAACCCTTAGGCATCATTTCGCTTTTAGCGGTTCGGAAGTATGCGAATATTTTTTTTTTTTTCAAGTAGAAATAATAATTTTAACTGTACTGCCTTCTATAACAATATGATTTCACAAAACAGAAGTAAAACATACAACTGGAGAAAGAATTTAAAGCAATCTAGCATTTAAAACACTAGTAACCTTAATTCTTCAATTATAAAAGCAAAAACTGTATTACATTTCTAATGTGTCTAATAGTTATACATCTTAGTTCTGCTTTGGATGTACTTCAGTACTTCAAGCAACAAAAATGTACTAACATTCCTCAATAAAAAGTAAAATTGTCTGCAAATACAGAGTGAATATCTAGTGAAGATTTTTGGACAATGTCCTCAGTAGGTCAGAAAAAGGTGTATAGTTACTTTAAAATGTGTCGTTCAACTAGCTTTATAAAATCTTAGAAAAACAGAGGGGATTACAAAAAGCATAGGAAATGATATCATCTGTCAAGCAGGGAAAGAACTTAAAAACCACAAACTGATTTCAATTAGAGCAAGCTATGCCAAGAGCTAATTTCCATTCCCACATGAAAACCAAAGCCATTTAAATAGTTTGAACTACATTCGAGATTAAAAGGTTAACGGTAGCTTAAATGATGATTTTCATGTTATCTGTTCATGTATAAATAAAGTATATTTCCTCATTTTGGGATACACACACAAAGTTTCCACAACTTGTCTTACTGCTTCTTAAAAGAACTTTTCCAAGGTAAAATACTTCTTTCTCCTTTTAAAACTAAAATCATTATGGGAGACTGCTGGGACACCCAGTCATACTTACTAAAATGAGCCATTTAAATCAGTGAGCTTTCTTGCCTATTACAAGGCAAGAGGATCACTGACATAGTCAGTAAACTAATTACTTATTTTCTGCCCTTGTTTGTGGGAATGTTGTAAAGAGTACTTCCAAAATCATACAGGCTAGTCTGTAATATTATCCTTCCAAAAGTTTACAGAAACACATTCAAAGGCTGTCTGGAACTCAGATGATGGTTTTAAAAATGCATTTTTGAAAACTAGCATATTAATGCAGATCCAGGTTCTCTTTTCTCAGCTATATCAACAATTCCATTAATGTCAGTGGAGATACTCCAGTAAATGAAACAACCTGTTCCAAGCCACCACACTGACAGAGATTCAAAGAAAAAGCACAGGAATTACCATAAGACTGGTAAATCAATGCATATAGCTTTGCCTTATCTTGGCATGCACAGGAAATGTTAACATTAATAAATGATTGCTTTTAATCAATTATTGTTCTTTTTCATATCCAGTTGTAAACAGTCTGCACTGGAAATGTCTGAAGTCAAAACAGGAATAACTGCAGGAACATAACTTTATAAACCTACAAAAGAGCCAGAAAGACCATACATATCCACACAGGCTTTGAGTGTGGGCAATAGTTGTGGTTTTTATCAAAGTGCTGCCCTCCTAAGCATAACAATTCCTGACTCTTTAAAGAAATACCCAGCAAAACTGAGCAAAGACTTAATCGCACTCAGAGCACTACCACAAGCACAACCCCTCATGAAACATGCAGGAGCTCACCAAGCAGACGAAAGGTAGCACATGTGCTTTCTGCTCTAACTAACTAAGAAACGGGAGCCGGGACGGTCTGCAGGTCCCAGGTGGGAAAGCCGGCGGAGCCGCTGGCCCAGCACCTCAGGCTGTGGGCGGCAGCGCAGCCCGCGGGCACGGCAGCAGCGGCCGGCTCTCGCCGCCGTGCCACTGCCGAAGAAATGCTCCCAGCCCCGGCCGTGCATGACGCAGGGCTTTGCCTGCCAGGAGCTGTAAACAAGGAATGACGGCCGCATCGCATCCCAGATGCTCAGCGTGCTTTCTCTGTCAAGCGACTGACTCAGGAGAGAGATGGCGGCTAGTGCCAAGGCGGGACACGAGCCTGCTGCCCCACAGCCCTGCACAAGGCTTATACAAAATCCACAGTACCCTCAAAAACTCTGGGAACATTCGAAATTCAAGACCTTACACCACCTCTAACAGTAGCAGAATATAAGGCAAGGGGCTGAGCTCTAGGTTTCACTGCCATTGAGCAGACACCTCGCATAGTACCCGAGGAGTGGGGTCCTGGCGCACAGAGCCAAGGCCCAGGCTCAGCCCCACACCACGGACAGTCTCTGAGGAAGACTCCGGGCAGAAGTCTCTGAGGAGGAGCTCAGTGCTCAGCTGTGTCTCTGATTCTGCTGGCAGGGGAGCAGAGCAGGCCTTGCTCTGCACACGGACACTTGTCTCCATAGCACTCACCCCGAGCACCCACTACAGCTGCCTCTGTTACAGCTCCCTTCCATCAGGGACAGCCCCAACAGCAAATGCCTTCCCTGTTTAACCAGCCAAAACCATTCTGACTACAGAAGCAAAAGCAGGGGCTCAGCTCAGAGACAGGCCTGACCCATAACCCTGGGGGCAGCCTGATGCCCTCCTCCTTGTTTGCCCCCTGCTCCTGCAGGGGCAGAGCAGCAGCTCTAACACGTGGCAGGCTCACAGAGCATGAACGGAGCACAAAGAAGGGCCGGGCTGCAGCAGCCACAGCCACGGACACAGCAGCCACGGCCACGGTGCTGTGGGGGCGGCAGTGAAGCCGCTGCCACCGCAGAGCTGGCAGAGTACGGAGCTCAGGACATCTCCCGCGGCACAGAGTGCTGCACATCCACACACAGGTGCACCTGCAGTGTCAGAGCACCCACACATCACAGCCAGCGGCAAGGAGGCCTTCACACCTGGCACTCTTGTCTCCAAGCCTGCTGTAAGCACACCCAAAAATTCACTAATTACACAGAAATAACCACTATTCAGCCAGCAAGTTGACTGATGTCACTAAAATCCCTGCTGAGAAAACCACCAGTTGATCTTTTCAACCACAAATCAGATTCCTAAAGCTGACTCTTAACCAGAAAAGTCACAGCAACTGACCTGCATGAGAATCAAACTTGGAGACTTTGTTTTGCTCTCGAATCCACATGCTTTCCAATCTGCATTAAATATTTTATTTCGACAGACAACCAGAGTATAAAAGTCACTGCCAATTCAGTTTCTATCTATGGATGTACCTGCTAGAAAATCCATGCCCACTACTGATTGTTTAAGTACTAAAGACACACGTAGCTTAAAACATCCAAAGGATATCTCAGACACATCTCATATATCAGAAGCTATACACTTAATTCTGAGAAATCATGGTATTTTCACTCATACTTGCTATTTTTATTTTGCATGTGACAAAGACGTATCATTTACATTTGATTTTTAATTATTTTAATTAGAGTTTTTCTTATTTTAAAAACATATAATTGAATACATTTTAATGAATGCACATTCTGACAAAATATTAACTGTTACCAAAGGTAGTTGACAGTAACCATTTGATTTCAAACAGTACTTTTTATGTTTACTTTGTTTTCTAATTGCAGATCTAAGTCATTGTGGTCTATTGTGTAAATAGATATTCATGGGTTTTGTCTACAGTGCCAACAGCACAAATTATTTACATAAAGTATGGTCTGTAAGTACTAATGATGTTCTAAATCATAAAAACATTACACATGAGTGAACAGAAGCAGTGGAGTCTTTTTCTCGACAACCTGCCAGACACTTTTGCTTTTAGAACTGGTATGTTTTAATAAATAAAGGGGATGTAACTACATACATAAAATGTATCTTACATTACTACAGAAATTGAACAACTCCAATGAAGGCTAAAACTGTGGAGAACTGGAGAACAGTGGTAGAGTATTTCAGAAGAGCTACAAGAAGAACAAAAAACTTTACCCTATTTTTCTTTTGAGTCTTGACTCATAAAAGACTTCAGTGGGGCCAAAGAAAAACATGAGGTAAGGCCTACTTGTTCCTGCCAAAGGTGCCAAAACATGTAGCAGATACAGGGATGTATCTGTCCTTCTGTGCCCCAAAGGGTATGTGGGAGAAGGTCATACCTTTCTTTACTGGCTTACAGGACTAAGGCATAAGCACCTGGTAAAACAGCAGCTGCAAACCCAGGCAGGAGCACACCACCACACACATTTGTGCAGCATTATGCACCAATCCCTCCCTCCAGTACTCTCTGGGAACTCTATAGCTCCACATGTTCCTCATGCTGCCCTCTCCCTAACATCCATCACAGGAGCATGAGATGGGTTGAACTACAAAGAACAATATTTACCATTTCAGTACATGCCATTCCATTACATTCTGCAGTTGCTAATGTTTTTCCACTGTTTTTGCATAAAAAGGATGCTAAAACCACAAACTGAAATGGTCAGTTATGTGGGAAAACTCTTATCAACCAGGAAAGCAAAAAAATGGCAAAGTAAAAAATAAGAAGCAAAGCAGACCACACACTGAGTCTCAAAAGATATTCAGAACTAAAAGGATAATCATTTTGCATAATATTAGAGACCTCAGCTGAGCACATCCCCCACTGACTTCTGTTAATATGTTGTTCAGATAGTTACAGGCATTTGTGGGAACCAGTCTCCCCCAAAATTCTTTCCAGAAACTTCACATGTCATAAAAAATCTAATTCATCTACATCCTAAGAGACAAGAACCACGTTCAAATGAGAATACAGAGTACTTTACAGCTGGCATCTCAGATATGAATCCTGCTCTATTTCAAACACTCAACTCATGTTTAGCCATTGAGTTCTCTTTTCATTGAATGAATTTAATTTTACGTATTTTTCCATGGCTCTGGGGAACCTTCCTTGAAAATTTGAAATACAAACATTTCTAGGAAAAGTCATCAGTCTGAAAAGTTTCATTTTCAAAGAATCTTTGTTTTTCTGATGAAAGCTGTTCCACTTAAAACCTTGAGCAACTCTGTACCTCTAGTACCTACAGAAGTGTCACCTGAATAAAGTCAGCAGTATTATATTCAGAAGATATGTACTGAGCCTGGCAAAGAAATGCTCTAAAGCTTGTAAGCCTAGGTATTAGCATACAGCATAGTGTCTGGTTTATAATCCTTGAAATCTGAAGGAAATTCCAAAGCATGTCAAGATCAGCCAACTGTCAAGAGTTGTTTCTCTGTCGTTACAACTTTTGTCGTATACATGCTCATGTCTACCAGTGAACAGAGATAAGGAATTTTCCAGAAAATAAGGAGGACTGGAATTAGTGTCACAAAGTGGCAAATGAAAAGAGCTTCCAATAAGAGTGATTTGGGTTTGATTTGGCAAAAAAAAGAAGCGTCTCCAAAAGCCCATCTCTGAGTCATTCTTCAGTTTCATCATAGAGAGCTACACTTCCTGTGGTAAAAGTGCATCTGGTGACTCAGAGGTTATTGGTCTTAAATACTGACCACTGAACTATTTTACATACCTTAGTAACTTCACAGACTCAAAAGAGCAATATCAGACACACAGAAGAAATACTTACTTGATTTTGAACCACAGGAGGGGGCTATCTGACCATTTGGGCATGTGCACATGTTTGGTCTAGAGCAAAATCCATCCCCACAGGAATGTCTGCAGATTGCTATTAAGAAAACATAAATGCCTTTAAAATATGTCTCAAAAACCTCAAACACATAAAAAAACACCTGATAGAAAATTCAGTAGCATAACATAAATACCCACAAACTCATTAAACCGAATACAAAAGATCCCAAAACAGTTCCTCCTGTTCATCTGCAACTTTATAGGGAGCGGCTAAGACCTAGACCTTCACCATCTGCTATGAAAAGGTCTGGGAACATGCCACAGGCCACACTGGATATGGGGAGATTTCCTTGGAAAAGTGAAACTGCTGTCCATTTTACCAGACCTTCTCGGAGGAAGGATGGCATTGAGGCATCATAATGCTTCCTTTATTTCTGCACCACACACAGATAAGAGCAGTAATTCCCATCTGACAGCATGCTGCTGCAGGATCTCTGGAGAGTTTTATCAGCCGTGGGCAAAGTGCCTTTAGGAATTATTTCTGGTACACTGTTCTACTACACATGAATATGCACATAGCACTACAATGTATGCATATATTTATATCTCTACATATATATTTCAGGGATATGCTCCAAAGAAGTGGAGAAAATGCATTTGCTGGCCTGATGCTGTTGCCTGCTTCCATTAACTTAAATAGATTAACATATTCTACTCATTCCCAAGAGTTCACACACCCCTTGGAATCCTTTACTACAGACTTAAACAGAACATGTGGATGAGATTAATCTTTTGCTAAGTATTCGTATCACATCACTGTGTTGTAGCCCATGAAACTTTGTATATTAGCTTAATATATTTTAAATGGTAAAGCAATCATGTACAGCTGCTATTGAAAACATACAGAAACACATTTCCGTTTTGGTGTACAATTAAAACCACCCTGAGACATAGAAGGACAAAGATAAACATCAGTCATAACACAGAACTAGATTAACTTACGGACTATGCATTGGTTTCCACCAGGTAACGTTTTCCATCCAGGGCAGCAGTAGGCATTGTAACGTGATCCACACACATTTGGTCTGGAAAAAATAAAAAGGATAAGGATGAATTCTTATTTTTACTCAGAAATATGTTTTAGAAGTAGAGACATAAAATGGAAAAGGTAAATCACTGCAATATACATTTCAATAATTAAATTAAGAAGTGTTGTATGTTTTTGGCCTGTAGTTGTTGGGATGTTTAGGTAACATACACTTCTATAAATTAAATATTACATTACAAGCTCAAAATTGAATCAGTAACATCTGAACAACAGGAACAGAATGGGAAAACCTTGTCTCACAACACTCCATATCTGAAGAAGTAACCATACAGGTTTTTTGACCAAAACTCACACTTAAATAAAAAATGAGGGATCCCATCCAGCATCATTAATAAGCACAAATTAAATCTAGTGCTCTTTGAGTGGGAATTTTTAATCTTCCTGTTGCTTTCTTTTCTTTACTCTAAAGCACTATTACTGTTCCCTGTTTTGTCTATGAACAAAACTATATTTGTGTGAGTGAAACATGCCGACAAGAACATTAGCCAAATAAATGAGTCAAATATGTTAATTCTTCATTAGGAAAAATTACTTACTACCAAAACTAATCAAGGATGTAGGTGTATGTAGTGATAGGGTCCTATGAAGTAAATATGAGGGGCCTACTGCCCTCCTTAAATGATGTATCCACAGGAATTTTTCTTTCCAACCCTTTCCTCTTATCCACATTTACCCTGTCAAATAACTTTATTACTAGAATTTATGACAGCTGAAAGCTGACAGGACATGACACTATTCCTATCATGATTTTATTGATAAAAGTAGAAAAGCTGAAATTATTCTATGTCCTTCATACATAGAGGGACAATAGATTTTTTTAATCTATCTTGTCCTATTTATTTGATGCATCTAGCCATGCAAATAAAACTAGTAAGAATCTTTTCAAAAATGGGAACATGTGCCTTCTTTTGTTTTACGCTTAATACTCTTAGCAGAGGAAAATTTTACAACCTCTGTTAATATTGTGAGCAATTACTCAATAGATTAGTGCAGCTAGAACCAGCTAGAAACTTCCTAGGAACTGCTATATTAAAATATTGTATACAGATTAGAGACAGACTGAAACATTTACTGTTTCAAGAAGGGTCCTCTATTATTATTTTGTCCTTGGTCCTTCAGAAAGTTCTTCATTGCTAGTATTGCAAGGTCTAAGTAAACAATAGTTAAGGTCTAAGTAAACAACAGTTACTTCATATGGTGAGGCAACTTAAGACAAACAATCCCAATATATACAAACATTTCTTTATGCACGTTTTCTAACTAGCGAAAGTTATAGACTCTATTTATTTAGGGATATGCAGTTCTAATGCAATTTCAAGTATCCTGATTACACCAATTTCAGTGACACCTATTCTGTCCAACCATGGCCAGAAACTACTTAAGTCAAAGCAAGCACTACCATTACCTTCCACTGGTTCTGGATAATTACAAAGTAATAACTGAGGCAAATGTGAGCAACACAATTGGACTTGTTGCAGGGTCCTTTTCCCTTCCTGCAACTGGTGTTACAGACTCAAAGTCTTATTCATTTAATTCCAATGTATTCAGTTTTAGTAATGTCAGCTACTTCCCTGCAGGGCTATAACCATGTAACTTTCCTAGAGTTCCCTGTTCATCAATGCCAAATGTTGCTCCACAATCATCTGCCAAGTAAGACTGGCAAGCAGACAAGTGAGATTGCTTTTCACCTTCTCCAGTCAGAAGAAATAATGGAACTTATTAAGTCAGATAGAATGAGTTTGTTGCTATCTGTTACAACCTACGGGCATAAACCACCCATTTCCGATTCCAGTTGGTGAGGATCTATAGAAGGCTGACCATAAAGTGATGTTTATGTACTCTGTCAAATTTCAGTCTCAGCAAGTATGTGGCTTTGGAGACCATCTGGTCCACGTTAAGAGTCAAAAGCAGATTTCTGTGTCACAGAGAAACCTGGTTTTAAAAATCATTTTCCAAAATGGGACTCTGGAAAACCTAGATGTGCCTGCAGCCATGAGGTCAGAGACCCTGAGAGCCTGGAAGCTGTCCACAGGGTAGGCTAAGCCATACAACCAGGAGCCTCTAACTCTGGTACAGTGTGCTTAGCTTTGAAAAAAAAAAAAAAAAAAAAAAAAAACCATCAAACTGTACTTCCATGGAACAGTTTGAGCCTGACAAGTGCATTTTCCAGTGGAACACTTTTTCGTCAGAAAACTGCTGTCTAGCTTATAAAAGAAACCTATATTAAAGTCTGGATGTTGCTTCTTTGAGACAGAGGGAGTGTTCTTAAATCATGCATATTTGTGAAATGACTTTGAAAATAATTAATTTTGAATGTTAAATTAATTGATATTTATGAGGTGATCAGACACTATAGCAATAAATCCCCATAAATGAAGTATTCAAGGCAATAATAAATAATTTACCTCATGTAAAATCACGAAATCCATCAATCAAATTGTAAAGGCTCTATCATGGCACTTACTTTGAACAGTTACCCACTGTGTGTTAAATAGAGCATATTTTCCTGCTGATATTATAAGCCATGAATACTAAAGTGTTTTATATTCTTATAAAACTGTTTTCCTGAATAGCACTAGAAACAGGATTCAGTTATAAAATCTGATTTGTAATGATAAAATAAGCAAAAACATACCTATATACCCTGAAACTACCTACAGCACCTTCCTTTCACTTCAAAGCCCAGAGAAGGAATACAGAATCTCAGAAGCCATTAAAATTTAAAAAAAAAAAAAAAAAAAAAAAACAAAAAAAAAAACAAAAAAAAACCAAAAAAAAAAAAAACAACAACAACAAAAGTCTTATGTTTTATTTTAGAGACACTTAATGAAGTTGTAAAGTATAAAAGGATTTCTGTAATGGTATGGTGCTGAGAGACAGGATGGCTGATGCCCAGAGTTTCATCAAAGATGTCCAAATTAAACAAGATATTATGTCTTTGATTAATGATACTCAAGTAGAAATTCAGTAGCAAAGTGAGTTGAATTATCAAGAGACATTAGACAAGAGTAATCAACCAGAAAAATCTTGGAACAGCAGAGAGAAAAAGGTTATCTGGAAATTCTGATAACTAACACTTGAGAATGATAGGTTTGCATAGATATTGACAGCGCCTGCATGCACCAAACTACAAGATATTCTTTTCAGAAACAGCCACAGGGGCCCTACACCCCGTTATCAAGTAAAGCCGTGTGGGTCCCTTCCCAGCGTGTGGGGAATGAGCCGGGCAGAGCTGCAGCATCGGCTCCTTGAGATGCATCACCACCTCCAGCTGGCACAGCCTCTGAAATAAAAGGTCTCCTTTTTCTAATACTGATGATACAGGGCAATACTGATGTCACCCACATAAAGGACAGACTGGGTCTGTCCCTCGCGTGCTTCCAGAGGCCTGGCTCAACAGGGGTGCGAGGCTGCCCGGCTACCCCAACCTGCAGCCAGTACCCAGGCACTGGGTGGATTGGCAGAGTGGGCACACAGAGGTAAAATAATGAGAAGCAAACCATGTTAAGCTTGGCAGAGTCTTCTTATCAGCTATAACCAGACAGCGAGGGTACATGACAGCCAGAGAAGTGAGGGAGACTTTCAAAAGCCCTGTGTGAAGCCGGCAGCAGCAAACACCCAGCCCGGGAATGGCAGGGACACCTCTGGCATTGGGACTGTCCTCTCCAGGGTCTGCCGTCAGAGCCCCGTGCTGCAGCCTGCCAGGGGGGAGGGCTAATTCTCTACATCCCCACTCTGCCCTGCCTGTGACCCCTTGAGGAAATTACAGCCCTCTCCGGAAGAAAGCATTGCCCATCTGCAGCTCCCATGGGAGGAAGAGTTTCTGGCACTGCTGTGAGCGAGGCTTCAGGCAGAAATTTTGTCAGCAGCACTGCCATGCACTGGCCAACGCTGGCGTAATCCACGCTGAATCAAACCCAAAGCACGGGTCTCACATAAATCAGAAACCAGACAGAGTGGGCAGAGATCAGCTGAGAGAGCAAGAGAAACAGCTGACCACCAGTTAGAGAGCTGGGATGCAGGGATACTGGCAAGGGTTTCTCATCACTCCCTCAACTCGTTTTTCCTCTCCCTAGGAAAACACACGGGGATTCTTCCTTGCAAGAGAACATTTCACGAACAACTTCTATTAACTATTTGGCTGCAGTGGTTAGCATACGACCCAGTTTTCTGGCAGAAAAATACAATTTAAAGCAATATCATCAGCCAGCAGTTGTTTTTAGAGAAAGCTTTGCCTATTTTCCTCCTTATGTGGGTAACTCTGGTAGCTGCTAAAACTGCACCCAGAACTATTTGCTGATCATTTCCACATAAAATTGGAGCAATGTTTCCATGCTTGCATTGGGCAGTTAAAAAAAATTACAAACTGCACCTGAAAAAATGGGAGGCTGGTCTTAAAAATGTGCTTGTTAAGGCTCCAGAATGTGATGATGAATAGCTTTTATTAGTAGGTTTCTAGAGACACAAAATCAGATCTATACTTTTTGCTGTAAACAAGCTTTATGCACATATCTAAACTTCTCAGTGTGACAGAATAAATACTAAATGCACAGACTGGAGCAGCTCTGCTGACTCCACTGGAGTTCTACTCAGCTTTCCCACAGAATCGAGAACATCCATCGCCAGATATAGTCCAAACTTTAGTGGACACAGCAATGAGCAACATGATTTAAGTTCACCCTGCTCTGAGTGGGCATTGGAACACATGGCCTTCCATGATCCCTCCTCACTTAAATGACACAAGCCAAGCATGCATAAATTAGAGGTCGGTATCTAAAGCACCTCCTTTAGCTGTGCTGGCACCTACCCCCTCCTCCAAGGAGCAAAGCAAAACTGGGAAGATCTGGTTCCTGAAGCTATTTATTTCAATCATATAAAAGGAAACCCTACAAAACTGTGCTATACTCTGGAACAAACACAAAATTTAACTTCTTTTATACTATAAAGAATAAGCATGCACTTTTAAGCAAAATATGTATTTTTACATAGAAAGGATTGTATTTGATGTACTCATTTTTACACTGCAATAAGCAAGCCTGTGCCATGCAGAGAGCCTAATATGATAACTATTTCTCACTCTGACAGTAAGGATACCGCTGTCCCAGAATCCTGTCTCAGTTCAACTAAAAAAATAACACGCTGAGCAGCTCTACGGGTATCTTTGGCTCTGGCCAAAAGTCCAAAATTACATGCAAGTTTCCTGCAGCAACACTGAACACTTTTCTAACCCTAACCTCCATCACACTGTGACAGCTAAATACAGCAATCCAACAACAGCATTGACATTAAGAGAATTCTTCTGCAATTGCTCTGAAAATCCAACCCTGTCTTTTGCAGGGACGCGCTCATCTAACCTGACAGCCAGGCATTGTTCTCATTCATAGCCAGGGACAGACTCGTTTCTGGCATGTATTCCTTCTTTGTTCCACTTGAGAATGTCAACCGGTCCAGTTCAAAACCCATCTACATGGCTGTATAAGAACAGTACAAGAACATCACCACAAGAAACTATGTGCTGGGCCAGACAAGTGAGCGGATAAACAGGAAGGATCCATGAGGTATTTTCTTANAAAAAAAAAAAAAACTAAAAAGATATATTCAGAGGACAAGAAGTCTTTTCTATCTGGTAGCACTAAAAACATCCCATGGGAAATGGATGAAACTGTGGGCTAAGGCAACAATTAACTGTCCAGATGTCACTTCCGAGAGGGGAACAGGGAGAGATCGTTTCACACCTCCAGGTCTACTCCCCACACTCACCATGTACCCTCTAATGGTTACTGAGGAGGCAAACCTCTAACAGTTTCCCAAGGGAAAGCACCCAGGGAGCTCAGGATTTCCACCACCATGCCCAAGCTGAGCAGCAGCACAAGGGCTGGTGTGGGACTCACTGGCCAGACAAACCCAAGGGTGCCTAGCCACTTATTGAGGCTTCCCCGGAGGCTGCAGGCTGTGCTGGTACCACCCACCATCCCCCCCATGGAGGACATTCAATCCTTTAGGGAGTCTCCTATACCTGACTCTTGCATCAATACCATCAGAGAACGTCCTTAGGTGTTAAGCAATGCTATTAATTTGTGTAGTAAGGGCTCTCCCTTAGGTTACTGAAGTTTTATTTTAGGTAAGTTACCAGTATTTCTCCTCCCTTCACTACACACTATTCTACCCTTTGTCTCTCTCCTTGCTGGGACAGTGACTCCACATTTTCAAAAGGCCATTACCTGCACGTCTGCCATAAGGAAATAGGAAAACCCTGGTTTAGTTCAACTTGTCCCTAGCAGACACTGGTAATTTACTCTGTACACGGGGAAGAGAAAAAGATGGAATATTAGTGGGAAAAACAAAGAAGAAAAGAGACAAGAAAATAATGTTCCTGAAAGGAAACAAAGTTTAGTTTGAAACCTCAGCTGAACATCACTGGATATTCTGATGTCCTCCAGCAAAATATGAGAGAGAGGGAAGCTTGAAAAAGAGGATGAAAATGATTAAGAGTGTAGACAAAAGAACTGTGGCTTTCATTTGGTATTTCTGAGGCTGTAATGGTCATGAATCATTTCATAAAATGAGAAGTAGAAAGGAAAACAACAGATTCTCCAGCAATTCAACACTGAAAATATTTTTCCAGATAAAAGCTAGACCTCCTTCATACTTCAGTGAAAATCTACAAGCAAAACCAGAAGGCAGAGGTTTTAATTAAACAGGCTACATTTTACATTCCAATGTACCTTCCAAAGAAGAGCCCAACTTTACTGAACTGTCACAAAAAACCAAATTATTGTCCTCGTGCCTCTATTTGCACACCAGCCTTAGCATGAATGAGGCTGTTCAGTAGGTCTGAAATCCTTCTAAAAAGATTAAACAAATAAAACTAGGTGGGAAAGTCAGAATGGATGAGAAAACAACCAAAGGAGAAATGTAAAAATGAAAAGCTACAAATATATTTCCCAGCACAGTGCAATGATTAATCAGAAACACTCCAGGCCACAATTGCTCCATTCTACAAAAATATTTACTGAGTCTGGGGAGCAAGACCAAAATGACAGACATGCCTCTATATCCTCTTCATCTTTAGGGTTCAGCAGGGAGATGAAGAAGGAGATGGGAGTCACTCTCATTGCAAAACAAAAAAGTTAATGATTAATTTCTTACTATTTTCATATGTGCCCATTCAAAGATCTCAAGGGCCTAAAATCTTATTTAAGTAGAGATGGCCTCCTATTACCCAGTGTCTACCACATTTTGACCAAGAGGAAATTTTCTCAGTGATCCATACAGCTAAATATTTGGGGTCTTTCATTTTGTGTAATACTATTCTAACAATCACAGGTTGCTCAGTCCATGAACATATTTAAAGTGACCCTTGTCAAAAACTGTATTGAAGTTCATACACTAAACATTCAAGATTGCAGGATGGAAGAGGAATGACAAAGACTGTCCTAAGTGAGCAGCAATGTTGAGCAACACACCACAGGAAAGGAAAATAAATATACATGGAAACAGAAGCTGTAATCTCATTTGATAAGGACGACTGTAAGTGAAGCTGACAGACGGACTGTTCCTGCCAAGTTCTGACCCAGAGATCCTCCCTTTGCTCCCATATCAACTGAGAGCAGCCCTACTCTTACTTCAAGTCTGCATCCTCGAGCCCAGCACAGCCCCAAAGGTTCTGACACAGTGAAGCTGCACACAGAGCAGAACTTATCCAGTGACCAAGGGAAACAGACCCAGGTGATACAGAATCTGATGAACAACTTGTGGAACCACCACTGAACACAAAACGTATCCTGTGCTGGTCACAACAGGGGAGAAGTCTACTTTTATAAAACTTAAGTAGGCTCTTGACTGAGAAAAGTGCAGCTATGCCTAGCCAGAGTTTCTTCTATCTCCTCAAAGCAATTCTCTGAGGAAAACTGCACTGCAAACTGCACCCTGCTCCTACAAGACACACTTTCTGCAGGTGCTGTTCTTCCCCCAACTCTTTATGCCTCCAGTTTCTAAACACAGTACACCCCTGTCAACAAAAGTTCAATTAAACACTAACAAACTGAGATCAGAAAGTCTCCAGAAAGTCACCACCAAAGATAAGATTAGACAACTGCACACCAAATCCAAAGAAGAAAATAATTACCTGGAACAAAAAGAAAGAAACAAACTGCTATCCATGACATCTCTTGTCTGAGTAAGGGCTATGGGATAAATCTGTTTCTAACCTGTGAAGCAATTGTCATAGCAACAATCAGCCTTAAAGGACCCCTCAGTATGTACCTTCCTGCAATGGGACACAAAGTGACAACGCTAATGTGAAATACATGAAGCCCACCACAGGCCAGCAGGGACTGGTCCTGCAGCACCTGGGGCAGTATATCAGGCCAGCCTCATACAGCCAAGAGCTAAGCAGACAAAAATGAATAAATAGATAAATGAGGGGAAGAAAGGAAAAGACTTAGATCCAGTCTTGCCTTCCTGATGTTCAACATGTCATCCTGGCACAGTGGTGCTGGGTCATAGAAAACCTGCTTCATCTTAGTCTCCTAGGCTGATTTTACAACATTTCCAAAACAATCGCGTTTCAAATGGTACATCAAGAATGCTGCTATACTGTTGATTGCAACCTTTTTCCTCTGCTTGCTCTATTTCTGACCTACTACCATAAAATGGCAAGAAAGTAATTATCTAATGTATTTTAGGAGAGGCACATGGTACTTCAAAACCATTTGTGTCCCGGTACAATATAATATGAGAAAGATCACAGAGAGGAAGACTGGCTAAGCTGTCACAAACAGAATCACATGCCTCAGAGCTTCCTCTGAAAGGGAGACTACAATAGTATTCACCAAGAGTTTTAACCACAGGGTGCACTGGCATGCCCAAAATGAATAAAGTTCTAGTTTTGCCTTAAAAACTACACAGGCCTAGAAGTCTCTCCCCAAAAGTGATAAACCAGAATTTGGATTAAGGCTATGCCTTCCCAACAGATGGTGTCCAAATAACACAATTCAGATATTGAAATGGAGACTACAAGGACTACAAAGCCCTGAAGATTATTTACTTTTTACTGTTTTTCTCCTGCTCCCCAAAGTCACACCTACATCAAATCACATCATACCGAAAGAGTGGAAACACATATATGAGGCACAGTGCCAATATCTACGAACTCATTTCACTCTATAACTAGATTTCCAAGGATCATGTAATAACAAAAGAACAGTACCACAACCACTGGCAAATATATTCAGAGAGGTGTAGAATACTAACACTACATGTAGTTGCCAAAGACTTCAGTTTCCACACTAGGATACGCTGGAATAGAAGTTCTTCATCCTCCATGTAAGCTTTACCCCACAGGCGCAGAGAAGAAGGCCAGCCATGCCACCTGGAAGCCAGGTAAGTGCTCCAGCACATGGGGTATTACAGCAACCTGCATGTATTTTTAATTAAGTTTTTTATTTCCAAGTATTCAGGCTGCCTCCCGCTTGCAGAGTGGCATTGACATGGTGGCACCAGCAGCTGCCCAGAGGCGTGCAGGCCACAAGTGGCAAGAAAAATCTTTGAGGTTTTTCAGTATAAACAATTATTTATCAGTACAGAAAGTCTGCTTTTCTTCAGCAGACTTTTAGTGGTAAAGATTGGTTTAAAATGAAAACCAGAAGCTCTAATTATATAGCTGAACACTAGAATTAAGTTATAGATTAATAAGATTATTCTATTTCAGGGAGCACTGATGCATAAAAAGGGTCAAATCCAACCAAGTTTGCACTCAGGGAAGTGTATCAGTAAACCTGTGGTCTTCATTTGAGGTACCCAAAAGAAATTGGTCCAAAAAGCTCAAACCCCTGTTGCATACCTTTAATCCAAGACTTTTGTGAATCCTTTTGGAGCCAACTATTCTGTTCTCCAATATTCACTATAATTTCAACTTAATAAAAACAAAGAAACTAAATCATTCTTGCACAAATACATTTAATTAGTCTTCTAATTAGAAACATGTCAGAATTCAGCTATCTTGAAGAAATTTCAGTTCTTTCTAAATTTCTGCTATTTGTTAAGCAAATCATTGCTTTCTTTGGTCATTATACTGAGAAGAGACTGATAAACAGGACAAACATTGCTTAAAATGTTATTAAGAACTGAGTGATACTCATTAGTGTTTGAAGTCTTCTAGCATCATCAGAAAATGAGAAATCTTAATTAATTCTAAGATCTTTGGGTACAATACTTCTTGTATTCAGACAAATACTAATCAGAACACCAGTAAATTATTTTTTGCTTTATATTTGAACGACTGAAACACATAGGAATGGTAGTCTACAAGTATATATTGTTTAGAAAGAACTTCCTGTTCATGGCCAGTTTGTAGAGTTTATTTCTTACAGAAGTTGACACTGTATTCTCAGGTGCTTAAGGGATAGCAGGATAATGGCTTGATGCCTTATAGCTCAATACAGTAACATCTGTGATAAAGTTCTGGGGATCTGGAGAAGTGTCTCACTAGCAGCTTATTATTTTAACTTCTGAATCACAATGGATTCCAGCAACATTTCCATAACCAGAGAGTCTAGTTATATTTTTTAATAATTACTGCCTTTATTCTGATTCCTTTCTGATCACTTAGAGGCATCAGGCACCAGCACATAAATATATATTGAATGAGGCCAAACACAGATGGCATTAAAAGGACTTCACCTTTAATGCCTCCAAAGCAGGATCGATTCAAACTATCTGAGCAGCAAGTGTAATGTCTTAAAATAAGAACCTAAGAGGCACTTCTAAGTAATTTATAATTATTAAAATTAAAATATGCTTCTAGAATCACATTATGCATTTGGACAGCTCATTGCCATAAACAATGAGGCAAAGGTCACACAGATGAAAGCAAACATCTCCTTCAGTCAACAGCTTGCAGTAAAAAATGTTTAGTAGGAAAAATCATGAGAACTGAAACAGATCTTAAGCTTCTTCATTTTCACATACAAGACCAGTATTCACACACAGACTAACCTCAATACTTTCAAATGCTTAAAGACTTCCAATAGTCATTATAATCAAACACACAAAGTGACTGAAGTATAAAAGGGTTTTCTTTGAAAATTTATCCCCTTGTGTCTTACAATCAGAGCAAGAGATCATTTCAAAATTAAAAGAAAGTCTTAGTCAACTGATATAACACAGAAATAAAGTTTCCCAGCATCTGTTATGACCTGTGTTACAATTAACAGATTCCCAAATGTATTTGTACTGATGAGCAAGTTAAAAAAATACTACGTGTTCTTGTAAAATCATATTTGTAGTGCTTTAGTCCTCCAATTACAATGAATAATGTATCTACAGTTCCTATACATTCAAAATATGTTTTCCATCTGTCCTTCCAAATTTGTTCCAACCTTGTCTGTTAGAATGACAATTCTTTTTATTCACATTGTACAGTACAGTACCACACTTAAGAAAGTGCTCACGACTTCTAAACTGGAAATATCCAGCAGGATTCACCCAACAATGATCAAAATTACTGTCCTCCAAGAAATTAGGGAACTCTATATTCAGCCTCAAATCAGGGTTACAAAAGAAAGTCTGACAAGAAACCAAACTAATAATTTGTTTTGTCTTTTTCTCAGTTCATCTGGCAAATTATTACATCCTTGTTAAGAATCTGCTTCCCAGGGGCACTCATTCATATTGGTAATATTCAAAAAAACTGACCAAGATACAGAGTAACTAAAATTTATGTTGACACTATCTCTAGCTTTGCAGATTACTAAGCAGATATATAACTCATAGATAACATACGATAAAAGGAAGAATTATTGCAAAGGACGTAAAAGATGGCAGGCTTCTGTTAAGTATAAGATTAAATAATTACCCTAACCCATTTTAGATTCCAAGAATAATTAACACTTGAAATATCATCCCTGGATGTACTATGTCTAAACAGCACAGTTTAGAGTGACAGTTACACATGCCAAAGAAATTTTACCCTCAGCTAATGTGCCTCTAACTGCCACCAAGCCAGCACAGTGTGCTAGATGGCATATTCTGTGACACTGAGCAAAAAATTGTGTTTGTCAGTTTGATATTATCTCAGAATCCTATAGCAACAACGGTTATTAAAACACCCTAAAGAATACAGGCACTTTGTAATAAATGTTTTTTCTTCTCATCTTTTATTTCTTGCAATTAGTCCCGCAAACTTTACTGTGCATACTTCTCACACCCTAGATTTTGTCACATCTACTTTGGAGCTGCTTTGTCCAACTATTTATTTTGTGACAAGGTATAAGGGAATGAAGTAAGAGAGTTTGATCCTACAAAATCAGATCCATGAAAAATAATGCTGACAGCTTGCATCCATTTTTGCAGCATGCAGATCTAAAAACATAAACCTTTTACAATCAGGCAAGCATTAAAAAAGCCAAGATTGTAAATTCAAATATAGGTAAAAAGTACTATAGAACTACGAGGAAGTTAGTAAGAAATTAAAGCACATTCATCAAAGCCTCTAACAATAAAGTTGTAGTTGCTCCTTTTTGAGAAAATGGGGGCAAAATAAGCAAATAGCTTGCAACCCTTACAGAAGCCTAACTATTTTAATATAATTTTTGTTACATTTTTCCTCTGTCTGACAACAGAAAAAATTTGGATATGGGCTGAAAAGGCACATTGGATCACCTGAGAGAGGAAACTTCTTTTTTATTATTTCATTACAAACTTTTCACCTTTAGTGAACTAGATTTTCAACTGCACATGCACGCAATGCCTTTCAGCTGACTTCACAACTATTTTTGCACTGGAAAGGTGTTCCATTAGAATGGGGAAAAGTTTGCCTGATGGAGATTTAGCCTTTAAAAAAACCTCCCTCCTAAGCATGTACCACAATGTTTCTTAAGAAATTAAATTCTTGTATGCTTGGGCTCTCTCATACTAGTACTAGATAGTGAGACGGTCCATATGAGAGCAAGATGGATATCACAAAAGGCTCAAGGTGGATTTAAGAGAGGACAGCTGATGGAAAGGGCATGCTGTGGGCTCCAGGCATCACCGTTATTCTTCTTTTATGCAAAGCAGAAGCGAGGGATGCGGGAGAAATGCACAAGCCCGCAATGTGCCTTTATCGAAGGCCTTCCTAGAATATAAATTAGCAACCTCCGCGCTGCTGCGGCTCATCCCCACGAAGCATCGTCCACCCAGAAGTGAAGTACGGCCGCAGGTCGCAGAGGACCCAGCATCCTGTCCGGGGGGCCGGGGGTGCTGAGAGGGTGGCGGGGCTCCGCACCCCGAGCCCTGGCACTGCCCTGCGGTGCTGCAGGCGGCGTCCGGCGCCCCCCAGCCAAGCCGCTCCTCCGGATGGGCAGCCCCAAGGGGGCTCGGGGAGCTCTCGCACCCCCGGAGCTCCCACCCTCAAGGGTTCTGGCTGTGGATACACACACACACAAACACACACGCAGGCAGATGTGCGCCGGCTGCCCCGCCGGTGCCGCGGTACCCCGGGAGGGGCCGGGGCCGGCCCCGCACCTACCCTTTGAGCGCGTCGTGCCCGCCGCCGTGCCCTCGCCTCTTGGCCCGGCTGGACCGGCTCTCCTTGGCGCTCACCCCCTCGGAGTGCCCGGCGGCGGCGGCACCAGCCTGGGACGCCCACAGCACGGCAACTCCCAGGGCGATC
>VZRH01001939.1:21068-51200 GCA_013397555.1 Urocynchramus pylzowi | reverse complement strand
TCTCCCCCCCCGCCTCCTCTTCAAGTATCGCCCGCCCAACCCCTTCTCGCGAGAGAGAGGGGAATAAAAATGTTCCCCCCACCCCTGAGCCGCCACCCCGGGGCTCCCGGCGATGCGCTGGCGGCTCCTGGTCAGCCGCGCCGTGGGTCACCTGCGGCCGGCCCGGGGCTGGCGGGATGCTCCGTCCCGAGAGGCTCCCCGGGAGCCGCAGGAAGCGTGCGGCGCTGCCGCTCCCTCCGCTCCGGAGCAGCTGCGGCCAGGCAGCGCTGCCAGCTCGGGTTACCCCGCAGGTCCCCGCCTCACACGGCGGCAGAGGCATCAGCGCCTGGGGTAGCCTTGGTGCTGAGCCAGGTGTGTCAGACAGGAGTGTGGGGAACCGAAGGTAGTGCACGCCTCTGCCTCCATCTAAATGCATTCAGATATGTGTATGTAGAGGTATCTACTTCCTAGAGGTTCAGCATTTTGCATCTATAGCTTATGAAAATAACATAAAGGTATCTGTTTCCCCTTATAAGGAAAACTAGCATCGATGGTGGCTTTACCGGAGAGGCTGCTGCAGAATGAATAATGTGCTTTCTAGCATCTAACATGGCACAGACACCAAGGCACCGAACTCTTCCATATCGACTCCTAAATCTCCACAGCCAGCTCCAGAATAAATGCCTGTCTCAGCCTTCTCAAGGAAAGAAAGCCCTGCAGTTTTTATGTATGGTTTAAATCAAAAAGAGCAAACAACTACCAACACCTGAAAGGTAGAAAGGTTTTATACTGAAATAATTGAGCAGGGAACACATCACAGTTAACAGAGTTCAAGCTCAGATTCTATACGCTCCTATCAAGTAACTCTCTGTACCAGGATTATCCCATTTCAACATAGACAGGAAATACAAAAACCAAACCAAACCAAACAAACAAAAATAAGACTGAAAGTAAATTATACTTATGCAGTCTGCTGCTGCCCACATATAAATACTTTGGCAGAAATGTTTGATTTCCTAAATTTCAGGTATTTTCCCTTTTTCTTAGTTTCAGGTAGGTACTGATGGTTAGTGGTTCTGTATTATTGCACTGATGTTGCAAATGCTCAGCTGCACAATTTCATAAGCAAGCAGCTGACCAGGCACAGCAGCTGCCAAACCACCCTGCCCAAAGATACTGCATGGTGTATTCTGCCACTAAAACAGTATCAGAAAAAAAGGAAGTAGTGCATGAGATTTCCTAGTACCAATCTGTTTACAGCTGAATTGTAATGGTGACACAATATATGACAGATGCTAGTTGAAATATACAGTTTGAATCAGTTTACAGTAGTTTATATATTACATATATAAATATGCATTGTCCTTCTAAACATACATACAACTATTTAAACTATGTAGTAACCACAATAGCAGCTTTCTAATCATTTTTATCATCCAGAAAAGTGTTAGATTCTTCAAATTACAAAACAGTTGTTTGATATTGACCATTTCAATGTCACTGTTTAACAGTGTAGTGTTAAGACTTTCAGATAGAAAGTATAAGGTAAAATGTAGATGTGAAATACTATGAGATACTGGCCCAAGAAAGAAGGGGGTACAGAGTATGCCACCTCAATGTGTCTGAACAAGGCTCAAGACAGTAGCAGCCCACACTTTATACCATTATTTTGTAACTTGTACAAGATGAACTGATTAACTTCAATTCTGCAAGCAAAGTATTACTGATTTGCAGTTTGCACCACAGCAGCAGAAGTTAGGGGTTGTGATAAATGAGAGACGTTGATTTTTCTGGTACAATCTAATTGGATAAATAGGAATTTGATTTTTCAAAGTTTTTGTTTGTGTGACACATAAGCATACAAAGATTAAGATTTTTTTATGGCTATGCTTGTTGAAGAGACAATATAGCATTGCCTAAAGGATTTTGTATCTATTTTGCAGAGTCAAATTAAATTTTGCTCAAAACCAAAAAGAGATGAGGATAAAGGTGGTAGTAATTATCCCTTGTATTAAGAAATTCAGGACAAGCATTACATTGATATACAGTTCTCTTCCTTCACTATCATCTCTGCATGCAGCAAAATCTAAGCATTTACTTAGTTAACATAGAAGTTAAACTGAACCTGCAAAAATGTTGCTAGATATTTACTAATTATGTTCATAATGTGAAGATAGAATTTACCAGTAAACAAAAGTGAGTTATGAAAGGAATTCTTGGTTGCTATTTACTCCAACATTCTTTTGGTTTCAACATTTTCTGTTTCAACCACTTTAATTTTGTGGATGAGTTACTAGAAAAATATCTAGTCTGTGTCACCGGCTAATGGGGTGACTCTCTCATATCTTCTAGCACATTTTATGATGTATTTTTTGGTATCTTGCATGGTTGCAGAAATGTGGATTACACTATATGAAGTAATGTTACATGATATGTGGGCTGGAAGTTCATTAATCTAGTGAAACATGCAGCACATCATCAACTTCTGGTGTGTCCTTTTAAAGAATATGCTTATACATTAGAAGTATTTACATTGTTGACAACTTTAAAATGGTGCCCACCTGGGTTCTTAAACCACTAGAAAAATACACTGTCACAAGCCAAAGACTTAAAACAACTTCTGCTCTCTGCTGCTAAACAGAGCAGACCCTACTAATAAGGGTCATCCACACTCTTTCCCACAGCCACTTGAGTTTCTGCAAACATTTGGACTCTGAAGAACATCTAGACAAACAGATTTCTATATGGCCTCCAAAACACTTGTCAGCCACTTGAAGTTTCACTTAAGGGGAAAAAAACCAAGGCAACTAAGAAGCAATTCTGATGATCCAGTTGATCACCATTTCCTGTGACAAACAGAAAGATAAACTCTCAGATAAACCAAGATCCAGAAACTCAGTGATATTTGAGTTCCTTGATCAAACCATGGAATCAAACCCAAAAATAAAAGACACCAAGAACAAGACATATAACATCATTGCTACATGCACAGAAGAATTTTCCATAACATTTAAGCAACTCTTTTTCCACAATGCTCATTCTTTCAGGTGATTTTGAGGATCTTATAGGTGTATTTTGGAGGATGTAGATGGCATGGATTGTGGTGGCAAGGCCCAAAATCAGGGCAGAATAATTACAGGTAGATTGATTATAAGTAGGAATGATAGAAAAGACAAAACCCACACTTTACAGTTGGCTATCACCTGGGAAACCATGACCCTAAATATTTACGTAACTTTACACACACTTTAAATCAAGTCCAGTATATTCCTCTAGTATGGCATCCTACTTGCTAACCATGCCTTAGTGTACCTCCCTGTGCTTATCACCATCAGGTACATAAATCATTTCACACAGTGCCCAAATTATTAACATGTAACTGATCCTCAGAGATATACTTACTTGTCCTGCTGTTTGGTTTACATAAAAAACACTGAACTGAAATTTTCAGTGCTGGTGATCTTCATGCTCAGCAGCAGAGATGCAAAGTATTGGTCTCCCTCCTTGCTGGCCTTTGGCTGGCCAGTCCTCTTCATCCACTCAAACACTCCTTCTCTCCTCCTGAAGGATGGTTAGCAGAATAGTCATATTTCAGGCAAACTGTTTTGAACTGTTGCAAATAAAAAATCTTATCACTAGAAGTACTATGATAAATTGGGAGCTCATTTCAAAAAGTTTTTCTTTATTTCAATTTGTATGAACTTTTGTAATAATTGCGGGTTTTTTTAATCTGTAAATTTACTCTAACCCAAGTAAGCAAAAAAAGTATGTCCATTTTACATATTTCTTTATTAAAAGGGCCTTTATTATGCCAATGAAAACAAATAGTGTGGGAAAGTTTTAGTGTGTGTATTTTTTTAAGTACATTAGAAGCACAAACAGTAATTACATCCAGACAACCAATTAACTGGTTTAAATCTAAAAAAATTAAATAAAAAATTAAGTAACTCAAAATAAAACACATCAATTTTCCTTAATGCTGTTTGGTCAGACAAGCTGCCATAAGTAGCTATGGAATTTTTATTAATAGATATGGGGACATATTTCACCCAAGATTTTTACTTCATTTTTACAAATAGCTTAATTGAAGTTTTCGTCTGTCAGCAGAGTTTACAGTGATGGAGAAGGAAATCCAACCTACATTAACATATAATTCCATCACTTGTGATACTGTGCAAAGTGCTGTTGTAATATTTCTGTAATATAAGAAATATGAGAGGAAATAAAAGAAGTTCTTTCTTGGCTTAGACATTAGGGGTCTATGTGCTTCTGCAGAAATTGCAATGTCTTATCTCTGTTGTATCCTGTGTGAGCATAAACCTATTACATTTTATTACATTCAGAACATATCTCTCCTATTTATGCCTCTATGGAACAGTTTAACACAGATCTTATGTTGTCCTAAACGAAATAACATCTTTAATTTACAAGAAGGCAAATTTTTATATCACCCCACCAAAAACCATACATTTCTCTTTACTAAGATCTGAATGAAACAAATGTCCTTTCTTCTCTAAAGCACTTGGATTCCTCAGTATCAGTGACAAAGAAAGTACAAGGAAACTCAAGAGAGACCCTAATTCAGACATTCCCTTCTCAGTATTTTTTTTAGGAATGTTTTCTACCCCATCCATAGCTGGTTTTGTTTCTAAAGCTAGATCTCATTTTAAATCAATCCTTACTCAGTAAGGGTGAAACATCCTATGTCTCCATTTGCTGAAGGCAGATCCATTATCAGTTATTCTTTAGGGGGTCTTAAAGTAAAGAACTAAACCAGAAGAAATCCAAAGACTTTCATTCTATCTTCCAGGTAGGGGAAGCACAACCTATTTTTGCAAGACTAGTGTTGAATAAAAATATAACTAAAATACAGTGGAATTTTATTTTTAATCCAAATCTAATATAAAGCAGTGATGTATTTAGTTCTATGTGTACTTCTAGAAAACCTGTCTCAACAACAGCAATTGCTTCTCTGATTTAAAAATAAGAATTTTAATCCACTCTTAGTGCAAGAAAAGGAAATATATATACTACTACTTTCTGTCAGCTAATAACCCTGTCAAATTTAATGGGAATTTTGCCACAGTAACAGTTGCAAGGCAAGCTTCCTCAGTCTTACATTTGTCCCCAATGACCTCTTAAATCCCACCTGTAAACTCAGAAGCAAAGTGAAACAGCTTTCATGGCTTAGCATAAAATGCCAACTGTTAGGTGAATTTTCAGGCTAAAACACTGAGCAAAATGGATATAGCTTTTTATCCAAATTAATACATTCCAAGTGGGTGGAAATCAGTAATCAAGAGCCCCTTCTTTAAACTCTGATTTATGCAGAACTCCCTACTGACTCCAACAAAGACAGCTGAATCAGGCCCTACATTCCTTCAAACACTGTCAGCAAGGGATTGGGTGTCTCTGCCTCTGTTTTCCATCCTAGTGTTCCTCTGGCTATGTGATGTCTCAGTTGATAGGGAGTTGCCCCATGATGCAGTTAAAATAATAAAATAGGTAATAGGAGACCAGGGATTAGACACTGAACCCACCACATTCCATTTGCGATGCTCTTCCTTTGAGAACTATCACTATGAGAGCATTGCATACAGCTCTGATAGAATCAATGATGAGTTTAAATAGGAAGGGACTTGTGAAAGTCCTTCAGTCCAGTTCCCTGTTCAGAGCAGGACCAATTTAAGAATGGGCTGCTCAGGTTCTGTCCTGAGTTCTGAATATCTCCAAGGATGGACACCCCACTTTTCTGGAATAACCTACTCCATTGTTTCACAATCCTTGATGTGACAAATTTTTCTTAACACTTAGTAGGAATTTCCCTTCCCTAGAATTTGTGCCTGCTCTTCATCCTACCACTGCTCACCACCCACCAGAGTCAGGCTCTATCTCCTCTATACCCTGAAGATAGCAGGAAGATCCTCTCTAACCCATGCTTCTTAAGTTTGGATGAACCCTCTGCTCAGAGAGCATTGCTTTAGCAACACCACTTTGGTGTCCTCTGCCAGGCTTGCTCCAGGTTTCAGTGACTTTTGGGTTTAGGGGTGAGTGTGATTTTTCTGTGCCAGGGAGACAGCACTGCAGATGCAGTTTCTGAAGTACCAAGAGAAGTACAGAATCACTTCCTGCACTCCCGTAACACAGCCCATGTGCAGCTGGCCACCTCCACTGCAAGAGCACCACTGACTCACGGAGCACAGGGATGAGTCTCTGGCCAGTAAAGAGTTCAGAACAGCTCTGATCTGCACTTTCCTTTATTCAGTAACTTTCAAAAGGCTGACTTCATTTCCTCAGGTTTTCTAGATACCAGTAAACTGAGACAACCTCATCTAGAGTCTATGATTTCTTACTGGGGAAATCATTTGGGGATTTCCCTCCCACTTTGTCTGTTGAAAGTATTAAAATTTACTTACTGAGGATCACTGGGGCATTATTTTATCAGGTTCACAAGTTTCAGCAGCCAGCCTTCATTGCCTCAAAATGTCCATCAGATGCAAGGTCTTTATACACCACACTGGATAGAACATGATCCATTTATTTATATCTTTAATATATTGCATTGTACACTTCCAGTACAGTTACTTGGATAAATTCAGCCCACAGACATCAATAGGAAACTTCCTATTAACTCACAGCATATTCTGTTTCATTTTTAGCCCCTTCTCGTTTATGCATTGGCTCTGCTCATGGCAAACTGACTGATTTGCAGTATATAGATGCTTTATAGCTATTTTTAGGATAAAATCAGTTTGCCTTTACTTATAAGGAATCAGGAAATAAAAATTGCAGTTAATTAAAAAATATATTCATTTTACTAGCAGCCAAATTAAGTAAAATAAGCTATTTGAGGAGGAAGTTGCAATAGGTTCCACATACTGTGGCTCAAAGTGGGAATGAGAAGGGACAGGAAGAAAGCTCTGTATGCTTTTTGGAGGTTGAAAACCTTTTTTTCTCTCCTACAGAAAATTAAGAATCAGGGATAGAGTTAAAATTTATTCCTTAGAACACTTGAAATGAGAGTAACTTTTACTAGTTTCTAGTACAAATTATTCAGATTATGTTTAAATGAGGGA
The DNA here is from genome assembly GCA_013397555.1 of Urocynchramus pylzowi. Lineage (NCBI taxonomy): Eukaryota > Metazoa > Chordata > Aves > Passeriformes > Fringillidae > Urocynchramus > Urocynchramus pylzowi. The sequence continues at coordinate 44,145 of VZRH01001939.1, read as the reverse complement.
AGAAATTCCAACAATAAAAAAAATCTTTTCAGCTTTTTTTAAAATACAGAATTACTGCCTTTAGAACATCCCCAATGGTTTACAAATTATCAACACCAGGTCCACCCAAAATTGCTTTTACTGTGATGAATAGGGTGGAGTTCACAAGAGATTGAACGGCTACATTTCTTTTTTAAAGAGTCAGGTTTTGACACTTTACAAATTTGAAATACAGATGTTGAATACTCTTTCTAGCTTCATTAACTCCTTCCAATACTAAGAAAAATACCACATAACTTCAGACAAATAAGAATGAAGGTCGAACAGGCACAGAGTCAGCAGAGGAAATGTCACTTGAAACACATGAGGGAGAGCCAAGGAAAAACAGATTGACAGGAGATGCTTGGGAAAAAGGACATCTATATCTATCTATCTATGGATATATGGATATATATTAAGGCTGACTTTTCCAACTCCTGTTCATCAGTAAAAGGAAGGAAGTGTGATTTTATGGCTGAAAAGTGGATGATGTAAATAAGGAGATTCATGGTGCCTTTTCAAGATAAGGAAATCTTTAAGAGGCTCCAGTCTGGATGCATTTTATGATAAACTATTGGGAAAACAGAGTTTCCCTCCACTATAATGATCTGGAGAAGCTTCCCTTGGCACTACAAGCCTAGTCCAAGCCCAAGATTTTTTTTTTCCTCTCTACTTACTTCAGTGGAGTTCAGAGCATGCCCTGACTTCAGTGTGGTGAATGCTATTCCATCAGTTAAGCTAAGCTAGAGCAGTGAAATTTCTGAAAAGAGCCTATTACATGGATTTGAAAGCTTTATGGAGAACTGGAAATAATTCCTTCCATACAGTTGGCTACAAAGTCTTATCTCCTGTTCAAAGTATGCAATCCTCTGCATTCATTGGTCTGTACATGAAGCTCTTTACCTACTTGGGTGTTTGTCACAAACAGTGACCTGACAACAAAAAGCCTGTGCAGTCTTGCTGACTAAATATTCAGAGTCCTGCACAATGAAAATACAAAGCGAAATTCCAAAAGTGTTCTCTAAACCAAGAAATAACTGCTTTTTGAATTTACTCAAACTTGTAAAAAATAAGTCTCCAGAATTCACGTATGTATCATGCTCTAGTACACATGTTCAAGAGTGTCAAATTCAGAGCTAAATGTCTTATAAAAACAACTGTACCATTATATCAGTTCAGCAGATCACTGATATGTGTGTGCCAACAATAGTCATTCCCCTCAGAATCCTGAAGAAGTTGTTTCTTCTCAGGCAACTCAGCATTTGAAATTTGACTATTATTTTCTGTGTTATTTCTTCTTGTTTGGTTTCCACCTTTTCCCTATCACAAATTCCATTTTAAGGGCAGTTGACTTAGGCAACCCTGGTAGCTACTTACTGTGCTTTGGCAGGCTTGTTTCACAAGCTGTCCTTCCCCTTCCTGCAATCAAAATCTATTGCAAGTAAAAAATAAAGAAAGGAAAGAATAAAGTTTAAACATTTTAAATTGAGTATTACCAATTATGCTACTGGCTACACCCATAATATGGGAAATGTTAGTCCTGTGCTTATCCAAATCCCAATGAGAGAGCTCTTCTAAAACATTTGGAACTAAATTCTGTTTACTCTGATTGAAGGACCAGAGCAGAAAGAAAACATGAGGAATTTTTTCCATTCATGAAGAATGCAGGTGGGATGTAGCCCAGGAAGATGCTGCAGAGTGCAAGAGTGTTAATCTGCAAATCCCATCCATAAACCCATTGGAATCTGCACTGTTCAGCCCTGCTCCTGAGCTACCAGCAGCCAGCTGTGTGTCAAGAACATCTGACAGCTGCCAGGTGTAGAAGTTGCTGTTCTTCAGAGGATCAGCAAAACATGTTCCACAGTTACCAGCATTTCTGCAAGAAAGCATTCAGTAGACAGTGTGATGATTTAATTTATAAGGTTGTTCATACTCCACAAGCTCTCAGAAAGCCCAAGGAAGACTGGCCTATTGCAGTGTATGAACAGGACAGAAAGCAGGCTCCAGACAACTGGCCACTGCTAGGTCTAGGCAAGGTGCAGCAGCATTGGAAGGACATTTGGACAGCAAGGCAAAAATACGTGCAGCAAGTAGCCCATCTCTTGGGTTACTCTCCCAAGAACTTCAGAATATGCCAAACAGGATCTTACAGCTTTTGGACAGGGCTTCTTACACAGTCATTTTAAGACCTGTTTTCTTTGTCAACAGCCTCTTTTTTCTCAAACTACAAAAAGAGAAGAGAATAATTATAAGGGTGGCAGAACATGTCTTATTATTAGGGATTTTAACAAGTATTTATCAGTTATATTCAGTGATTTGTGGAGGTGACTGAGTACTGGAACAGGTTGTGCCACAGAGGTTGTGGAGTCTCCATCATTGGAGATATTCCAAATCCTGGGCACCTGGCTCTAGGTGATTCCACTGGAATCTGTTCAATCACTCCTCTCTTATACTTCTATGAGGCACAGTGTTTCAATAGATTTTCTGTTTCAGAAACCCACAGTCACTGGGTTTGAATTCATACTGGCCAATTTCCCTGTTCTTCTAAGCACAAGAACCCTGCAGTCCTACTTTGACTCACATGTTAAGCTGTGTTAAGCTCTTAAATAACTACATCTGCTCCTTGAAGGAAGGTACTGGAGCATATGCCTGGAATTGCAAGGTTATGGGACTACTACACAGGCTGGATGCAGAGAGCTAACAAACAGAACCCACAAAGAATAACAGCAATACCACAAAGGAGGCAGGGAAATGCGTGTCAGCTCAGCCCCAGTGCCTGCACTGCAGTGCTGGAGCAGCAGGACTGGGTTGGGCCCACCTGCAGAACTGCAAGGCATCACACAGGGTCTGCAAGCAGCTGCAGACCCTCCCTGCTCAGGCCCACACACCCCCAAGGCAGGGCCTGCCAGCTCATTGAATAAAGCAACTTCTGCACCAGCTGCCTGCTTGTGTGCTTCTTACAGCTACACAGATGATTTTATTTCAACATTGCATGTCTTACCTGCTTCCTACATGTGTACATGGGAATGATTTTGATTTAGTTTGACTGTTGACACTGCTGTTCAAGAGAAGAGTTAAGAATAAGTTAAACTCCCTGGCTGATGACTTGGTCACAGCTTCCCCAGAGACTGCTCAGACATCCACAATGATAAATAGAGTCAAAGCCTCTACTGCCTCAGCTCATGTTTATTAGAACTATCTGCTAATGACCTAAAGGGAACAATCTTGAGAAGTGTAGGAAATAGTTTCCCCAGCTATTGGTTATTGTAGCATGCATTGCTGACACAGGCAAATAATCTCTTGTAAGAGCACTGCAGGAAGACAGGAGTTACGTTTTATGAAGGATTTTACTTTTCACATTTGGTTTCCTTCCAGTTTGGAAGCAAACTGAGATACTTGAGTTTTCCACAAAAGAAAAATCACGTGGGGAAAAAAAGCCGGATTTGGATGTCCTAAACTGTTTCGTTTCAATTTTGACTTTTTAGAGCTGCAAAAGTTTACAAACCAAGACTCATTTTAAAACAAAAGGTTTCAGTCAAAGAGTGTTAAAATGTTTTCATACTTGGAATGTTTCCATTTTCCTCCCATAACTAAATATGAAGAAAAACACAATTCTGTGATGTATTTTAGAAGAGCTGTATTTTTTCAAATGGAAAACTGTCAACGTTTTCTTTATCGGCCCTATACTCTTTTTATTCCCCTTTATTTTCTTCAAAATATTAGTCCAAAGCATTCTAGAAGAAAATGGAAATGTTTCTAGTGGGAAGTTTGAAAAGAGCAACTAACTTCTGAAAAGTGAATCCTCTATCTACATTTTTTTTATATCCTCTACCTAAGCAGAAACAGATGATAAGTCTCTTACTAGTTACCCTGTCTTCTCCAAGGTCGTTAGCAAGTCATTTATGTTTGAAATACAGATTCCAGGAAGCAAAGAAAAAGACAAGAACTTACCCATTAACCATTGCTAAATGTAGCTTATGCTGCACACCTGGATTACAACATCAGTAACTTGAGCAACGAACTAGGGAAATACAGGAAAAGAAAAAGTTTCCATTCTGATCCTGTAGGTTCTTGCCTGTTTTCCACCTCGTGAAAGCTGCATAGTACACAAAATGGCCAATTGGCAAGTTTAAAGGAGGAACCCAGTCATCTGACAGGCTCCTTATGTCCCATAGCTTCCACAGGCCCAAACACTGTTAGACATGCACCAAAACCTGCCACAGGACACATGCACAGCAGCACTGCAGTTAGGACTGGGTTCTGCTAGTGTATCTACAGCCCTGGCTGCAGTTTAAGTCACTATGACATTGACAGCAACCCCCCCTGTGAAGACCTTCGAGGGCACAGAAAACAAACGTTTACTACATAACTTTGAGATTTTTCTGCCAGTGCGGATTTTAAAGCTGAGGGTACAGTTTGACCTTCTATTAAAGTCAACACATAAAGAAAATTTCACTTAAAGAGCTTCATTGGCAAGAACCCCAATCCCTGAAGAGGTTTCTCTACAGAAAGAGAAGAGGAGTAGAAGGAAGGAGAAGTTACCAGGAGACTTTTAGTTTTTACAGAATACTAACACTGTCCTTAAACATACGGTGATGAAGTGTTACATAAACGTACATGTGGTGTGAGACCACTAGAGGGGAGTAAAGTAACTTACAAGTGAATGTTTCCTCTACTTGGTTTTGCTGTACAAATTGCATTTGCACATGGTAATTAACAGCTATAGTAAAGCCAGAGTATTAAAGAATTGCATTTGCTTAACATTCTAAGCAAAGTTGATTAGATAATTACAGTATTTCTGTACTATTGTCCCCTCTCACTAGGCTGCAGGCTGACAGGGAACATTCGTCATCTGGGTGAAGCCAGACCACCAGGGATGGCATTCAGCCAGAACATTTGGCAATAGATATGTATTTCTTTACTTGTATTCAGATTTACAAAGAAGCAATGCTGCACGATGGAAACAGACTCAGTTTACCGAGTGTGAAAAAGGCATTGGGCTCAAAATCTTGCTTGGTAGGTAAGTATGCACAAGAAGGAAATTAAGAACCTTGGTTCTCACACAGATCACCATCAAAGTCTACACAAGAGTGAAATATTTACCCAAGCAACAAGAACAGAGGAGCATGATTAATTTGGAAGTGCAAAGTACTCTGCATCAGAATGCTGGGTGAAATCTCACTACAGCTGCAAGTAATGTGCTCCTGTATCACTGCCAGGTTGCCATCGTCTCCATTGTAAGCCATCCACACTGTGGGAGACAGGACTGCACAGAGAATCTCCACAAAAGAGAAAAATAAATTTAAATGGAAAATCTTAGCAACTCCCACAGAACAAAGGGAAACATGAGAACAGAGTTCCAATAGCAGAAGAATAGCTTTGACAGCAAATTTTAAGGATGAATGACTGAAATATATATATATGTGACTGTGTATCTCAATACTTCTGAGAAGTATACTCAGCTTGAGATTTTATGGGAAAGGGGACGTGATACAGCAATAAATAGATCTTTAAACCTCAGAGAAAAGTTCCAACTATAAAGTAAAGTAAGAGGTAGGGGGCAAACAAGACATGAAATTGCAAAGGTGGTAAGTAAAGCCTGGGAATGCAAGCAAGCCAGAGATCTCCTTAGTTGCATATCCACAGGTTATACTTAGAGAACTTGAATTTAATAACAACAGTTTTGAAAGGCTTTCACAATCTGATAGAATATTTTGCAAAGATTGCAGTAATTCTGCAGAATGGACAACTGGCTGAACCAGACTGAAAACTCTCAAGCATGGTAGGACCAAGACTGTTTGGTCTAATTTTTTTCTATTTATTGTTTGCAAGATAAATCAGCCAAAGAAAATATAGGGAATAAAAATACAGCAAAGAGAAGAATACCGCTGCATTCTGCTACTTTGGGGGTATTGTTAAAAAAGTTCAAGATAAATAATGCCAAACTGAAATGTTACTAGAATAAAATTTGATCTGGCTCCTACAGCATAAACATAGTGTTGAAAAAGGAATCATCTGAATCAAAAAGATTTAACAGCAGGTAATCAGTTCTTGAATAAAGCAGGTAAGTTCTTTCAGCCATATAACCTAGTGGGTAAGAATACATGACAAGCTTATTTTAAGAGATTCATTTAGGGACTCTACTACAATCTTGGCTCAACTATCCAAGTCCAAGCACACATATTGCAACATTACATCCCCCTTGCCGACTGGTGTCAGCTGTCCAATTTCAGGAGTTGCCACCCCCTATGCTACTCTGTTAATTGCTTCATTCTTTTCTACTGACATTGGAATGAGGAGGGCTGTGGAATACTTTTGACTATGAGCTGTTGATTCTTGGGCTAAGGATCATCTTGCACCTTAAACTTTACTCACCAGGGAATGACTGCTGCTGTTTCAATGTAGATCTTCCCTCTTGGCCTCTACTGCTGATTTTCATTAAGCAAAACTGAAAATCTCCTTGGCAGCTCTGGAGCTCTCTGAAGCTGTCGCTGCAACAAGACACACAGTAAACATTAGGTGAGCAAGGATTTAACTGGATCTTTACCTACCTTCACATCCTCACACACATTTCAGTTTTGGTCCCTGAAGTTGCCCAATATTACACAACTGAAACAGCAAGACAAGAGGAGTCAGTCAAGGGGAAGGTCCCTCCTCATTGGTGTGGCCTCAGCTTCTAAACTAAATATGTATGATCATTAAATGCTTCACTCTGCATTGAAACCACACAGCTTTTAAACACAGGGAATTTGTTAAAAGCTGTGGAAATTCACGGTAAAAATTATGTACACAACACTGAACAAGGCAACAGAAAAAATGTCTTGCAAGAAGTTACATTTTAGAATTACAAAAGCAGTTTGCACATTTTCATTAACTGTGGCATTTGGGGAGCAACTACAGAGAAGCTTTTGAACACACCTCAGATGGAATATTTGGAAAAGTTCCATTTGGTCCACAGCAATGAGATGACAGGCCCTCAGCTGCTGTCTGAATGGCCAGGGATGTCCTAGATAGCTGGATGTTTACTTTTACAGATCAAATCTGTAAGCTGGGTTGGCTTCTGAACTTGCCCAATGATTGAATCAATCTGATGTATTGGTTTAAACACTTAAACATTTTACACAGGACTAAACATGCTTCTTTTTTACCTTGTGGAATTTGGGAAAATGTTTAAGCTAACCAGAAACAGCCACTCATTGGGGAAAAAAAAAAGGAAAAAAGCCTCCACTTGGGGCTTAGAGGACAACTAGTAAAAACTTTCCTCTGCAGACAAGGCCACAGCTATTTCCTCAGCTAAGAGCTCAGAATTTGGCCCTTGAACTTAACCACGGCTCGTGTTTGTTTAGGCACCAGCAGTCTCTCATGGACTCAGTTTGCTCCCACTGATGATGACAAACCCCACCTCACTAAAGAGGAAGTGGGGTTGGATTTATGGGCAACATAAAAGCCACCAAGAAATTCTGAAGTCTCTCATTAGAGCACCTGTGAGAGTCTCAATTCACAACCCAGGCCTGCGTACCAAGAGCTGAAATGCATTCTGCATGGCCAGTTGTCCTGGAATATAAATATGCAGGACATTTTTTGCAAAGGAAGTTAAGCACATTTGTCTTCAAATTCTGTACTATTTTCCTCTTAAAACTCAAGATTCTCAAACTGAACTGTGATGTTCAACTCCAGAAGACCAAATCAGCAACCTTCACAAATAAGCAGTTAAATGTTCCACATGAAAGGCATACAGAACATCCTTGAGAGAACAGTCAGACTTTCTTCTTCTAATGTCACAGAACAACAGCAAGCAAAACCTTTTTGCTTAGAACTCCCATATTACTGTGGCTGTGAATTGCTGGCCCATAACTAGTAATTGCAACGAGTGTGATTTAATCACCCCCTGCACAACCAGCAGCAAAATCCTCTGCTTGTCACAGGATCACTGGAAATGAAATGCCATCCCAAGGAAAGGGAAAAGTCTATGAAAAAAGATACATTTTGCAATTCTCTTTAAAATGTGAGCAGGCCTTTCAAATAGGAGATTTCTAAGCATCAGGGCAAAGTACTACATCTTCAGTTTACCCTGATAACATATACTAATTAAGAAACACCCACAGGAATATGGTCATTCTAACTTAAGATACCTTTCTTATGCCCAGTGTGAGCTATTTGTTGCTGTACCAAAGGGAAGAATAATTGAAACGTGATTTTTTATGATAATTTAATGAAAAAATGCAAGCATATTTGCTCTTGTTGTGGGAACACAGAGGGTTACAGGAGGTCCTGCAAAATTGAATAGTCAATTAAAATACTAATTTCAAACATCTCTCATTACGCTCTGAAGGAATTTTGATAACCATTTTAAAAATGACCACGTTACAGTAGCTCGGTTTTAGATAAACACTGCATGTTAAATTGAATATAAAAATAGATTATATTTAATAAATTTGTGTCTAGTGCACTATAAACATTTATGAAAGTGTTATTACAAGGGTAAAGAAAAGGCTGCAGTAACATTTCAGTAACTTGATAAAATTTGTTTGTGTAACATTGATCACGAAATGGACACAGTAGAAAAGATTTTCCTCAATCATCACACTTTATTTAAACATCAAGTTAATGTTTTCTTTCAAACGAGGACTGCTAGTATTGGTTCAAGTTAGAGAGAGGGCTAATTAAAAAACACTATCTTGCTGAGACTGGGGATCCCACACCATTTTTCTCCAAGCATTTGTTGCAGCATTTTCCTACATTTGAATCTGATGCTGCATTGAGTTGAGGGACAGCTGAATTTGATTTGTCAAGAGTTGAGGAATGAAGTGTGCTCTGGGTTTGTTATCTGCTGGCCTCTACTGTAAACTTTTGTGCTGCTTTTTGTACTGAGAATCTTGCCACTGCCACTAGAAATGTCTCTCCAAGAAGTAACATTTTCATCTGCAGGGGAAAATGACCTCATGTGAGGAAACTCTTCACAGTACACAGTCTGTGCTTGAACATTAATATTGGCTTTTTGTTGAGGATACAAGAGAGGCATTTCACCACAATCCAGATGCAAGCTTCCATTCCCAGAACTCCATTCACTGCTGCTTCCTTCATCTCTTTCTGGAGTGTCTTTAAAATCAAATTCCTGAGTTCTCTTAGACTTAGTTTTCCGTTTTCCACATGATTGGATACATTTATCCTCTTTCAAGCCTGTTCTTCCATTCTTGCTCTGAAGCATACGATGAGTTGGCCCAGAGCTGCTGTGGCCATTTGTAACCCTGGGTACTTGCATATTTTGTAGTGCTCCGTGACCAGCAGAGGGAGGAGCATCGCCATTGCTCGCAGTATACAGAAGTCCTTTGTCTGAATTTGCAACAGGGCCATATTCTTCTCTTCTTCCATCTTCATTTGGGTAACATTCTGGTAGAACACCTCTAGATGCACCATTCAGATTTTGAGAATTATTCCTGTTCTGAATATCTGAAGTCACTGTTTCACAAAGCACATGTCGAGTTTTGGTCTGTGTTGCATCAAACTGCTGTCTCAAGTCACGTGGAACACGCTTCTCGACAACTTTATCAGTGGCTTTTTCAGAACTGCTTTCACTACATGATTTGCTTTCCATATGGTGTGACCTAGTCCGAAGCACACAATCTCTTCTGGAGCACTCACCTCCAGGATCAGAATTTAAATGCAGAGCTAGGAGAGGAGAGAGATAGATAATTAAAGATAATGTTAACACTGGAAGAAAAGCATTTTCATTACTACATGCATTAAATCAGTATGCTTAAGAAGAGAAGGACCAGAGAATCCAGCTCACCTGGGCAGGCAGATTTGTGCTGGGGAATGTGCCGAAGAGGCGTTTCCAGTCCTTTAGCCATTGTAGCAAGTTTACTGGCAGCATCCATTATTTTCTTTTCAGCTCTTCAAGAATTGCAGAACATGGGGAAAAAAAACCCAAAACCAAGTTTAAGAGAAATTAAACTCTACATTTTACTTCAAGGCAATGTTACTTAGAGTCAGAGAATACTGACAGGACAGCGTGCCAGGCAGCTCAGCAGTGACCTGGCGCCAACATGCGCACCCTGGCAAGACTTCAGGCCAGGCACTGTTTGCTCCAAGGTGGACAAACACCAGACTAAGATCTACACACCTCTTGCACAGCCAACAGTCATTTCCAAACATACTTGAACTTACCCTTCATGTTTGCCATTATCAGCGAGCAGCTGTTGAAGGCATGTCAAGTAGTATTTGCGCATTTTCCGTGCTGTCTCTTGGCGCTCTCTTAACACCTCCACTTTAATCATTTCAGCAGCTCGTTCCTTACTTTCACGGATATAACAAAGCATATCACCTACAAACACACTTCATTAGTACCAGTTATCCCCCAGAGTGGGGAAGAAGCCAACACCACAAACTGGGATTGTCTAGCAGACCTGGAACAAGTCAGCAAGGACATGGATTTATTTACCTGCCAACATTCCACCAAATTCTCGTGTCAGTTGTTGCCTACAACTAGATGAATGCCAGGGCAAACCACAGCAGGTCAATATGAAGCATCAGAAAGGAATTCAGTTGTCTGATTCTGCATCTTAAGCAGGCACAGGGATTTGGGAAGAATGTTGGCTGGTAAAACATGAGTCTAGAATCTTTTCATTGGCCATGCAGAAATTTGGGGACCTGCTGCACTCAAGGGTAAGACCTGGTGCTACACTAAATCCTTTCTCTTTAGACAGAAAGTTGCTGACTAAGCCAGAAGACAGGATACAGCACAAGAGAAATGCAGATTTTCTCTCAGGACAAGCTGCAGTTTAGGTAGATTTTTTTTCTGGAGAAACAAGATCAGTACTCAAAATACACTTTATCACTTTAAAAGGCATACTACAGTACAACAAAGCAAGGATGGTAAAACAAGGCTCTGCCCATCACAATTATGTAAATGTGTTGAATTTAGGGTGTTGAATTTAGGGTGACAATTCCATTTCTCACAGTCACTCTAGTAAGATGGAAAAATCTACTTCTCATGTGATTTGGTTGTCAGATTCCTGTCCAAGCTGGCTGAAGGAAGAAACAACAAAGTAATTTATTTTCCTCCACTAAATCTTTAACTAAGACTTTAGTACTTACACTTAATCTTGCTCAAAGCTTTAATGTAGTGAGCACGCATTTCTTCCAGACCTTTCACAGAGTCAGAGGATGCACAAGGTTTTGAGATGCCTCCCCTTGACAGGGACCTGAAATGCATACACATCACACCGCACAAAAAAAGCAACTTATATCTTACCAAAATAAGAAATCATCTTGTTTAGTTTTTTAAATACCTTGGTGGTGATCCCTGGTCTTTCAATTTAGTCTTCATCTCAGAGTTTTGTGCAATTAGAGCTCCTGGAACCATCTCATTTTCTATTAAAAAAAAAGACAATAAGATGATCCATAATTGTCTGCATTTCTCTAAATTCAAGTTCAAGAGAAGTTTATGTAATAACTGCTGCCTCTGGTACAAGACCTCAATGTCACAACACAAAGCATCATTAGTTGCAGTACAGCTGTTGCAGTAACAAGCAGATAGGAATCGATCCCAACACACTTCAGTGAAGTCTGAATATAAAAATCACCTCATAGAGTAATTAAATAAGCTTAAAGCCTTCATATGCCATTACTAACACGAAACTGAGATAAAGTGTACTTGGAGAGAAAGGACAGGATAAAAAAATAACAAGAGTGGTTTTGATAAACATTGAAAAAGAATTATTAATTTGTGGGTTAGCAGCTGTGCCTTTGAGATATAAAGATGTAAGATAAAATTTGGTGGGTTTTGTCAGTTTATTGTGGTGAGGGGTTTTTTTGTTTGGTTTGAGGTTAATAACCAAAACCCCAGTATCCACTGAAAATTAAAAGATCCTACAGATGAGAGAATCAAAGTTGTCTTTAGGTGACTAACAATCCTAACCTTGGATTTGCTCTGACTTAGCTTCATATTCCTTCACAGCAAGCTGAAGATGTTTGTGGGCCATCTCCAGCTCTCTTTTCAAGTCCTGGCACACAGCCTCTCTTTTTTCAAGCTCCTGGCAGCAGCATTTGCAGCACAAATCTTCCTGAGACCCAAGGTTCCTTTTTGTACATTTCTGACTTGCAACAGTAATTGCTAAAAGTTATACATCAACATGGGACCAAAAAAAAGAATCAAGCCCAACCTATTTTCAGTGTTCTACTTAGTCCTCTTCTCACTGGAAAGTGTGTACTATTTTAGTCCAATTAAACTAATAACAAGGGGCTGGCACCCTGTTCCAGAAGGTGCAGCAGCATCTATCTACGCCTACCGCCCTCACAGCCTCAATGCACTCCCATCAGTGATGATCTGAGTTCTTCAGTGAGCAAAAAGACTTGCAGGTTAAATGCTTTTAATTTTTTTTTAGTATTTTTTTTTTTAAATAACAACAGCCAAGCAGGGTCTTTTGAAGTCAGCTGAAGGAAACTGTCCCAGCTGGAAAGCCTCACACACGTCTGAGCCTGGTTAAGGGATACACAAAGACTGGGCTCCTTCCAGGCCAGCGCTGGCTGCTCCCCACAGCCAGGCCAGGGCACTCTAGAGACAGGAGCACTGCAGTGCACTATTGTTCTGTGTTAATAGACAACTCGTTGTGTTGGTGTTGAAGGAATTCAAGCCACACTACAGGCACAGAGCCAAAAACTCTCTTGGGTTTTGTTGCTTTATGTTTTTCGGTTGCGCAAGAACTCAAACTAAACAGACAGCCCCAGGGACATCTGTCCCTCCCACGAAGATTTTGCCATCTACACTGTCTCCAGTTTTGCCATAGTACACGTGACAGCCTTGGGAAGAGCTACAATGCCAAAGTACATACTAGGCACAGGGAGTGGGGGGAAAGGGAAGAAGGGGAAAAAAAAAAAAAAAAAAAAAAAGAGAAATACCACCCAGGGATTCACACTTTTTTCAACTACATTCTTGACCAAAAGAACCAGAGAAGACTACTGTGCCAGGTCAAGCAAGTTCTTGACACAATAGTATATTTTACATGAATGCAGAATTCCTTGTCTTGTGTAATGCCAAGAGCAAGCAGTATAATTCAATCTTTGGAGCTCCAATCTAGTATCAACCATTTACAAAACATAGTTTAGACCATACCCTGCATATCGTGGCCAACACTGCCTTGCATGTGAACTGTTACATACTCCAAAGGTTTTACTGCTAACAACCCCCAAAGAATGCACACATCTCTAGCAGATGAGACAGCTATATCTTTCTTCCTGAAGAATGGCTTTAAAAAGCAGAAAGCTACTAGTATTTAATAAAATGAAATCTCAAAGCCTAGCATTAAACCAGTAAACTGGAGACCAGTACCATTTGTTGCAGTTTGTGACTTTAACTTAGCTTATGCAATATTAAACAACCTTACTGTCAGAAGAACTGTATCTTCCTCCATCACCCAAATATTTACTAATTAACTAATTTTGCACTGGGGTCACCAAAAGGACATTGAATATCAAAGACTGCTACTAACAAGCTCAATTTGATGATATGCAATCTGCCAGATTAAGATCAAACCCAATACCTTTGTCTGTTCCAGCTTCCTGCAAGGGTGTCTGTCTTCTCAGTCTCCTTCGTGCTTCTGCTTGGTGTCCAACATTGCACACAGGGGGTCTTGCCACATCCCCAGTGCTTCCTGCACCATGTTGTGGGTAAGGGTATGATTCTTTATTTGCATTACTCATTAGCTCTTCATATTTCTGCAATTGAAAAACACTTCCTAAAAACACAACGTAGCAAAAAGAGTGTTCCACACCACAATCAACCCTGGTCACCAAGTAGCTTTAGTAATTTTAAAACATGTACTTTAAACCTGCAGTAGAACCAGAGATTACCAGTCAAATTGTGAAGAAAACATCTATTCTATGATACAGAAGTTTTATTTAGCATAAATCATTGCAACAGCAGTGCCTGAATATCTTGAGCATTATTTGGAAATGTCAGTAGCCCTTAACATTGCAGAACTATACCCTGTCTTTGAACAGCTGAAGATAACTTGCCTTTTAAAGAGAAAAGACACTAGGAAATTAAAAAGACTTCACTACATAAGGTGGTTCAAGACAACCAATGTTTTGAGATTCAAAGGCATATTAAACAGTTTACCAAGAGGCATTTCATTTCCACTGCAGAAGGTGCATAAGGCACAGGAAAAAATTATTCTCTTTATCATTGTGGGTATGACTTGTGGCATGAAAACCTTTAAGGCCCACCTGCTGAACAGAAATATATTGACATTAAAGAAATTGTAACATCCCATCTTCTCTTGAAAAAACAAGACATTTTCTTTGTCCTATTCTCAGATAATTCCCCAGGTACTAACTACTGGGTAGCAATGGCATTTCCAGTGGGATACCCCCCACAACAAAAAACTTATTACAAGTATAAGCACTGCAAGAAGAGGAAATCTGCTAAAACAACAGAAACAAGGGCTTTGGGACACAACTTGATTTAGTCTCAAACTCCTCTACAAGAGGGTACGACATCTTTTCTCATTTGGTCAGGCACACTGAAAAAGATTTCCTAGAGGCACAATAAAATAGGCAAGACTCTTATTCCCAAGACAGAACTGACTAACAAATTGACCTACTGCAGGCAATTTGCAAAAAGAATTTACTGTTTTCATCTTTATTTGTATAAAGAGGAAGAAAAAAAAGTCTAACTTGATCCATAATCACTGTTCAATCGCCACTGCAAACTGCATTTTGCAGCTATGCAAAAATCTGAGGTGGGTTCTGTCATTACAGCCCATCGAAGAGATTACAAGGAGCCTTTAACAGGCTCCCAACCTTAGGCAGATGGATTAATCTCCTTAATTCACATTAATTTACAAATCTCCTTAATTCACATTAATTTACAAAGTCTTTGCATAATTCACATTCCTAACCTGATCTTCTCTTCTTTAAGGACTAAAGATGTCAAAGCTACAGTCCTTTCCCTTTTCACTTGTTAATGGTAGATTTAGCCTCCTTTTAGTTTTAGAGTACACTTATCAATGAACACAAATGTTGAATTTTCTCTTTCTCACATGGGTATTTCATGGGAGAAAACAGGCCTGAGTGATTTCTCAAATACCTTTTCTGATCAGCAGTTATAATTTACAGAAATATTACCTTTTTCCATTCTTGCTCTTTCTTTTCCAGAATTGTGCACATTGTGGTTCTATAGGCCTTTTGTAAACAAGCCTTCAGTTTGTCTTTGCCTTGACCGGTTAATTGAACATGAGAGTCAAAACACTTGTCCTTCCAAGAATGTTTACCCTGTGTGCACTTGACCAGTTCTTCATGAATTTCACTCAACAAATATTCCAGCTCAACCAGAGTCTTCTCCTCATACCGATTCATTTCATCCTGCAGTCTCTTGGCTTCCTGAGCCTCCCATTCTCGCTGCTTTTGGTTTAGTAACATCTTGATTTCTGCTTCTTTCTGAATGGAGAGATCATTCTTCTGCTTTGCAAGGTCCTCCTTGGCTGTTGCAAGGACCTCTTTAATTCTGTTTTTATGATCATCTAAGAATGATTGGTAGTCTCTCTCATTTTGCTCTTGTATCTGCAGAATTTCTTCTTGCTTTTCTGTGTTCCACTGCACACGGGCTTTTGCTAGTTCCGCTTTGACAGCTGCAGGGATTTCCTCTTTCTTTAGCTCCAATTCCCTCCTCAGAGAAATTATCTTTTCTTCAAGTTCTTTAACTCTTAGTCCAGATGTCTCTGTACTTTCAAATTCTTTCTTCCATTTCTCCTCAGCAGCTGAGAGAACCAGGGCTAACTGGCAAATAAACAACACAGTCATTAGAAATACATACACACATTCATAGATACACAAAATATAACTCTGAGTCATTACAATATATTGGAGATCTTTTCAATTTATTTAATAAAAATTAAACCTATATGGGCAAAAAATTGGATGTGGATCAGAGTACACAACAAACATCTTTCCTTAGTGACTCCCTGTGCCTATGTCTACATTCATTCCTCTTATTATATAGGGGATGTGGAAGACTTAAATTTTTATCAACACACATATAGCAGTATTTTGGGCTACCTGCTCAGCTGTGGTCTTTTGGTGTTCCTTTTCCCATTTTTCTTGTTCTGTCTTTAGATTTAGTTTGTACTCTTGCAGCCACTTGGCATGAGCTTGGGCTAAAGCTGCATCTACCTTTAAACAGAAAAAACCTGCTTCAGTAGGTAGGTACACTGAATACATTTTTATTATTACTTTCATGTAACAGTGCAAAAACAGACTTCAGTTTGGATTGCCTACATCTATAGAAATTAAAATAATCAGACCAGCAGCACTTCACACATTTCTTGATGCAAAAATTATGCCAAAATTAAAAATACTAAATTTATTTTTAACAAAATGGTATAAAATCTAAGTCAGTGTTGCTCAGTTCTGTTCCAAATTCCTGCAAAATTTGTTTAACAGTGTGAAAAACAAACCACACGCTGCAGTTTTTTCCGAACTTTTTTTAAGAACGTTATTTCTAATATCAGTACTAAACTTAACAGGAAGTTAGTGGAAGAGTCCACTTTCTTTTTTTTTTTTTAGGTGACTTAAGTGGACACAGCAGTTTCACAGACTCCAGGCAGACAGAACAATTATTTGTTACCTGGCTGGCAAGATTTTTACAGTATTTATTTTCCAGTTCTAATTCAAGTTCTTTTAAGGCCTCTTCAGAGGCTCTATTTTCTTTCAGAGACTTCTGGATCTGCAGCCTCTGGTCTTCAATATTTCCTTCTAACTCTTTAGTTGAAACTTCATCCACAACTTGGTCAGTTTGGCAGCCGCAGTCACTACATTCAACTACAGTTCTTCTTACTTCTTCCAGCTTACTTTGCCATTCTCTTTCTAATGTGGCAAAGACTTGTTCTTTATTCTAGGGAAAAAAATGTTTTTTAAGAAAATCTCCCCAGTATCTAAATAAACAGATTTCACTGGTGTTTAGCAAATGAAACACTGTCCACACCAATGATCCTTAACAAGAGAAGAACAAAACCATGCTCAAGACAAGAGAAAGTTTGGTGACTCGTCAGAGCTTTCTTCTATGGGACAGGATACACAAAGGATTTCTACATGATACCTGAGTGAAACAACAGAAAGCATAACCTTCACTTATGGTGAAGCACAGGCGTGGAAAACTCCAGCATATTACCAGCTGTGACATCCAGGGTATTCTGTTTGTTACTTTGCAAGATCTAGGTTTTGGGTTTCTTTAAAAATATGAAACATGTATAATACCTAATGAGTCCTTCAGAGGCTTTTAAAATGACAAATCCTTAACAGCCACTTGCAATGGCAGAATAACAGCACATAAATCTAAAGTTTTGTTTCTGAAAATAAACAGCAAAACAACAAAAAAAAAAATTGAAATTTCCTGATCTAAGTTTCACACCTCTTTTTCCTCCTTTTCCCAGTGAACTTTGGCTAATGCAACTTCCTCTTGAACCTGCTGGTTTTTTTCTTCCAGCCACTGCTTCTTTGCTGCTATCATGGACCTGATGTGTTCCTCTTCAAGGTCAGTCCTCAGAAGTTTAAGGGAGACTTCTTTTTCTTCTAGGAGCTGTTTCTTGAGCTAGACCAAAAATAAATAAATGAACTGTCCTCCAAGGCACAACAGCTCTGGCACAAAAGTATGAGAATGCATGCGATACATTATTAACTCTTTAGAGGCTGTGCACTGATCTTACAGATGACACCTAGACAAGAGATTTAACTCTCAAAAAAGGTGTTTTAAAATATTATATCAGAGGTTATTACAGGCTAATGCTGTAAACTAAGTTTTCTTATCAAGCATCTTTACTCTTCTCATACTTTGAGCTGCACCTCTTTACTGTTCTTGCTTACTCAGACATTGATCTAATTCAGTCATTGCACACTGATATCTTCAGAAAAGCAAAGTTTTTAAACAAGTCAGTCTGAATTCATTACTACTTAAAAAAAAACCAAACTGCTTTTTATATCAGTTTTATATAGGGAGAAGTAAACTTGTATCATCATTCAGGGTTGTTTGAAAATGTCTTATGAATGTAAAAGCTCACACTGCTGACTAAGCATCCTCAGAAGTCAGAATTATGGAAGTTCACTACATGAAAACAAACAGCTATGGCAAGAGTTACTTGTACAGTATTTCAAAGCCCAGAACACAACACCAGCTTAATTTAAAAACCAGTAAGTCATGTGTATGAACTTTCTGATACAGCTGCAGCTCTTCCAAGTAGGTTCTGCAAACATTTACAAAACTAAATACACTTATTAATATTACATCTTGAAGACAGTGTGAAATTATATGTTTTATAGGCATTTCCATTTATACCTTCTCTTCCTTCACCTGCTGCTCTTGTTGAAATTTCTGTCTTAAAGTATTTTCCAAGGTGTCCTTCTCCCGACAAACTCCAATGTAACATTCCTTCACTGCAGTAATCTCTTTGTTCAGCTCCTCTATGTTATCCCTTCAAAGGACAGATTACTTATTATCAATTGGCCTCACAGGACAGCAAGCCAGCCTTAAAATAAGTGTAACTAGCAGTGAAGGTCAGACAGGAAACATGAACATTTCAGTAGAAATGGAAATAAAGCTAAGTCTTACTTTAACTGTGAGATTGTCTCTTCAGAAGTTTGAAGAAGCAGCTGCTTTTCCACAGCAAACTTCTCCATCAGCTCCTTCTCGAAATGTGCTTTGGTGTCCTCATGATGTTGCTGATAAGTTCTTTCACACCTAAAATTCCAAGAAAGAAAAAATAACTACCTGATTTCAACTACCTAGGTTCAACTTTTCTGTAAGAAAATACCTTTCTAACATTGACCTCCTCTTGTACCTGATAGCTGGAACAAGATTATGTGTGCAGGGTGAAAATCCCCAAATTAAACTAAACTAAGTTATCAGACTTACCTGTCAATGGCTTCTTGCTTATCATGATCAAACTCCTGAACCATCTTTCGCATCTGACAACAGAGTTCTTGATTTAAGCTTTTCAGTTTTTCCTCATTTTCCTTCAGTTCTTCAATGGTTAAAGAATGGGCCTGGACAAACAAGAGTCAAGTAATATGGGGTTATAAGAACCTTTTTTAATCACAGGTTTTCAGTACGGGGTGGGGGTTTTTTGTGATTTTTTTTTTTCTGTAGTGGTAAGCAGAATCTCTGTCTTACCTTAACTTTCTGTAGCAAAGCTTCATTAGCTTTTTTGAGGCTCAGAACTTCTTCCTTTACATTATCAGAAGTATCCTTCAAATTTGTGATAGGCTAAAAATAAATAAAATTAAGATGATATCTTTCAAGACATAAATTATTTAGCAGTTAATGCTTAAAAAAAATTAAGAGTTGTCAAATAAAAACTGTACTTAAAAAATAAAAAACACAGGAAATTATTGCACTGCAAGATCACAGAATCACTGCTATTCTAGATGCATTTTTAAAACTCAGCATCATGAAGCTTTGGAGAAGCACACACTCAGTGTTGTGTTTGCAAGCTGAATGATAACAGCCATCCAACAGAGAGCACACTTCCCACATACATTGCATTCCTATCCAACATCCAGGTCTCCACGTACAGATACTGCAAGTCTGATCAATCTATAGAGGGAAGACAATGATGGGGTGAAGAGAGATGCAATACCAAGGAGATTCCTTATTGATCAAATTACACCATGAAGGCAATCTTAATATGATTAGATTATACAATCAGAACATTTATCAGCCCTCTTGCAGATATTACAAGGTCCTTTTAGCTAAAGAAAACCATCTTTTTTCAATTAAATATACTTCCAACATAAGTAGGGCAGACACTAGGCACTCTCAAGCATATAAGTGATCATTTTAGGACTCACTTAATAATGCATATGCTACCCAGGTTCTGCTTCAGTTGTTTTCTTTTCAAGCAAAGATACAAAACCAGAGTTGCTATGAATACTCAGCTATGCATAAGTTTTTGATCTATTCTCATAAGAAGCTTTGGTTTTCTTCACCAAAAACCAGGAATACTTGACTTTTAAAAGAAGTGTAAAAGAACAAACCTCTGAATCTCTTGATGTTTTTTCTGCTTTCAACTGCTTATATTCCTCTAGTGTCTTCTGGCAATCCTTAAGACTATTTTGTAGTTGAGTAATCTGGTTTCTCTTCATTTTATTACTGCTCAATAAACGTTCCAGCTCAGCTTTAAATTCTACAATAATTTCATCTTTAGTGAGTTCTTTATCCATGTCTCTGTTCTGTATTGTGCTATCAAGAAAGACATAACCAATTCAGTATTTAACAGACAAAACACATTTAGCTGAAAGGCAGTGGTAGCAAAGAGAACAGTAACTAATGCTACCAGAAATACCAGATGTCTAAGGTGCAATAGTAAAAAGCATAAGAGGACATGAATATCAAAGCTTTTTCATTAAGTTGCAATTAATTTACAGAGAACTTGTTAATTCAGCTGTTTCCTCAAAAGATTCATTCTCACACAATGTGAAGAGTTTTGAAACAATTCAACTGGTTGATGTAAAAGGCAGCTTTAGCTTTAAGCAACTATGTGGAGTCTTTGAGCAAGGAAAGTACCCATGAATATAATTCAACAATTAAAGGAACAGCAATGTAGTCGCTATAAAATCTGAAGACTTATTAAATAGCAATTAGCCAACCAATTTATGGTATTAGTACAGTTTTTCTGTTTCTCATATTACCTGGCAATACAAGCACTATTTCAAATATCTATCAAAAACCTATGTGTTGATCCAGTAGAACCATCTTTTTACACAAAACTTGTATTATTTCTTGAGGATTTAAAATTTTTCTCTCAACAAGAATCACTCCATACCTGCAGAATCTTGGCTTCTTCCCTGTGATATTTTTAATTCCCAGTTCTACATAGGAATCACCCAGGCTCATACGTTGCTCTCCACCTGCATCATTCAAAAATACTCCAAGCTTGGCAGCAGATTCATACAAAGCTATTTCTTCTTTCAGTTCCATTAATTCTTCCTGAAAGCAAGAGACAAAAAAAAAAAATTACACTGACCAGAGAGACTCTGAGCCAACATATCAGGCCCATGATAACTCTTCCAAAGAAAATAAACACATGGAGTTCTTCCTTCTAAATATAGTTATATTTAGCTGCATTTAGTTGAATTGTCTAGCATTAACTTACTTATACTTTCACTTTTTATTTCTGATACCTCTAGCAAAGCATATATTAAAACTACAAATTTGTTAAAATATACAAGAAATATTCCCTATTGTTCTTGCTACAGTCCATCTATGAAGTATTATTTCTTTTGCTCTTCTGCATTCCTGCTGTCCTTGTACAGCAAAATGGATGACAACAGAAAAGTATATACCTGAAGAAACAGCTATTGCTCTAGTACTTAGTAAGATTCATAGTTTCCAAGATAACAGATTTGAATCAAATATATGAACTGAATTGGAAACACAGACTTTCACTCATGCTTTAAAGAGGACTTTCTAGCACTCTCTTTTGCTGACAAAAGACAAATTTCAGAATATGGTATCTCCTCATTTGGTTACAAGACTTCCAGCACACAGAATTTGCCTCCAATTTTTTTCCAAAAGCAGGTTGGACAGAAGTATGAGATCAGATTTGTGCCAATACAACTGCACAACTGTGTTTCAATTGGTGGGGAGGGAGGAAGTCCAACATACTACACTGGGAGAGGAAGTAGTCAAAGATGACATCCTTGTTTCCCCCAAAAATTTAAAGTGCTTCAATCACCAACTCTTAGTTATAATGCCTCTCTCCCTGCCATCAAATGAAAATATTTTATTCAAACACAAAATATTCAATAAAATTAACCTGCAAAGCCTTGTTCATGTTGTTGCTTATAATTTGTGCAGACTGAGCTTGCTGCAATTGAAGCCGTAACTGATTTGTCTCCTGCATTGAGCCTATTGTAGGAAAAAAAAGGGAGAAAAAGAGCAAGTCATAAATATGCAAGAAAGTCTATGTAATCTAAAGAAAGATCTCTGTTAAAAATAGCAATGTTGATTCTGGCAGTAGACATTACTGTTTCTATTTCCTTGAGCTCACTAACAGCTACTAAATAGATTACTATCCAGAGACTTCAATGTGTTGAAGGTAGGCAAAAGTCAAACACACAACCTGCAAAACATCTCATAATCCATTTCTATGACACAGGTTTCCAAGAATAAGCCTCCAGCTCCCAAAACAATTCTTCTCACTAGGACTTGAATTTAAAATGGCAATTCAAGTCAAGCACCTTAAAACAAAATTAAGTAACTTGTATCCAAACCCTGTTGTTTAGTATGAAACAAGGTTTATACATATGCAGCACAAAATACATGCAAAAACACTTTAATCACTGTTGTTTGGGGCTTGGAGATGGTGTTTACTTTTACTTCTATTTCGTTTTTACATCTTAGTCTAGACTTTTAAGTTTGACAAATCCACTGCATAGGAAACAGTCTAGAACACAATTAGCTTGATGTTGATTTCCCTTCCATAGAAACATTGATATGCAATTTCATATTTAGAAAAAATGAAGATATTTCTGCAAGGAAAGGTAATAGTATGAGTAAAAGGCTGACCTGTTTGCAGTAAATTTGCACATTGCTTTTGGCTTTCTTCTAGGCTTCTTGTCAGACGATTTATTATTTCAGTTTTTTCACATTTGGTTTCTTCCAGCAATTTTTCAAGATGCTTAACATGCTCTCCTAGATTTTTGCAAAGCTCTTCCTAGGAATAGAGTATTTTTACTCATTTTACAGACATTTAACCATCTAGACCAGTTTCAGCTACAGAAAAATTTAATATATACAAGATAAAGGAGAAAAATAATCAGATACCTAAAGGGGTAGAGGACAGTTAAATCAATCACAGATCAAAGACTATCCTTGGCTGACAAGTGACCTTTTACAGCATCAAAGTTCAGTTTTCACTGGGAGGCAGTAATTGTACTCATATATAAACATACATGGATGAGAATAATTTCCTACTTCCTAGAGCAGTTACTTTTCAGTACACCAGATTATCTCCTGTAATTAGTCACATATACTTAGCCTATTGCAGAAAAAAAAAAAAAAAAAAAA
>VZRH01001939.1:4685-20964 GCA_013397555.1 Urocynchramus pylzowi | reverse complement strand
AATAAACCCAAAAATCTTGCCAAATTAAAAAAAAAAAAAAAAAAAAAAAATCAAGCCTTCATATGATATCAAGCCAGTCAGTTTATCTTAACTGAGCTTAAGCCAGGCTAGCAAGTGCCAGTACTCTGTAAAAGAGGAAGTTTCTTTTTCACAGGATATACAAAGTAGACATTTATATGGCATTATTTAGTTACCTACACAGACCTGGGAGGCACAGTGCTTTGTTTCTACACCTTTTGACTTTTCTATTTTCTCTCAAAAAATAGATCTCCCTCTTCGAATACCCAAAAAATGCTACCATATATTTTACAGTAGAGACAAAATTGTATAAGCTTTGTTGTGGTACTAACAGACAAAAATTTAGCAGTGCATTTGGTTTAGAAGCAAGTACAAGTTACCTTTCCAAGTATACAACCCATTTATATATGTTAAGACAAGAATTAGAGAAATTTAATTTTATTTTCTTTATGTGAAATAAGAGGAAAATTTATTAAGACCTGCTTGGAATACACTGCTTGAGTATTTCTAATAGTGGAATGGATTCTTATAACATATCAAGTAGAATAATTTCAGCAAGCTCTACAACCATGTAACACAATCTACATCAAACTCCATCTTAAAGACAGCCTTTCACCCCTCCTCTAATTTTAAATCCTTACTTCTAAAATAAAGTCACTGTTGAGTGGTTAGTCATCCTTCGGCATTTTGAGACCAAATCTTGGCAACAGACTCCTCAATAAAAAGTTTTTCTTGTTTTTTTCTTGCAAGAATACATTACTTCTTAATTAGTCCTTTTCTTTCCCAGAGTTATTTGCAGTCTCTTTCAAAAAAAGATTGTGCACAGAAGAAAAGCTCAGGAGAGCAACTAAGACAATGAATTCCTGCCTCCTCTGCATCTGCTGCGTACAAACTCACAATCTGAACTTGCAACTGCCTGCAGATGTTTATGAAAACATAACACATAGGCCTCATAATACTGAGACTTTCCATTTTCTTAGCAGCTTCCAGAATGAGTTATTAGAATGGTAGATCAAGAAATGCAGACTGGGAAACATGGGAAGCTCTACAGTCTCTCCAGTACAGTACTCAGCATCCTAAAACAATTTCTCACCTGCTCTCGGAGTGCAGATTGTGTAGTATCAAGTTTCTGCTCTAATGACAATACTTGCTGTTCATACTTCTGCTTGAGTGCAGAAATAATGGCCTCATGTTGTTCTCTGGCTCGCTGGAGGGCATCTGATCTCTGAAGTTCTAACAGCTGCTTTTGCATGCTTTCCATGGCCACCTCTGCCACTTTGGATTGCTTCAGTATCTGTAGGAACAGTGTTACAGTAGTTCCTAGTTACATACATTTCACTATTGCTCCAATATTCTGTACCTCAGTTCACTTTTTTTGTGCAAAAGTTGCCACAAGTCCTCGGATAATGCCTGTGGTTTCATACACAGTATTTTCAACCAATGAATCCTATTCATCTATCACGTATTTAGCTTTTGCAATGATCATGACCAGCATTTCAAGAGACTAGCACTTCTGTTTAATGCCAATGCACCACACATTTAACTGTAGAAGTCTTCCACAATAAACAGTCTAAAAATATTTACAGTACCTGCTCCTCATTGGTAGTAAGAGTCTGAATTTGAGTTTCAAGGGCCTTGATTTGGCCTTCAAGATGCATTTCCCGTTCCTTTCCATTCTGATAGAGTTTCTGAGACTCATGAAGACTAAGAGCCAAACCATCCTTTTCATCTGAAGAAAGACACATCATTGTGTGAGAACCATGGCCAGCCACCCAAGAGCTTCATGCAACACAACTGTTCAGTACCTGCCCTACAGAAGCATTCACTCTGCTTGTACTGTGGAGAGCAACAGAAGCCTGAACAAAGACATTCAGTCTCCATCCAGCAACCACTGTCTCCTCCTGGCAGCAGGGAGCACTCCAACACACTGCTTCCAGTAGGGTCCTGAAGGTACAAGCCCCATCCTGGCAGCAGGAGGACCTCACATCCTCCCTTACACCATTTAAAGGGAGAGTCCTCTGGAGGAACAGCCAAGACACAGCCAAATGCTTGACAGTTGAATTTTTCTCTCTCCTTTGCTTCTTTTGCATTCCAAAAACTATAGTCTTAATTCTCTAAGTTCAGCATTTTTTTTTTGTCTGTTCCTATAAGAAATGGGAAACTAAGACAATCATCAGCCTCCACCACAGATTTTGTAAATTTTGAAAAATATCTTCTCCACATACAGTCTATGAAATGGCCTGTTAAACCAGACACCACCAAAAAAAAAAAAAAAAAATTCACAGATGTCCACTTCTCCTATTGGGGTTAGGGTGTTGTGGTGTCAACTTTTTTCCCCCCTCCCCCCAACTTTGAAAAGACTACTTTGGCAGACTTCTCACTTTCTTGTACATTTGTGATGCCTGACACATGGGGACTCTGGAAAACAAGAGTGGTCTTGAAAATACAGTAAAACTTAAGACAGTGATGCAGTCAGGTACCAATACAGAGATTTTTGCTTAGAACAATGTTTGGGGGAAGAGGTTTAGGCACATGTAGTCCCAAATCAAGTTTATAAATATGATGAGTACCTTCAAAGACACTTTCTAAATCAATCTCAGTATTTAAGTTGCAAGATATGAATAAAATCTAAGAATTAGCACAAAACATTTTACCTTTGACCATTGAAAGCTGATGATTCAAATACCTAATCTGCTGTGCACTCTTTTCTAGCTTTTCATTAAGTTCTTCCAGTTGTCTTTCCCTTGCTTTATTTAGAACTTGAAGCTGAAGAATCTGCATATTTTCTGAAGAATCTGCCAAATTTCAAACAGCATGCAGACAAGTCAGCACAGATACCAATAAAGTAATTGCTGTAATTCCCACTCCAAAATATTTTTTTTCATAGTGCTAAGTTGGTGCACAAAATCTTTTTTTATCCACATTTGATTTGCATCACACAAATTGTTCTGGCAGCAATGGATGAAGGATTGTGCAAACTACAATTCCAACCTAACAGCAGATAAAAGTTCACATGCTGCAAACTCACAGACTTGTGGCCACTACAAGTTTACAACACGTCTAACAAAGTAATTCTGTCATTTGAAGTGTACCTGACAGAAAAGCCCAATGTGGCATCACTCAGAGTGCACTTCCTAAGGTACACTAAGTCATTATTTTCCAATATTGTGAAAGGTGACAAAGTGTCATGGTTTGACATCAAGCCATCAGAAATAAGCTTTCAGTTTCATCAATCAAAACTACATTTTTAATGCCTGAAACTCATATATCCTGAGCAAAAAGAGATCATTTCTAGATATAAAAGATTCCATACTTAAGCATACTTTTAGTTGTCCTCTTACTGAAAAACTACTGAAATCAACATGTTTCTACCACTGATTTTCAGTGAACTTTTTACACAAGTTTATTTCAAGTATAAGCATCAAACACTTACTTTCATCATTGCCCAAGAATTCATGTTGCAAACCGTCAAACATTTCATTTCTTCTGTTTCCTTCTTGGATTCCTGGAATATTTTGATGAATGCCATTTTGGTATGGCTTATAAGTCACTTTGTAAGATTCTGGTGATTGGCCATTGACAACATCAGATGCAACAAATTGCTGTTGTGACAATATAAACATAAGAGGAAATACATTAAAACTACAACTGTAGTCTTGCTCAATGAAAATATTTTTCTTTTTACAAGTTGACATTAAGAAGAGTTCTAGTAGCTCTTCTTTTTCAGGCTCCAATCCAGCACACCATTTAAGCATGATAGAATTCTTCATGAAAGCTCCCACCTTAGAAAAGTAGTGAAGTGTTAACTTAAATAGAGTAAGCACATACTTAAGTGAACCACATTCATTCTACCTCATGGAATTCTACCAAGGCAACAGGAGAAAGAACAAAAATCATAACATGAACATATGAAAACTCAGTTACTAATGTCTTATTTTTTAAAATAGGCTACAGAAGCCTCCCATCACTGTTTGAACTGACTGTAAGAGATTGAAGGCATTTAGATATATTACTACCAATAGCTAAAGTCCTGTGAAATTTTTCCAAGAGATAGAAAAATGTGTCTGCTTCTAAAATACCATAAGATGTTCCTTTGGATCATCTGAAAAATTTAATATTTTATTTTGCTGATTGTTAAATTCTGGTTTATGGCCATTTATATAAGGCCTGAAGTTTTCAGGAAGATGACACACATTGTTCTCTTGGTAGCAACTTGGAGAGTTAAACCCATCTCTACCAAGATACACATCATCTGGATCATCTTGGCCATCCTGGCCACAGTAATCTTCTTTAACATCATATAAATGTTTCTTCTCTTCATCATTATGTAGGCCATTCCAATTCTTCCCATGTTTTTCAACATGATCAGTTTGCTGGTCACACAAGAATTGTTCAGGGTACAGATTTTGTCCTTGTTCATAGCCCTATGAATGGATATAAGGTTTAGAATTGCTCTCTGAAAACTCAGATTTCACCCCACCCTCCTTTTGCTGAGGTTATCAGCCCTCAAGTTAGAAATACTTCAAATGAATAGAAAAACACACCACCTACATGTGTTTCTCTAATGAATTTAAACAATATTTAGCATGTTATTATGAACAAGCAGTAATTACACTCCTGCTCATACAAGCTTACATTTGGAGGATCACTGATCAATGGATGATTGTTCCACCTTCCATCAAGCTTCCCAGGCTCATGTAACCTAGAGAGACACAAGCAGCTTAGCTACATACTAATAACTTCAGGGAAAAAAAACAAACCTTCTTTTCTTAAATTAAGGCACATCTAGTTTACTGCAAATTGCACTACAGCCCCCCTTTTATTTGGATTACTTTTACACACCTCATCAACTCAGACTTTGCTCTATTCTTGAAAGCACAACATAAATAATAAAAAGATGGTGCCAAATGCCTTACTGCTCCTCATTCTCCTGAATGCTACAGTCTGAGTAACTGGAGAGCTGGTCTCCACTGTCCTCCAGCATATCATGGGGAAGGTCTGTCAATAATTGTTGCAACTGAAAGAGAACAAAACATTCATTTTCAAGAATGAATGAAGAAAGAATTAAGAAGAAAATTAATACAAGTTCAGCCCAAAAACATTGGCAAAGCAGGCCATTTGCACAAAATCCTGATTTTCTTCCTCCAAGGAAGAATTTACAACACTGGAATTCACAAAGAGACTTACACCACAGAATGCTTACTAGACTAGAGTACCAACCAAAGCATTTTTCTGCCAAGCTCTTGTTAAGAAAATAGCAGCACCAGAAGGAGGTAAGGGAAATGCCATCTAGTAGACACGTCCCAAGACAGACTAATTCCAAAGAATCATCTGCAAACTCATGATGCCAGGATTTCTCCAGGCTAGAGAGGTAGTGGACATTCAAAACATGCTCTTTCTAAGAAGTCTGGATGGAAATCCAGATAAGAACTTGCCAATCAGTATCACTACATTCAAGAAGTCATCACTGCAATGATTAGTGCTCTGCTCTGGACCAAGCAACTGGACACAGAGAAAAACACCAAAACTAAAATACACCTGAACTTCACATCTTATGCTTTTCAAGAGTGGCACATTCTGTACCCTCTTTTGCTCTTACCAGACTACATAAACCTTTTTCTTTCTTTTCAAGCACTTAAAAGATAGGAAGAAGCTAAATTCACAAGCCTTCAGATTAAATTACTTAATTCTTTTTCACCTCTTGTTCTCTTGCATAATCTTCTTGGTCATAGTCTTCATCTTCATGTTGAGTTTGTAGAGCTCCACTATCAAAGTCAAAGGACATTGTTTTCTAATATTGATTTTCTGTATCCAGCAAAGCCTACCACAGGACAGGAAAACATCACATGTGAGTAAAATACATGAGGAATCAAAAAACACTACCCTCATCACCTGAATTACTTAGCATGAAAATATAATTCTTGAAACAGTCATTGCACCTTACTTATTTGTTTCTCCTACATCCAAGCCTACTCACTTCCAAGAATTTAGTATTTAAAACAAGTATTTGGGTTTTTCATAGGCTGATATAATTTCTGAAATTCACTTACAACCAGACATTATTCTCTGCAAGTTCTAGTACTGTATAGAATACATGTGATGTGATACTTGATGATAGTTATGTCCACTTCACAGTCTTCTAGAGAAAAACTACATTTTGCATTAAAAAGTGAAAGTATGCTGTTCCTTGTGCATTTGGATAACAGCCCCAAAAGGAAAACTAGGAGAATTACCACGGAAATCTGAAAAGCTTCGCATGAGTTGCAGATTTCACTGCTTAAGAAGAAAGTCTTGACTCCCAAGGGCTTGTGTACACTGAGCAGTGTGTTCATAGAAAGTTACTGTGTATAAGAGCTGGTTTGGTTACAAGACAAGTTACTCCCTGTAGAAGAGACACTTGTTTGGGCACACAGGTGTAGCACATACTGAAGTCTTCACTTGGTATAATGTAACATTACAAGAGCATTATTTCCAAGTTAAAAGTCACTTCATCGCGTCGAAAGGACCTCCTTACCCACTGCTGTTCAAGGAAACCTCCAGCAGTGCTGGCAGGAGGCCTCGCAGTCTCCGTGAACCCCCCGTGACCCCTCTCACAGGCGGCTCTGAGCTCCCGCTTCCCCCACACCGCAGTAGCTGAACACGACCCCCGGCCCTGTCCCCTTCCCTCAGGACCTTCCCCAGCCCCGGGAGCGAAGACAGCCGGTCAGAGAGTGCACAGCCGCCAGCCGCGACCAGCCCCGGACAGCCAGACCTGGACGGGCCGGGGGCAGCTCCGGGGGCGCGGGGCGAACTCGGCCGCCGTCACCTCAGTCCGCTCGGACGGCGGCGCGGGGCGAGGCCGGCCGGGCCATGCTGCCGTTATTCAGCGCACCTCCCGCGGGCCCCCCGGGCCGCAGACGGCGGCTGAACGCGGCCCGAACAGCGAAACCCACCTGAGCGGCCGTGACCACCCACCTGAGCGGCCGTGACCAGCCACCTGAGCCGCCGTGACCAGCCACAGCTACTGCCACCACCGGCGCGGGCCCGCCGCTCTTCCGCATCACACCCGGCCCGCGCCCACCGCGCTGATTGACAGCCCCGGGCACCAATCGGCGGCCAGAACCGCCGTGAGCAGCGCTGACTGACAGCTCCGAGCACCAACCGACGGCCAGAGCCCGCCTGGCCGCGCGGAAGGGCAGGCCCGCCCCTGCTGATTGTTTGAAAGCAGGCGCGCATGGTCGCGGGAACGCGCCTGGCCATCTGATTGGCCGAGCAGATGACCAATGGCAGTGTGAGTTTTAGGGAGGGGCGGGCAGCGGCGCCTTCTCGCAGCGGGACGTGGCGGTCGCCTGGCAACGCGCGGCCGCGGGGTGATGTCATGTGCCCGCGAGCTGCGCCTCACGACAGTGCCGCAATGGCGATGAGGGGAGGCGCGGCCCCCTCTCCTGTCCGAGCGCCTTCCCCAGGCAGCCTTCGCTTGCCTGCTCGCGAACCCGCTCTGCTTCCAGAGCTGATTCTCTTTAAAAAATTAAAACCTCCCCAGAAGGAGCAGATTTATTGCGCAGAGTCGCAGGCAGGAAACAATTCTGACGGAGAGTTGGTTCCGTTTGTAAAAGCCCCACCTGATGCCTCGCCCTCAGCCCGGACAGCGGGAAAGAGACCCCCGTCTCCACCGGGGCAGAGACGTTTGGGTCATTTGTTCGAGGATTTTTATTGATGGGAGCAAACAGTTAATGTGTTTCAGTGAAATTTATAGAAGTTTGAAAAGGAACAATCATTCTATGTCTAGTAAATGTGTGACATTATAGGCAAAATCAGCCATTTTCCCCAGAGGATTCTAGTAACCATTCAAACAGAGATTAACCAAGTCTCATAATTTTCACAGGCATTAAATGACTCAAACAAGATCAAAAAGGGTTTAAATGTCTGACAATTCATATTGAGTTGCTCAAGAGCAATATTTTGGAAACTTTCCAAAATTCAGACAACTGTTTTTCTTTTTAGCATGATTATTTCTAAGACTTCCACAGAGGAGCTGCCAGTGTATTTTACATGAGACAGATGGGCCACAAAGCAGCATTAATAGCTTAAATGAAGGCATGTAAGTGCTAGAAACCAAAAACTGAGAATGAGTCTAGTTTATTCTAGGAAAATGCATGGATATGTTGTGTTTATTTTTTATCTGTAATTAGTTGGATTATCTGCTTTCTCTCACATCAAAAGATTTTGATACACTTCTTTATTGCACTAGCACCCAATTATCTCCCTTTCCTTCCTTTTTACTTCACAGTTCTGCTTCAGACATTTAAAAAATATGCAGGAGCATCAGAACAAAGATCCAGGTCTTTAAAAGGTTTTACGTTGGTGATATTCAAAGAGAGAGACACACACTGCCTTATACTGTGATCCAAACATCACACACTGGCTCTGGCTGTTCTTATTCACTGGTTAAGTGAAAACTGATGAAGTGAAAAAAGTCCCTGAGTCAGCATCTTGACTGGCAAAGTCAAGAAACTTTGATCTCATACTATCACAGCTCCAAATGCTCTTATTTAAGTCCTGAGTAACTTTGATTTGTACTAAAAATAGAGGTGGAGTTCTGCACATTTTCCTTCTATGACCTGTCATAAAACTCAGCTTTGATGCAAAAATCAAAACAGGTCTTTCTCTCTACTTGACATGCCACAGAAGTAGCTGGGTTTGCTTCATTGCTTGCTCCATAGTCATATCAAGCACATTCTGAAGTTGGACAAGATGTGAGAATAGAAAGGATAGATGCAGGGGGTTGATATCCCAGTTACAGTTTCTTGCCGTGGCACAAAGCTCCAGCATGAGCTCTTGCTGAAGGCCTTCACAGGTGAGCACCTTGCATAGGATAGAATGGGCATAAGTTTGGGCTGCTAGCCCTGAAGGCTCAGGAAATCAAAAATACCAGACTATTAGCAAGGAAATCAACTACTAATGTTTTAAAGCTTCTCACTGCTTCAGTATATGTAATTGAGTAGTTTAGTCATATTATTATCAAAGAATGAAATGTATTTTTATGGCTATTAGCTGAGGATAAAAATATTTTCTAGTAGGCTTTAAGTGTGGCTCTTTACATTATATTTTCCCCTCCAAGGAAGCTTGTCTTCCATAATTTTATAAGACCTCTTGTTTTCTAGAGGAAAGAGCTCATACTACAGTGTTCCATTTAGCACGAACACTGGCAAACAATGTATTTTTTATGGTCAAGATTTCCCGCAACTGCTGAACTCCACAGCAATTGTCTGCCTCAGGAACTGAACCAGTGGGCTAGGAGACAGAGAGAGTTATGTCTGTTCATGCCAGAGGGCATTGCTTGTCTTAAATGCACCATATTTCCCTCAGGCCATCACCTGGGCTACCAGTTCATTCCCCACATCTCCACTGCCTTTCTTCAGTCACTTATTAAATCACTGTTTCTTCAACAGGAAGCCAAAAAAATCACTGTTCACTCGTAATATAGGATTGTTCATGTTTAGAGCATTTATTGTGGCAAAACAATTAATAGATTTCTTTTAAAAGATTTTTCCATGTTTAGGAACAAATGGAGTCTATGTGAAGAGGGGAAAACTATCCTGTTTTGGAAAGAACACTGACTAAGGACACATGCAAAGTTCAAATATCTTTTAAATAGTTTTCTCCCAAAATGTATCATTAGTTTTGTTCAGCTTTTCTAGTTTGTAAACAACTATGTAATCAATGAAAATATATTTAGCCTACCTTTAAAAAGATGTTTCCAGTATTAAGTGATAATAATAGTAAAATCATATGCAAGACAAAAATATTAAGATCTAGCATGCTTGTCCCTTAACAAGTTCTATTCCAAAATTATATTACATATATTAATTTCAACTTTGTAAATATTCATAATCTCAAATCTTTGAGTAGTCAGACAGTGACAAAAAATTATTAAGAAACTGGACAACCTTTCTTTATTGTGAATGCCATTCATTTCAAACATTACTTGCTAGTAAAGTGCTGTTACAAGTAAACTGAAATTGTTAGTGTCTATCAAAAGAAGATGACATTTTAGTAATATTCAAATTGTACTTGTTTTTGGCAAATAGTTAAAAGCATAGACATGTTTGTTTAACCACCCAAAACTAATTCAGTATAAATAATATTGGTTTCAATAATTCTATGCTAAAAGGCACATACTAATGTTCCAGCAGTTCTTTCAAGTGAGCTTTTGTATGTAGAGTTTTAATTGTGCTTTTAAATAGTTACTGATTCAGTATGACAGTGAAAGTGACATTTGTGCATGTCTAAAATACCTTCCCGAAATGAATTTCACACTCTGAAGGTGTAATTTTGTTAAGATTATGTGTCTATATAACTATGCTTGTTGATCTCTATAGATCTACATAGATATACACTTATACATATATTCATACATACACACACAAAGGGGCTTCTTCTGGAACAGCAGCAGAATGTGCAGTCTATACTTTTTTGACTTGTCTTCATAATAGAAGTTCAGGTATGAATTGTCTTGGGATTTGTGAGATCTAAGGGATTATTTGTGATACTGCGTATTTCCCACATTACTCTCTTTCTTTACAGGCTGCTTCAAGCTCACTTCACTTCCAGAAGAGATGATTGGCAAATTATTTTCCATGTGATACTGAATAAGATGACCCACACTATCAAATATGTGATCTTTGGTTCTCACCTAGTGGAAGAAGCAAAAGAAAGTATTTAAGGTTAGATTGTGCTTATGACCTGTTGGACATGAGCCTAACACATTAAAGTCAAAAGGCACTTAAGCCTGAACTTACTTGAGCACAATCATTAGGCTGTAGACAGCAATTCTGATCTATCCTTTGACCTACCATTAGCTCACAAGAAAAGCAGTGGAAAAGTAAAGAGACTGTATGTCAAACTGGGCTGATTCTGCACAGGGGAATGAAATAACCTCTTTTCTTTCTCTACAGAAGAGAGATATTCTTCCCTAAATCCCATTGAGGATTACTTTTTTGATTTACTCTCTCCTCAGCAATGTCACTCAAGACTGCTCTTCTGAGCAGAAGAAAATAGAATTGAAATGACAACAAACCTTTTCTGTATCCAGAAATTCATAATTAAGGATAGAGTTATTTTTTTCTAGCACTAATGGTTCTCAGGATGTGTTAGTGTATACACTAATTATCAGCACCTGGACTAACAGTATTGAAGTTCCTCCCTGCTACTTCCAGAGTACTTCAGTACTTTCAACTTGAACTTGAAAGTTCAACTTTTTGAACTTTCAAACCTATTGCAGCCACTGGCTATATTTAAATTAACCTGGATGAAATCAAATCACTTCCACTTCATGGAATGCACCCATGCATTTTGATTAAAATATCTGAGCAGCACTGAAATTTCATTATATGAAATATTCATACCTTGCCCTCAGGATCCACCAAGAGAAGATGCTTTGCCTGCCCTCCCTGAAGTCCACTGAGGACATACTGACCAGGTGATGTTGTGCTTTCTCGTACCAGAAAATCCCCGTCGTTGACTAAGAGGCTTTCTGCTGCTTTCCTGTTCAATTTGCCATGGTAACAATCTTCATTCTTTAGCTGTTGCTTTATTTGTGGCAGAACACAGAGACCAGCTGTGTTGCTTGTGGCACTCTGCTGAACAGGTTCCGGTAACTCTAAAATTAAATGAAAGGGAATGTATTGGACACTTCGCCTAAAACTTCATCCTAAAAGGATGCAAGCCAATATCTTTAATAGCTTTTAAAAAATTCAAAAGATTCAGTCTTAAAGTAAACCAACCTTACAGACTGTAAGAATATGCACACATGAATGCTCATGACCCTCCAGTGCATTAGGCAAAATTATCACACCACCTCTTCCCCTACCTTAGATGGGAAAGCCTGTGGTCGCTAGGCAACAGGGATTAGAAAGAGGAATTTTTCTGATGCTGTACTGGTTTGGGGTTGTATTTCTTTGTATGAAAAAGTCGAATATTCCCTGTAAAAACAGGTGGGTTTTTTTGGCGTTTTAGCTTTTATTATTTTTCCCCTCAAGATCTTGTTTTTCCTTGTTCCTTAACAAGCTCTGAAGAGATTGTTACAGATCATTGGGAGAGTCATGTTGAGTGGCTCCAGCTATGTGCAGGAATGTAAGACAACATAGCCAATGTAGCCAGAAGGGAAGGATTACAGCATGATGCATTTGCTGTTAAAAAACGAACAATTACCAAATGTACTAAAAAAACTGGGTGGTTTGGGATGTAGCCAGTCAGACTGCAAATGATTCACAGGCAGGATTCTTCTAAGGAAAATAAGAGGATACCAGTTCTTCAATGGAATTGTGCAACCTAAGGCTCCTCAGGATATAGGCAGTTCCTTTTACAGCATGATACAGTCCCAAGGTGGAAATGTCTCAATGGACACAGATTTCTTTATTGTGTTTCCTTTATTGTCCAGTCCTTTTTCCACTTTCTTGTATGGAGCCAACTCTGACAGAGAAAACACTTAGTGGAAAACCATAAAAGGCAAAGCTAATAAAAGTATATTCAATAATGAGGACAGTCAGTAGCAACTATATAATCATTTAATGGATATCCACCACTTTGAGTCAGTAAATCAAGTTCAGACATACATTTAACTGATACCACAGATCAAACTGTTTGATTTAGAAATTATTGGATGAGATTCAATGGTCACTTACGAAAGAACTGAGAAAAGACAGTCACAATAATCCCACTTTAACCTTGCATGCTACTGCCTGTGAAGCAAAGGCCATTTGGCCATCTGAGGTCACTTCCACCTTAGAGTGGTTTAGACCTTGAACATACAGGAGAAGCCCCTTCCTTGAGGCAATGTGCAGTCTCAAGCTCCTATCATCCTAAAGACTTGCTTTTTAATACCTGTGGCACTCTATAC
Organism: Urocynchramus pylzowi; assembly: GCA_013397555.1. Lineage (NCBI taxonomy): Eukaryota > Metazoa > Chordata > Aves > Passeriformes > Fringillidae > Urocynchramus > Urocynchramus pylzowi. The sequence goes on along the minus strand of VZRH01001939.1, from coordinate 8,066 downwards.
ATTGTCATCAATGAACTACAGAAGATGAAAGGTTACACTGCTTGTTTACCATCACTATATCTGCTCTTTAATCCCTTTTCTCTTGAATCTAACAAGGAAAAATGAACAACCAGGATATATTTCTTCCCCCCATCATTTCCATATTTCTTCTGTGGGAAAACCCACATCTTTCTCCATGCAGAGAAATGAGAAGCCCCCCCTCCTTCCAGTGCTTAGACAGGTATGGCAATGCAATGGGAACCTACTGGCCTGGCGCAGAGGGCTCCCAGGTATCTGTGCTGTTGCTGGACCTCGAGCTGCACAGGCTGCAGAATGCAGGGAGTGGGTGTTGATGTAACATGGATCATCAAAGAGGTCTGCTTTGTAGGCAGGTTTCAATGAAGTTGCCTCTTTTATTGTCTTCTGTGATCTCTCATCACAATTACCTGCAATTAGTATATAGTATGCACAGATTTCCTCCTTTTTTTTTTTAACTCAGCTTTAAGTAATTGTAAAAGCTGAAATAGGAATGGTGTTCTTCTTTATAGCTCACTAAAGTAATTCAGAAGGAAAATAAAAATGCAAATGAACTTATTTTTCCTGATGTCTAGAAGGCACCAGGTTCAAAATTAATTAAAATGAAGTTTTCAGGAATTTTCTGCACTGGTCCAGTTCTGCTTCAATCAATGTCAGCAGTGAACCCCCCAAAGACTAGAAAGAAATTAATACATATGCTTCTACAGAAACACAAACCATACATGTTATTTGTTGCAAAACCCTTTCCTTCCCCGCTGCACCACAAAAAGAGCTTGTGGGAAGCTGAGAAATTCTCTCTCTTGCTATTCTGGTGGAGAAGGGAGAGATGGAGGAGATTGGTGCTTTGAGGCTCTGCCTGGATGAGCCCAAGCCACATCTGTCAGGTTAGGATCTAAGCCTAGGAACAGGCTAACAGAATATCCCCTGCAGGGTATGAAAATAATAGCACTTCAGCTAGCCAAATAGTAGGCATATTTTTGCTCTTCAACAAACGTTTTATTCATAGATCTATTCATTCATTCTTTTATTTGTTCACCCTCTCTTTGTAGAAACCATTTGATTCTCCTTTCCTTGAATTGGAAATAACACAAGAAACTGAAGTATCCCCTACAGACAGTGTAATGGATCGCTTCAGAGCTGTGCAGGTGGGAATTCAGAAAGGACCTCATTGTGCAGTGAAAGAGAGGAGCTGAGGAAATGTGCTCAGGGCATCAGCTGTGGCAAAGGAAGTCCAGAAAGGGATGGAGGCTGATGATCTCCTGGGGTCCCTGAGAGCAGACTTTGCTAAAGGCAAATTGATCCTGGGCACAAAGCTGCCGAAGGCAGGGGAAGGGCACAATCACACTGAGAAGCCAGGGGTGCTGGAACCAAGGGTCCAGGCTCTGTTGGAAAAACTCGATGCTGATACTTTGGATCTCATTGAGCATTTGTAGGAGAAGGGATATATTCAGAGACTGATAAGTAATGAAGTATCTTCCTTTTTCAAATGGTATGAAGAAAGGGAATAAAACAACAAAGAGTATGAAAGAGAATTAAAAAAACAAAGAGCTACTGTACAGTATCATGAGAAGTAAAATGAGTAAGTCTGCCAGCAGACATAAAGATAGATTAATGGCCTTTAGAAAAGCTGTAAGGCTTTTTTGTCTGCCCTCCATCTAGGGAACTAAAAATGACCCACTAAGTAGAACACTTTCCACCATTGTATTGAAAGCCAAGGGGCAGCTCTTCCAGGCAGCCTGCCCTGGTTAATTCTGCATATGCATGAGAAGGAAAAGCGAGTACATACCCACAGTTTTGTCTTCTTCTGGACAATTTTCATATATATTGATGAAGGTTGGGCTGCCTGTCTGTAGAAAAATTTCAAAATCAGTCACATAAAGTAGTACCCTAGAAAAACACAGGTAACTTCAAAACATCCATGGATTAGTTAATAAACATACAGGTAATTAAACATGTTCTTCACCAAAAAATTCCCATCTCCTCAAATAATATTTCACACTGATACTCTTCTTTCTTCAGATGTCACATCCGGATTCCAACCTCATATAACTGCCCAGTTATGTATCTAATGTTTAGTATATATACAGAATAACTCCTAGGTAAGAAAGCTCAGATTTTCTAATAAGTGTCCCTCATCATAAAATCAGCTACAGGTATCATGGTTTGAAAGTGAAATGGGTACTAAATTGAGCAGCACTGAAAGAGAAAGGAAAACCAAAAAGTAACACCCCACGGGAAAAAGGCATTTGCATTTACATGCAGGGTAACTCCTTACAACAACACTGGTGAGCATCAGGTGCAAACTCTGGATATAGTAAAACATTTTTAGAATTAGAGAACTGTTGGGGAGGTGGGGACCCGATATGCAGAGTATGGTTCATGTCAGCAAAAAATGGATGGAGCAATAGCATAGGAACACACGGGAGCCCAGGAGCAGTTGCCACCAAACACAAATAACACCTGGGAGAAGCAAGTTTTTAGACAGAACCAACTGGATTCCAGCAGGCACATCTGAGTGTGCTCCCTCTGAGCAAAGTGGTGGTGCCTTCTTTCCTGTGTGGGGAAAGGATGGTGCTCCCAAGACCTCATACAACAGACTCTGAAATCTGTGCAGCCAGTCTGAACTTGGCTTGTTTTACTCACTGATTGTTTTTTATTTCCCACTATGCCGGACAAGAGCCACAGATATCTTTTGCTGATTTAACAGAGCTTCTTGAAACAATCCAAGGGTAATGAATATTGTATACATATTGCAATCAGTCAATGTTGTATGTATAAGTTGTAGAGCATAATGGACAGGATGAAATATTTATTAGATCACAGAATAGGGAGCCAGGAGGTCCCAGATTTTGCAGATGTTCTCTCCAACAAGCCATTTAAATTGGTATCTATTTTCTTCTCAGAGCTAATGAGTGAACAAGGGAATATTACTTGGTCTCCTGAAAGTACTCTAAGGACAAACCAGTTAATATTCAGAAAGTGCTTTGGGATTCAATTATGTACTAAGCATCATTAAATCTAGCCAAAAAAAACCTTTTCCCAGGATAATCAGGACCTGGTTCTGATGTTAATGCCATGCTTTAACACCACAGAAACATTTTATTATTCATTCCCATAGTAGGCAGTGAATATTTATCCCAGCAGATGCTATACTTACTGAGCAATACTGCTTTTTGCACTGGACAAGACACTTAGCCCTTTGCTCTGCATGCACTTTCATTCGCATGTCTAACACTCCACCGGTGGGAGGCTCCTTCCCTGGAATTTCGTTGTAATATTCATGATGATCCTCCCTCTCCTGTGAATTCCCAGCTGATCCATTAGCATTTGCTGCCTCGCTGAAAAAAATATTAGGGGGGGGGGGGG
>VZRH01001937.1:472194-495812 GCA_013397555.1 Urocynchramus pylzowi | reverse complement strand
CCATGTGCCTGTCACCGTGTGTCTGTCACTGCCTGTCCCTGTGTGCCTGTCACCGTGTGTCACTGTGTGCCTGTCCCCGTGTGCCTGTCCCTGTGTGTTACCGTGTGCCTGTCCCTGGGCCTGTCCCTGTGTGCCTGTCACTGCCTGTCACCGTGTGTCACTGTGTGTCACTGCCTGTCACCGTGTGCCTGTCACCGTGTATCACTGCCTGTCACTGTGTGTCACTGTGTGTCTGTCACCATGTGCCTGTCACCGTGTGTCACCGTGTGTCACTGTGTGCCTGTCACCATGTGTCACCATGTGCCTGTCACTGTGTGTTACTGTGTGTCACCCCGTGTCACCGTGTGTCACCATGTGTCACTGTGTGTCACTTTGTGCCACCGTGTGCCACTGTGTGTCACTGTGTGTCACTGTATGCCTGTCACTGGGTGTCACCGTGTGTCACCGTGTGTCACTGTGTGTCACTGTGTGCCACCGTGTGCCACTGTGTGTCACTGTGTGTCACTGTATGCCTGTCACCGTGTGTCACCGTGTGTCCCTGTGTGTCACTGTGTGTCACCGTGTGTCACTGTGTGCCTGTCACTGTGTGTCACTGTGGATCCCTGTGTGTCCCTGTGTGCCTGTGTCCCTGTCCCCGTGTCCCTGTGTCCCTGTATGCCTCTATCCCTATCCCTGTGTGCCTGTGTCCGTGTGCCTGTCCCCATGTGTCTCTATCCCTGTCCCTGTGTCCCTGTCCCCATGTCCCTGTCCCCAAGTCTGTGTCCCTGTCCCCAAGTCTGTGTCCCTGTCCCCATGTCTGTGTCCCTGGCTTTGTGTCCCTCTGACTCTGTGTCCTTGCCCCCTTTTCCCTCTCCCTGTATCCCTGTCCCCGTGTGCCTGTGTCCCTGTATCCCTATGTCCCTGTGTCCCTGTTTCTGTGTCCCTGTCCCCGTGTGCCTGTCCCTGTGTGCCTGTGTCCGTGTGCCTGTCCCCATGTGTCTCTATCCCTGTCCCTGTGTCCCTGTATGCCTCTATCCCTATCCCTGTGTGCCTGTGTCCGTGTGCCTGTCCCCATGTGTCTCTATCCCTGTCCCTGTGTCCCTGTATGCCTCTATCCCTATCCCTGTGTGCCTGTGTCCGTGTGCCTGTCCCCATGTGTCTCTATCCCTGTCCCTGTGTCCCTGTATGCCTCTATCCCTATCCCTGTGTGCCTGTGTCCGTGTGCCTGTCCCCATGTGTCTCTATCCCTGTCCCTGTGTCCCTGTATGCCTCTATCCCTATCCCTGTGTGCCTGTGTCCGTGTGCCTGTCCCCATGTGTCTCTATCCCTGTCCCTGTGTCCCTGTATGCCTCTATCCCTATCCCTGTGTGCCTGTGTCCGTGTGCCTGTCCCCATGTGTCTCTATCCCTGTCCCTGTGTCCCTGTATGCCTCTATCCCTATCCCTGTGTGCCTGTGTCCGTGTGCCTGTCCCCATGTGTCTCTATCCCTGTCCCTGTGTCCCTGTATGCCTCTATCCCTATCCCTGTGTGCCTGTGTCCGTGTGCCTGTCCCCATGTGTCTCTATCCCTGTCCCTGTGTCCCTGTATGCCTCTATCCCTATCCCTGTGTGCCTGTGTCCGTGTGCCTGTCCCCATGTGTCTCTATCCCTGTCCCTGTGTCCCTGTATGCCTCTATCCCTATCCCTGTGTGCCTGTGTCCGTGTGCCTGTCCCCATGTGTCTCTATCCCTGTCCCTGTGTCCCTGTATGCCTCTATCCCTATCCCTGTGTGCCTGTGTCCGTGTGCCTGTCCCCATGTGTCTCTATCCCTGTCCCTGTGTCCCTGTATGCCTCTATCCCTATCCCTGTGTGCCTGTGTCCGTGTGCCTGTCCCCATGTGTCTCTATCCCTGTCCCTGTGTCCCTGTATGCCTCTATCCCTATCCCTGTGTGCCTGTGTCCGTGTGCCTGTCCCCATGTGTCTCTATCCCTGTCCCTGTGTCCCTGTATGCCTCTATCCCTATCCCTGTGTGCCTGTGTCCGTGTGCCTGTCCCCATGTGTCTCTATCCCTGTCCCTGTGTCCCTGTATGCCTCTATCCCTATCCCTGTGTGCCTGTGTCCGTGTGCCTGTCCCCATGTGTCTCTATCCCTGTCCCTGTGTCCCTGTATGCCTCTATCCCTATCCCTGTGTGCCTGTGTCCGTGTGCCTGTCCCCATGTGTCTCTATCCCTGTCCCTGTGTCCCTGTATGCCTCTATCCCTATCCCTGTGTGCCTGTGTCCGTGTGCCTGTCCCCATGTGTCTCTATCCCTGTCCCTGTGTCCCTGTATGCCTCTATCCCTATCCCTGTGTGCCTGTGTCCGTGTGCCTGTCCCCATGTGTCTCTATCCCTGTCCCTGTGTCCCTGTATGCCTCTATCCCTATCCCTGTGTGCCTGTGTCCGTGTGCCTGTCCCCATGTGTCTCTATCCCTGTCCCTGTGTCCCTGTATGCCTCTATCCCTATCCCTGTGTGCCTGTGTCCGTGTGCCTGTCCCCATGTGTCTCTATCCCTGTCCCTGTGTCCCTGTATGCCTCTATCCCTATCCCTGTGTGCCTGTGTCCGTGTGCCTGTCCCCATGTGTCTCTATCCCTGTCCCTGTGTCCCTGTATGCCTCTATCCCTATCCCTGTGTGCCTGTGTCCGTGTGCCTGTCCCCATGTGTCTCTATCCCTGTCCCTGTGTCCCTCTCCCCATGTCCCTGTCCCCAAGTCTGTGTCCCTGTCCCCATGTCTGTGTCCCTGGCTTTGTGTCCCTCTGACTCTGTGTCCTTGCCCCCTTTTCCCTCTCCCTGTATCCCTGTCCCCGTGTCCCTGTGTCCCTGTATGCCTCTATCCCTATCCCTGTGTGCCTGTGTCCGTGTGCCTGTCCCCATGTGTCTCTATCCCTGTCCCTGTGTCCCTGTCCCCATGTCCCTGTCCCCAAGTCTGTGTCCCTGTCCCCAAGTCTGTGTCCCTGTCCCCATGTCTGTGTCCCTGGCTTTGTGTCCCTCTGACTCTGTGTCCTTGCCCCCTTTTCCCTCTCCCTGTATCCCTGTCCCCGTGTGCCTGTGTCCCTGTATCCCTATGTCCCTGTGTCCCTGTTTCTGTGTCCCTGTGCCCCTGCCCCCATGTCTGAGTCCCCATCCCTCTGTCCCTGTCCACTTTTCCCCTTGTCCCCTTATCCCTGTGTCCCTGGGTCCCTGTCCCTGTGTCCCTGTGTGCCTGTGTCTCTATGTCCCTATGTCCCTGTGTCCCTGTCCCCTTGTCCTTGTCCCTGTGTCCCTGTGTGCCTGTGTCTCTATGTCCCTGTGTCCCTGTCCCCATGTCCCCATCCCTGTATCCCCATGTCTGTCCCTGTGTGTCTATATCTCTATGTCCCTGTGTCCCTGTTCCTATGCCCGGTGCCTGTGTCTCTATGTCCCTGTGTGACTGTGTCTCTGCATCCTTGTGTCCTTGTGTCCCTAAGTCCCCTTCCTCGTGTACCCATATCCCTGTGTCCCAGTCCCTGTGTGCCTGTGTCCCTGTGTCTCTATGTCCCTGCAGCTCCGTGTCCCTGCATCTCTGTGTCCCTGTGTCCCTATATCACCTCCCTGTGTCCCAGTGTCCCTGTTTGCTTGTGTCCTGTGTCCCTAGGTCTCTATGTTCCTGTGTCCCTGTGTCCCTGTATCCCCTTGCTACAGTGTCTCTGTGTCCCTGTCCCTGTCACTGTGTCCCTGTCACCGTGCCACTCTCCCTGTGTCACTGTGTCACTGTTTGCCTGTGTCCCTGTGTCACTGGGCCACTGTCACCATCCCTGTGTCACGGGGTCACTATCACTGAGTGCCTGTGTCCCTGCCCCTGTGTCAGTGTCACTGTGTCCCTGTGTCCCTGTCCACCTGTGTCTGTGTCCCTGTCCATCTGTGTCCGAGTCCCTAGACACTGTCCCTGTGTCCCTGTGTCACCAGCCCTGTGTAACTGCCCCGTGTCAGTGTCACCGTGTCCCTGTCCCTATCACTGTCCCTTGTCACTGACCCTGTCCCTGTCACACACATCCCCCAGCGCCCCTCACACTCCAGGCACATTCTCCCTTCGACACCGATCCTGGCGATCCCGTGCTCCCTGAGACCACAGAATCCCGGGATCTTTAGCCTTGGAAGGCACCTTGGAGACCCCAGCCCCGGGGGCTGCGTGGGGGGGAAGCGTGCGGTGCAACCAGAGCGACATTGTATCGCCCTCTTTAAACATTGTAATGCACATTTTAAACGTTGTAATGTACATTTTAAACGTTGTAATGCACATTTTAAACGTTGTAATGTAATTTTAAACATTGTAATGTACATTTTAATCATTGCAATGCACATTTTAATCATTGTAATGCCCTCGTTAAACACCGTCCGGCTGTTTCGCACTCCGGGGGTTGTCCTGCACCGCTGCAGGTGTCGTCCCTGATACTCGGAAACGTGGCAGGAAATCATTTCAGCATAATCCGTAAGTCCTGATCAGGGCTAGGAACACCTGGGAATTTCAGGAGTTAAGCATTCACCGTAGAGCTGCTCGTGGCAGACTCAGTCCCAGGGCTGGTAGCACGGAAATGTGTGGGAAATCTACCCGCATCACCACCCTAATCCTGGACTCGGGAAAAACAGGCACCGTGCCACCTCAGAAGCATTTATCATACTAGGAGAGATGAAGAGATTCAGCTAGAAGCAGAACCACGCATTCAGGCATCCGCAATTATTTTTTAAACCTGTACTTGGCGAGGTACTTCTCTCCAAATAGGTAAAAAAAATGTTCTCGTCAAGGAAGGTGAACGCGTTATTTGTGGTGTCAGCACGAAGGAAAGCACTAACAAAACCTGTACTTGAGCAAAGACAAAACCTTCCCCGTGCAGGGCTGCGGGCAGAATCCAGAGCCCGCTCCGATTTCCTACGGGCTTGAGCCATCAACATTCACCACCTGGAATTTTCTGGAGGGGGAAAACATCCAGAACCTGTATTTCCAGGGAGGGGAATAACATTCAGTGAACCTGTATTTCCAGGGAGAGGGGGAACATCCAGAACCTCTATTTCCAGGGAGGAGGGGAAGCACCCAGAACCTCTATTTCCAAGGGGGGAATAACATCCAGTGAACCTGTATTTCCAGGGAGAGGGGGAACATCCAGAACCTCTATTTCCAGGGAGGGGCGAAGCACCCAGAGCCTCTATTTCCAAGGGGGGAATAACATCCAGTGAACCCGTATTTCCAGGGAGGAGGGAAACATCCAGAACCTGTATTTTGAGGAGGGGAAAAACGTCCGGAACCTGTATTTCCAGGGAGGGGGGAAACATCCAGAACCTGTATTTCCGGGGAACAACGTGCTTTGGTGGCACGGCTCCTGAAAGACGCCCGGAGGACACCACACAGCTCACAGGCGTTGGGACACGGCAGTCGGGAACAGGCAGAGCAGTTTTGGACGGAGTACAGGAAAGCATAAGGAAGCGGGCGAGGGCGGTGAGCATCTGCCTTGGATTTGCAGGAAGAGTGATGCATGGGAAGGAGCTCCGAGACTCCACGGCTGGAGGAATCGGTAGGCTGGAGGCTTTACAAAAGAGAGGAAAAGAAATGCTGACTGCCTTAAGTACCGCGGAATTAGTAAACTGAGCGGGGAGACAGCAGTCATCTGTAAATGTCTGGATGAAGCAAGTGGCATCAAGGGAGAAGGCTGGGGATACATTAATTATTTTAATGGGTGAAATTACAGAAGGGCATGTCTAAGCTGAGAATCCGTGTGGAAAGCTTTTGAATGGAGAGCCACAGGCTGGAAAAATCGTCTCCCTAAGGGAAGTGGTGAAAGCTTTATTGCCTGAGATTTTAAATGACAGATTAGGGGAAATACCAAGGGACTCATTCTGAAACATCAGGGAGATTGCACTGAAAGATTAGAAAGGGAAGAGAAAAAGCTGGAGGTGGTGCTGGCTCCAGGAATTTTGGGAGTACAGCCCAGCACATCTTCTAGGCTCCTCTGGCTCCACGTTATCATTCTTTGACTGTGTCTGCCAAGAGTGCAATGATTTCAGCGTTAGTTACCCCACAAGGACGTGATAAGAACTCCTCCACCAGGAAGAAACGTGGTTGAGCAAAAGGAGTCTCGGCACTTCCCCAAGGACAATGGGAGGAAATCAACTCAGTCCTGGAGCACAACCTTGAGCCACATTCTCTTGTCAAAGTAAAAGTTGGTTGTGAGAGCATTTTGGCTCATAAGGGCTTCCAGGCTGGTTTCTCTCAGCCAGCTCCTGGCAGGGGGACACTCCTCCGTCCCTGCTCCCTTCTCTCTCCCAGCCCCATGCCAAAAGTTTCCCTCCAGCTCCAGACTGAAAAATGACTTTTCAAGAGCTCGTTTCAGAGGCATCCATAGGCACATTACTAAGCATCCTCTGCAAAGGAAGCTTCATTTAAACAACACCCATTTTCCAAGTCTCTGAAATCACAAAAGTGCTGCTGAGACCCAGCCAAGCCATCCCCCTGCTGCTCTTGAGGTCACCCAGGCTCTCCTGCAGCCACAGAAGTGGCCAAACAGGGACCATGGAAAAGGTGTCCAGAACACCATGGTGTTCATCCACCCCCGAGGTACAGCCAGAGTCTCCTTGGGAAGGAAAAGAAATAAAACATTTCCTTGCTTCTAGGTTTTATCAGCCAACACAATCTAATTAACCAGCACAGCTGCTTCATTAGCATTAGAGGCATATTTATCAAGGGGCTAGAGGAAGCATTTATTAGATTAGCTTGTAATTTTGGAGTTGCTGGATGCTTTTTTACTAGAGTTTATGCAGTTCAGGATGGTGCAATGCTGAAGGACTTCAAGGCAGAGGGAGGCAGCTCCGTGTCCTCCCATGTGGGTGGTACCTGGCAAAGAGAGAAGGAATCACAAGTCTTACTTTGAACTTACTCTCATTGGTAAAAGCCTCTGCTTACTCACATGTGGTGTTGTTCTGTAGGAGAAATATTTGTGAATTGGAGAAGCAGAAACACAGCCCAGTACTGAAATTCTTTAGAGAAGTGAGCATTTAACAAAATAAGAATTGTTTCTGAAGTTGCTTGAAGTCACTAACAGCGACTGCCTGCTTGCAAGCAAAGGGAAGGATTTCCTGCAAGGTCACAGAGACCAGGATCACTATTGTTTCATAACTTTAAAAATTCAAAGAATAGCTTAGAAATACAAAACATTTCCCAGACCTCTAAGACCTATTCAGTTCTAAATGTAATTTCAAAGATCTTTTACACACTTACCATTTGACACATAAAATTTTGCTTATAAGAACCCAAAACAGCATTGAATATCAAGGTATTTGAAGTGTTTTACTGGAGGTGGTACCGAATGCAACCAGCTTACTTTTAAAATAAATCTTGAAACTTTAAAAATTTTTAGCCAGTTTTAATTAAAGTCCAAAGGTTTTATATAAATGAAAGGAGATTTTTGAATACTTTCAGTCAAAGGAAGACTGGAAAGCAACCACAATGAAATGTTTGCAACAGATGGAGTATTTCTAGAGTACTAGCCAAAAGATACAGCCAAAAGAGATTCCAGCCACACCTTTTGATTCAATGCATTTTAAGTAAAAAGATACATATGTCAGCTTAGAAGCCTTAAATTTGCCTGATGGATTCTGCATTTCTCTAGCATTTTACTTTAATTATTCTGGGTTTAGCATCTAAATGTTTTCTTTTAAATAGATTCACAATACTATTCTAGTTTGCAGATGATTTTTTTTCCCTAAAGGAGCTAGTATTTTGCATATTGGCCTGATAAGAACAGTATGTAAATTTGTGGTAAAATGTGTATGAGTTGTCACTTGAGACTGATCACCATTTTTCACATCTAGTTCATAATTTTAATGACTCCTTTTTTTGAGGTGTTTTTTTGTTTTGTTTTGTTTTGTTTTCTGGTGGAATTCCTCAAATGCTCCAGGAGGAGGAATTGAGCACACCGCAATAAAACACAAACACCTCTTGCACGTTGTTGGGAAAATGGAATGTCTGCAGCTCAGCGTGGCCCTGCACCTGCTCTCATCTTGCAGGTGTTAACACAGGTGTCTCCAAAACCCAGTCTGGGAGCTCAGAGTGGAGCAGCTGATGTACCCTGCAGGGACAGTGAAGCAGTGGAGGCCTCCCCAGCCTCCTGTCCCTCTCAGTTGGGTGATTATTCCATATTACCCAACAGCCGAGGGTCCAGCTGGCAGCCACCCGCTGTGACTCCCGTGGAAACACTCAACAGCTGCCAGGGCAGAGGGGGAAGCCCAGAATCAGAGGTTTTCTCAGCCAGCCTGGTGTGCTCCTGTCTCAGCAGGACTTCAGTGAGCTGTTCCCCCTCTGGCTTCCCATCCCCATGTGGGAAAAGCTGGTCTGTCCCAAAACACCAGAAGGAAAGGGTTCCCTCAAGGCGCTCTGCCCATGCAAAACCAAAGAGCTGAGAAACCTTCCCAAAGGGCTCCACAAATCTCATTTATTTGACTTTTCCTGACTTCCACCAAGAGCTGAGCAGTCAGACCTGACAGCTGCCCGCTGATTTGCGCTGCGTGCGCTGGGGACGGCTCAGCTGTGACACACAGCTCGGACGCAGCTGCTGGGGATTTTTTTTCTTTTCCTCCTTGAGTTTCCAGTGCTAGGAAGCAACACGTGGCTGTGTTTGGGCAGCTCTCCAGACAGTCTGGCCCTGCTGCTCTCTGGATTCAGGCTCTTCACGTGCTGTGAAACAGCAGCAGCAGCCGGGAAGCGGTGCAGCTGTTCCGTGGGCGTGGGGAGAACAGCCCCAGGCTTCACAACTGGTGTAGCACTTCATGATGAGGTGGAGCTATGCAAGTGCCACAGTCCCCAGGAAATCCTCCCAAGCCTGGAGTCATGGTTACACCTGTGAGATAAAAAGTCTTCTCCTTATCTTAGCCAAGTAAGTCTTGAGGCCCTCATTAAAAAGCAGGGCTGGTAGCACCCTCCAGCCCTCATCTATCTCATCTTTGTATCCCAAAGAGTGATCAACACTCCCTCACATTTTAAACACTGAAGCAAATAATTTCTAATCTGCTTTTAAGAGTGATTAAGATTCCTTAATAGCCAGGCTATGACCTCCAGTGCCTTACACTGGCTTTCCTGTTAGATCATTCTTTGATGTCTACCCAGCCACATTCTGATGGCTTCCAAGACTACAACTTCTTTCCCCTACCAGAACAGGAAAATCAGATTATATTCTTGCTCTTTCCAGGTTCAAACACCATTCCCATGGCTTTTGTGTGGGTTTTATTGGTAAGCAGTAGCTGTACCTGTAATCATCCCTGCACTATGGTGCCAGCTCCAAATTCAACATCAGTTACCCCTGAGGTAATTTCTTTTGAGCCAGTTTAGCTCACAAATTTGCCACTTGCTTTCACCCTCATTTCTGAACCCAGAAGGAGTGAAGATAAATAGCTCCAAAACTAAGGCAACTCACCCTTTCCTCACAGCTTGATTTAAACACCTGGAACTAAACAGCAACTCCTTCTGATGTATGAAAGAGGCTGGAGATTCCCATGTGCAGTGGCTCTCTGGGCATCCCTCCATTCCTCCCCATCACAGCAAAAAAAAAGGAGAGGACAGAGGTCACACTTGTGTTTTATTAAAACCAGTGTAATTTTGAATCTCTCCTCCTGCAGATCAGTGGAAAATCAACTTTTGCAGTGAAGCAACAGCTCTCGTGGATATAATCTCTTGCAACTCCAATTGCAAACAGATTGTCACTGAGAGCACCACTCTTTGCCTGGATGCTTCCCACAACAGAGGCCCATGCTCAATGTCCTCAGGTGCTACCACTCTTTCTAGATTTTTCTTTTTCCCTATCCACAGGAGGTTTTCTAATTTTTGGCTTTGGTATCAAATGGCTTCTAAAAGCTGGAGTGTGCAAAACACTTCTGAAAGTGTGGAAGGCTGGTGTGGTGATGGCATGGAAATAACAGGGCTCAGGGAACTCTCGTGGAAGATGACATTTGAGGTAGAATTGTTAAGAGCAATCTGACTTCAATATCATCATGTCCCACAGGGATTCTGCAAAAATACTGTTCTCAGATCTACAAAGGTCTTACTGTGTGGTTTTTTTTGTGTTTGAAAACTATGCCTGCCTGCACTATACATAGAGCTGCTTTACAGGTGTGTATCACAGAGGGAAAAATAACTCAAAGTCAACAGCAAGCTTGGAGGCTATTTAATGAAAAATAAGTGAAGTTTACAAACACAAGGCCAACAGAGAGAAGAACACAGCAGGAAGCTGCCAAGGTACAAGTAAGAATTCTGAAGTGCATTGCTAGTGCAAGTAAGTAGGCAACAGAAGGAGAATCATGTTCCTTGTAGGCCACTTGAGGTGATCTGGGGTCTGCTGAGCTATGTCAGCTCGAAAGGCACAGCCTCAATCTCCCTCGTGAGCTCTTCATCCAAGGCTTTCTACCGGGAGAGAAAACCAAGAGGAATCAGGGACCATGAGACAGTTTGCATACACTGCTGGTAAACAAACACATCTGCAATGATCACACCCTGGGAGGCTCTCAGCAGCGATGGATTAACCCAGTGTTGAGCTGGATGGACTCATCACTGCAAAGGGCAGACAGCCTTAGGGAAACCTCCAAATGAAGGGCTGGACAGCTCAGCTGCCTTTACTCTGTGCCCCAGTGTGATTTTGGACACGTCCCAGCTCACAGGTCCTCCCCAGAGGTGAGCATTCTGACCTCAGAACAGCCTCAGGCTGGTAAGGGGAGCTTTTACTCCTGAGTCAAAAATAAGTAGTGTACCAACCCAGGCAGTCTCATCTGAAAATATGCAAAATGCTCTTACCTAGATGGGACTTTTGATCACAGATTTAAGGCTTACCACTCGTGCTTTATGAGCACACAGGCAGTAGCCCAAAGGAACAAAAACAAGTTTTATGGGGCTCAAACGTGGCTCAGCTCACTCAGGAAAGGTACATATGAACTTCCCAAACAGCTTTATGGTGTTTGGCTCAACAGCCACACCTGCAGACTACACAAGCAAGGAGGAAATGGGCACTATGTTTTAGAGGGGAATGTCCCCATTGTATTCCACAAGGCAGCTGTTGACTAAAATAAGCCTGGAGCCCTCTGAGAGCTCAGGAGAAGCAAGGAAGCTTCTGAGACCTACAGTGAGTGAATAAACATTCCAACAGGCAAAATTCATGGGGATATAGCTACCTAATCTGCACTGATATCACTGTGCCCAACAAGCTTTGCAGCTCAAGACATCACTCCACCAGTTCCCCTGACCAGTATCTACAGCTTCTGCCTCACCAAATTTCCCCATGAGAACATTAAGACTACAGTCTAAGGTGGGTAAATCTGTAATCAATTAATACACGTAGCTCCTGGAAAGATAAAGAAAACTCTTACAAGTTTTTTTCTCTCTTCTTCAACCTTCACTTGTGCCAAGGGAATGCTCTAATGAGAGAAAATGGTGTAAAAAAAAAAATCAGTATTTCATCAAGAAACAAGAGTTCCTGCACCTTTACAAGAATCTAATGATGAGCCTCAGGTGAATTAATGGACAATTAATGCAGTTGTGTGTATGCACTTCACAAGCAGAAAGTATTGCCATTAAAAGTCTAGTATTGGTTTGGTTTGGGCAATCATGTATTTTTCAAAAGCCTAGTATGGCCTAAAGTCTAAAAAAACCACTTCATGTTAAGCAATTTTTCAAACCTACCAATCAAGGGACTTGATATCAAGCATATTGTGCAAGAATTTTCCAAAGCACAGTAAGTTTGCAAGGATAAACCTCCCTCCCCTCCTCCTCCTGCCTGCACCAGGGGCTCTCCCTGTCTCCACTGACAGCAAGGCTGGAGGAGGGAACTGGAGAACCTAATCCCATTTGAATGTCCTGTTCCACTTGAAGGAATGAGGAAGCTGCCTCTTGGAGGAAGATGGGTTAAACAGAGCAACAGTCCCACCTTTCTAGCCACAGGCTTTTTTTTTTTTTCTTTTTTTCTACAAGCAAGACATCTGTGTTTGTATGAGGGAGATAAGAACCTCGCATTTTCATAGAACTGAAACCAGAACCCAGCACTCTCAAGAGAAATTAAAGAAAATTATGGAGCAGCCAGTTTAGGGGACAAAACCTACATTTGTCTAGTTCTTCAGGATCCTTAAAATTCTACTCAGAGCTCCAAACTCTGCACCATGTGCTATGTCCATGATATTGACAGCCTGATGACAGTTACAGCTAAAGTACTGGTAAACCTCAAAAAGTTGGTTATACTAGGGGATTCCTTTTCTTCCATATTTCTTTGTCCAATTTCTAGCAAAATCACCTGAATACTAATTTACCCAGCACATATATACTAGGATTCCTTTTCTTCCATATTTCTTTGTCCAATTTCTAGCAAAATCACCTGAATACTAATTTACCCAGCACATATATACTAGGATTCCTTTTCTTCCATATTTCTTTGTCCAATTTCTACCAAAATCACCTGACTACTACTAATTTACCCAGCAAATATGTCTACTTTGTTAGAACAAAGTTTGCCAGACAAGAAAACTTAATTTCTTGGCTTTGATTAATAAATAGAGATCAAGTCTTTGGTCTGCATCATTAACAGACCTGTAGGACATCTACCTGTCCCCCAAAGGCATCACAAGGATATCCTTTACATTCTAAAGTCCACTAAAGTTAACCTGATGGCAAATACAATATAACAGTGGAATAAATAGTTACAGGAGGTAAATCATTATAGGAGGCCAGTTCCATCTTCAACGGCTCAATTTGTTTATGCAGTGCAGCCAGCTCCTGCAGAGAGAGAAAGGCAGATCATATTCTAGGGAATTATTTGTAGAATTGATGGAAATGAGTGAGATAGATCCACAGTTACCTACAACATTTGAGTTACTTACAGAATTTGAGAGCTTTCATCCTCTATAAAACACATGGAAACCAAAGTTTTGCAGACACAGCAGCAAAAAGACTCTCCCTTATGCTTATCAAGTGGAAGTAATTACTTTTTGGGGCTGCACACTGAGTACCTTCCACAGTCTTCCTGAACTCTTATCAAATAATCAAAGTTAAATAAAAACTAAAAAGTCATTTGTGCTGCCCATTTATCTGATGTCTTGGCAAAGCAGTTCCATAAATGTCAAGGAGTCAAACTGTACCTTATGTTTGGGCTCTAGAAGATGACAAGCCTAGAAAATTTGCCTGTGGCTTTTTGGATGCAAAATTCCACCAAAAATTAGTTCAGGTCAGTACCCTCGTGTAACACTGGGCAATGTGAGCACTGCCACCCAGTGCTGGTTGGTGAGAAGCACAACAGAAAAACCAGGAAACCTATTTTCACTGTTCCACTTGAAAACATAAAGGAAAAGACAGCAAAAGCAATGAGGAGAAAGACTGAGTTCCCACTACAATAACAGCAAAAAATATAAGATGTCTTGAGTCCACAGCACAAAGCTGTAGAATCTGTAGTTACTAACTCAAGAAATGTGCTTTTTCTTTAACATGTTGCACTAAAGCTGAAAAATGTTATGTTTAAAGACACTACAAAGAAAAATAACACACGGTGATTCTCAATTTGGGTTTCATTTGACCTTATCCCCTAGTTTTGAAGTGTTTGGAAGAGATTTATTTCACACAAAGTAGCAAGAATCACATGGGTCATTCTATCAGGAAACTGCAATACACAGGTAGCTATGTAGTGGGATATAGTCCACAAAAAAATCCACTCTGTTCATAACACAGATCAGAAATTAAGGAGGCAGATCTGTTTTCAGAGGCAGAGAATTTATTCTGTGGAAATTCTCCAGTAGAATTCTGTGGAAATTCTCCATTAGAATTTGTATCTCCTCAAGGAGATACAAACCTATCCACAAGAGACCAGTTCATGGGAATCCACCTACAGGATTTTTATTTGTGTTTTCTTTGGCCATTAAGATTCGTTTAGACAACCAAAGAGCAAACTACAATTCCTGAAAGCACCCAGCAAGCAAGCCTGGCCTGTCCCACTGTAGAAACATCCCTCTTGTATCCAAAACCTACCTCAGACGATTTCACGAGTGCCTCATGAGTCAGGGATTGGTCCAGGCCCCTGGCAACAAGCTGATCCTGCAAACAGGAGAGGGCACAAAGTGCAACAAGAAGGAGAAAGATTTCACCATTTCCTTCTTTTTTTTTTTTCTCATCAGGCAGAGAAGAATGCAGGTTATCCACAGCAGAAACATGTGCTATTGGAGCCACAGTGATAGCTGGTGTACAAAATGAGGTGCTGCTAAAATTTGTATTAAGAATAACAAGTCTTTCCAGAAAAGCAGTGGGAGAAGGGCACACAGCAAGGCTGATGAAAGGCTTCTCAGGAAAATGTCAATTGTAAAACAACACTTTCCATCTTGTGTTTGTCAAGGTATCAGGTATGGCTTTACTTTAGCCATAAAGTAACCTGCCAGAGTTTCCCAGGGAATGAGGAGAGAGCACTGTACTGATCACAGAAGGTGCTGAGGAGAGATCAGCAGGGACAACTGAACTAAATTCACATGTTGTGCTGTTAGCTCAAGAGTCCCCAGTGCTGGAATTTAGGAAGCCTATGGAATGTCTCTGTAACTACAACTTCGGGCTCAACCAACCATGGCTGTGTTGTCCCAACAGAGTGTCATGTAATAAAAATCCTTCCACCTACCTCAGCATCCTTGATCCTTATTTTCAGATCCTTAGATTTATCTTCCAGGAACTTCATGTTCTTGGATCGAGCCTCAGCTTTGGCCTTTTCTGCTTCCTGAGATGCCTTCAGTTTTTCAATATCCCTTTAAAAATAATACAAAAAGAAAAAACATTCAAAGATGTATCAGGATACAAATACTGTTACTTATCTATGCTTAAACCCTGCCATACAACCAACACAGGAAGGAAGAAAATTGAGAAAACCCCCTATTTCCCTGTGAGATTTTCCAATGGAAACATATACAGCTGTTACCTCCAGACCCCCACAGACCAGGGAAAATAGTGGCAAAGAGGAAAGCCATATGCCTAAAAGCCAAGGGCAATAGTCTTGTGCATAATTCCCTAACTCACTCAGAGACTTGTTTACACAAGCTAAACCTCAGGTCAAGAGGAGGCAAACCTGCAGAAAGCAAAAGGGAATCTCTTTTACAAGCGCAATTACCACTTTAAAAGACAAAAAACCCCACTCCACAAATAATTAGACTGGAAGGGAGCTGTGGAGAGCATCTGGGCCAACCCCCACTCAGGGCTGGGGTGCTATGTTTGGCAAAGCACTTGAGATTATATCCTCCAGGGAATGGACTTGACACCAATTTTTTTTAGAGTTACGACTATTATTAAGTCTTCTATACACTGGTTAAGGGAACTTCTTACCTGAGAATTTTTTTTTTGCCTCCCTTTGACTACAGAGGCCATACTAAATGTGCTAAGAAAATCAGATTTGTCTTCAGCCTCAGACAAAAGCAATTGGTGGAAGATGGAAACTTGTATCTGAAAAGAGCTTGTATATCACTTTTGCTCTAAAATAATGGGTTTGATGCTTTCCCAGATCTCTTTGGACTACTGAAAATATCCATAACATGTGGGTTTTGATAGATACTTCCAAATACTTTGAATTGGAAATGTGTCAAACCCCTAAAAATTCAGTTATCCTTGTTAGTTACCACAAGCAATGTTGCCCAAGACAGAGATCAACAGTATTAGTTTAATCTTTCCCTCTTCCTCATTCATTACTCACTCCTCTAATTGCTTTTCCACCATCAGTGCTGAAGTTAGCTTTTTCGTGAGGGTCTTCAATTTCAGCTCCATTTCTTCGTTTTTTGATTTTGTTTCATACAGTTCTGAGGTCATGTCATTGATAGCACTGTACAAGCTGGAGAAGAGACAATCAGTGGGAATGCTTAGGAATCAGCTCTTCTGAAAGAATTGTTGTTATTCTTTTCTCCACACTTTAAATGAATTACTTAGTGTCCTCTTGAAGTTATGGCAGGAGTAAATTTAAATAAGACACTAATGTAATCTGCTTTCCATAACTAACACAGATTTCCATGTGGAAGGGAAAACAGCCCAGCAACCTGAGTAAGAGTAAGTGAACAACATAACTGGCACTCTGGTGAATAAAACCACCATGTGCTCCACTCCTGGCTTGTCTCACTGCCTTTGAGAGAAACTGTATACAGTCCCTGAAAATGCAGGGTCACAAGATGTGCCCAGCAGCATCTGATTATCTTCCTCTTCCCAAGTGGCCCAAAGCTCTTCCCCCTCCAGCTCAGGAAGGGAGATGTAAGAGCCAAGATCCTAAACATCACATAGAAATTGGATTCCAAGGCAGATTTTGCCCCTTCTTTGCTGCAAGTGCTGCAGTGCCACGGGCCAAAGCCACGCTAGGGAGAGTGTCCCAAGGAGACCAGACTAACAGGTGCCATTTCTCCATGGCAGAGGGAATCTCCTTGCATGAACTGAGGCCAGATGAGGCAGACAAGGATGAGGAGCTGAGGCTGGAAGACCAGTCTCAGTTCCCCACTATTTGCCTAAGCAGTATGAACACCTCTGTAGCCTGGGATACCTGGCACAACAGTCCACCTGGCAGCAGCCTGCAGCCACTGACCACAAAAGCATGAGAAAAAGGAGGGATTTAACTCCACCCCAGGCCCCTCTCAGGCTTCAGAGCTTTCCTGTGCTGGGATAATTCTAGAGCTAGTACTTTGTGCTTGGTTCCCATGCATTCCAAAACTGCCCAAAGGGTGAAAAATGAGCCTGACAAATAAGATTCCTAGTGCCAAGTTTGAAGCTGTTGATGTGAAAAAACAGAGGAAAACAGCACAGACCATTACCACGAATGCAGAGTGTGAAGAATTACCTGGTAAGAGACGTGTCCTCCGCTTCAAGTTCCAGTGCACTTTCTACCAGGTCAGAGAGGTCTTTGGTGGCCTCTTTGGACAGACTGCCCTCAAAAAAACCCAGGCCTTCTCCAAGAATATCCTGCCAATACTGAGCTGGAAAATATATACAAACCAAAGCAGTGATTTTTTTAATATTACTGTTCTTTTGTGGAACTCATCAAAGCTAGAACCCAATCCCACACTGGGAACTTGGCTACCTGCCTGTTGTTGGGGGAAAAATACAGTTTTAGCAGGGTGACCCCCGGTGACTCGAGAAGAATGATGCATCTGACTCCATATCAGAAGGCTAATTAATTACTTTATTATACTATATTATTCTATACTTCATTATTCTATACTATATTATCTACATCTAAACTGAACAAGAACTAGAACTAAATGCTGAACAAAATCTCCTGACTGTCTGCTGACCAGACAGTCCAACTCCCTTGGCCCTGACAGGCCAAGGAAACAAAACACCATCACTTTGGGTAAACAATCTCCATATTGCATTCCACTTTGGCACAAACACAGGCAGCAAATGAGATAAGAATTGTTTTGATCATTCTGTTCTCTGCTTCTCTCCCTGCTTCTCTCAGGTTCAGAGAATGTGAATCCCACAGAAAAAGACACTTTTAAAAAAGGCTTAAACATGCCAAACTGCTGCCACATCTCCATTTGTCAAACAAATTCAGTGTATAAAGGGAGAAAGCACTGCTCCACTCCCTCCCTGACTAGTCTGTCTGACATCAGACAAACAAGAGCTCACCCTTGTGCTACAGCAACGAGCACATGCAGATCACCTCCCCACAAAGCTCAGCCTGAGCCTTGCTCATGGCAGACCCAGGAAGTCTGCCTCCATAATTTTTTGTTTGGTGGCAAGGCACTTGAAGGACCAAAAACTGAACATGTTTTCTTACAAAAACATCTTCATGTGTACTATTCCAGCCTTTGCACAGAAAAGTAAAATTCCTTCCTGAGAAAAGTCTGTGAAGTGACAGTCCTTTTTTATGTGTGTTAACAACATACTACGGTCCCCTGAACCCCTCACTTGCTCAAAAAAACCCAAACAAATTAAAAATAGTCATTCTAGGCAGCTTCAGCACAACTTAATCATCTCAATGTTGTCTCAGGCTCCTCCAGGGCTTTCCTTAACAGTGGCTTAGCACCAGCTCAGACTCCTGAATGAGCTGCAGGGACACTTCCCTCTCTACCCAGGCAATATTTCCATCCTGTGCTATTCAGCCCGGCAGACTAGGAGGTTTTAGCAATTAACCTGCTTGTCCACATTTATGGCCCGCTCAAGATGGCTTAAAAAATTGTCCTTGACCAATCTTATGCCACTGTAAACTGTAGTAAAAACCACATCAACAAAAATCTGAGCCTGTTTCAATTGCATATATTTATATATATATTCCTAAGTTTTTAACAAATACAATCTTCAGGATCACTCAGAACAGCCTGACTCAGGTGGAACTGAGAAATGGAGCTTCAAACTCACCTTCTGCTTCATACTTGGATGCCTGGTCCTTCATGTCCTCTATCAGCAACATAACATCCTTGTCTCTTTCTTCATTGCACTCCATAATTTCATGCAAAATATCTACTGTCCTTTCATTCACCTCATATTCTGGAATAGGCGCACCCCCATATAATTTCTTTAGCCATAAAGTAACCTGCCAGAGAAGGGAGAAAAAAGAGCAAGCAATCATGTGAAATGACAGAAAATAGCTGATAGAAGTGAAGAATGTAAACCACTGCAAACTCCGCATTCCTGAAGAGTAACTCCCACATCAGTCCAGGAGGCATGGGTGGAAAAAGGGGAGAAAAATTCCTTTCCCTCTTCTTTAAACACCCTCTGTGGTCTAGAAGACTATATCATATTATTTTTAATCTCCCTCATTTCTTTGGACACCTGCTTACCCCCATGTGATAAAATTTTACCTTTTTATTCACATGACCTGTTGGCTACAGACAGAGTAATGACCCAAGAGATGTTAAATGGGTGTTTGGAAAAATAGAGAACACTCTGTTAAAGCATGTGGGATAAAAGTGCCCGAGCCATCACTGGGAGCAGTCTCGCTGCAGGGTAGCGGGAGAGAGTCACCACAACGTGCAGCCACAAGCCCTGCAAAGCAGTCATACCATCGGAAACAAGGCCAGAAATAACAGATCAACACGGTGCTCTCAGGTAGGGCTGTGATTGTGGAATCATAGAATTGTTCGGAACCTGGAAAAGCCCTCCAGGACCATCGAGTACAACCATTCCCCCAGCACCGCCCAGCCCAACACTGATCCATGTCCCAGGTGCTATATCCATATGGCTTTTGAATCCCTCCAGGGATGAGGAGCAGCTGTGCCAGGCCTGGACAACCCTTTGAGAGAAGAGATTTTCCCCAATATCCTTCCCCAAGATCCAACCTAATTAGATTAGAAAGGTTAGGTTATGACCAGTAATAACGGCAGAACATGGAAGTTCTACACCATGTAAGGAACATAAACGCTTGCATAAGCCTGCTTAATAAACCTGACGGAGAATGGACGCAGCCGTATAACTTTTAAGTCTTTTTTCTCCCTAGCACCTCCTGCCTCATCCTGCTGCCCTACCCGCACCTCAGCGACCTACACGAGCAGCAATGGAGAAAACCACCGCACCGTCAGGCGCAAACAGCACGAACGATGTGTGTGTGTGTGCGGAAAACTGTGATGAAAAGAGAAAGCGAGCCCCGCAGGCCCCCGTTACCCGTGTGAGCTTCTCCTGGAAGGGATCGCCGCCCGGAGCTCCCGCCGCCGCCGCCATCCCGCCCGGAGCCTGACGGGAGTGGGCGGCTGAGGGGCGGCGCCGCCGCGGGACGGCACCGGGACCCGGAGTTACTCCGGAGCGGGGGAAAAAGTGATGAAAAAGGGCTTAACAGTTAATCGGAGCGTTAAACGCTCTGAGTCGAGCCGTCTGACAGTTAAGGGAAGATGTTAAAAAAACGCCAAACGAACCCCAACAGCAGAAAAACGAAACAGAAGAGATGCAAGGGGAAGACCTCAATAAGTAGAGCAGAAAGCTGCCTGCGGGTGCTGGTGCCAGCGGCTGGACAGGAACACAGGGTGCCCAGGGGAGCAAGAGGCCAATGGCCCCTGGGCTGTGCCAGCCAGGCTGTGACACAGCCCCAGGGACGTCCCATCTCCTGTGCTGGCACTGCTGGGGCACCTCCAGTGCTGGGGACAGCTCTGGGCCCTCAGGACAAGAGAGACACTGAGGGGCTGGAGCGTGTCCAGGGCAGGGAACGGAGCTGGGAAGGGGCTGGAGCCCCAGGAGGGGCTGAGGGAGCTGGGAAGGGGCTGAGCCTGTAGAAAAGGAGGCTCAGGGGGGCCCTTGTGGCTCTGCACAGCTCCTGACAGGAGGGGACAGCCGGGGGGGTCGGGCTGTGCTGCCAGGGACAGGGACAGGAGGAGAGGGAACGGCCTCAAAATGTGCCAGGGGAGGTTTAGATTGGATATTCAGAAAATTGTCTTCACAAAAAGGGGTGTGAAGCCCTGGCCCGGGGGAGTGGTGGTATTAGTTCTTAACATCCATGTGGATTGGTTTTTTTTCTTTTTTTTTTTTTTTTTTTTTTTTTTTTTTTTTTTTTTTTTTTTTTTTTTTTTTTTTTTTTTTTTGTTTTTTTTTTTTTTTTTTTTTTTTTTAGGCACTTTTACAGAAATTTAAGTGATTTCCAAAATAATCGGTATGGAACGAATTGGTGAAGAATCACATTTGGTACAACACACGCCACAGTAGGGGAGGATTTTTCACTTGACCTTTTCAATTCCCAGAAGGGGAATCAACCAGAATCTGTGGCTTTACCAACCTCTCTGGATTACCAGAGGAACCGATCACACTGTGCCTGACTTTCATCACTTTCTCACTGTAGACCAAATCCTGTCTCAAATATAAGATATAAAATCATCCCCAGCTGCAGATTGAGAGGGGGTACAGGGTAGGGGGCATTCTGCCCCTGGGCTCAGGTGAGAGCCCACCTGCAGAGCTGCCCCAGCCCTGGCTCCAACAGCACAAGGACGTGGAGCTGCTGGAGCCAGTGCAGAGGAGGGCACGGAGCTGCTGCCAGGGCTGGAGCCCCTCTGCTCTGGAGCCAGCCTGGCAGAGCTGGGGCTGTTCCCCTGCACAAGAGAAGGCTCCAGGGAGAGCTCAGAGCCCCTGCCAGGGCCTCCAGGGGCTCCAGGAGAGCTGCCCAGGGACTGGGGACAAGGCATGCAGGGACAGCACCCAGGCAATGGCTCCCACTGCCAGAGGGCAGGCACAGATGGGATATTGGGAAGGAATTGCTGGCTGGGAGGGTGGGCAGGCCCTGGCACAGGGTGCCCAGAGAAGCTGTGGATGCCCCAACCTTGGAATTGTTCTGGCCCAGGGTGGACGGGGCTTGGTCCAACCCTTTAGGGGAATGAAGCATCCAAGATTCAAAGATGCTTGTGGTCAAAAGGAACAACAAAATTCAAAGTGTTCACAAAGGTTTTCCAAGTTAAATTGCACACTTGGCATGGAAATTAATGTTAGTCTCTGACCTCCTTATATAAGCCCAGAGCAGTAGGTTTTGAATAAATGGGTGAGTGAAAGGGAAGAAAGCAGGATTAAAGAGGGGGAGAGAAGAAGAAAGAGATCACCAGACTTGGCTCCAGTGTTGATCTGGCTGGTGGAGTGTCTAGGGTCCTGGGGTGCCTGCACATAAGGTTTTAGTGGGGGCACCTTTTATACATGAGTTTCCCTAGAGGTTACTTTCTCACTTTCTATGCAAATTTATCACCTGCAGCTCATTCTTCTAGACCTTTCTTGAAATGAGTTGGAGGGCTTCAAGGGTCTCTGGTGGTCTTGATTCCCTAGACTGCTAGGGACACAGTCCCTAGGTACAGTCCTAGACTGCTTCCTGGCTTCATTGCTGTGCTGTGTTTGTCTCCAGGAGCTAGAACAAGGATGTTTGTCACAGAAAAATGCTGCCCTATCTCTGAACGGCCCCCCTCCAGCCACATCCTGTTCTTCCTCACAGCTGTGTTTTTAGCAACAAACCTTGATTCTTGTTACCAACAATCCTTGGCTCCACAGTTATCCAGCCACTGGTGTTTGAGGCACACAACCTCTTATCTTCTGGGCTTCTATACTTGGGGCAACCAGATTTAATCCATGAAACAGATAACAGCTAACAAGCAAGCTCTGAGCAACGTCCATGTGTTAAGAGAATACAAATTACTTGTTGGTGGAATTACCTTGTCAAGCTTGATATGTTTCAGTGATCTCAGACATAGGGGGAGGTTAACAAAGCTTGGGAAGAAAGGATGTACCACTGCTAGTGGGCACAGAGAATGCAGAGTTTACAGGCCACAAGGACATCTGCTTGAATTTCCATGATGAGAAAGAAACTAATAAAGTAAATCCAGCATCTGTGCTGAAATCAGCTCTGACTGGGTAAACAGTAATTCTGGCAGGAGGAATCTGCAACAACTGATCCAAGAAACCCACCGACCCAAGAGAAGAGAAAAACTGGGCATGAGAAACAGTAGAATCATTAACCAATAGAATAGTAATTAATAAGATAACTATGTAACATGTAGACAGTGAATGCTAGTTCCTTTGTATGCTAAACTGTATAAAATGTGAAGCGTTTTGATTGTTCTGGAATACCACTGAGCCCCAGGCTTGCACAAACCTGCAATAAATAATCAATGTCTCTCTCGTGTGTCTAATTATTGGCTTATTGCACAACAGGTAAGGAATTAAATTTTTGCAGACAGCATTGTCACTGCCCCATCCCTTTCCCTACCCCTGATACTAAGCCCCACCAGATTTGCACCCCTCAGTAGCTGTAGCAGGACAGCTATGATTAAGCAGCTGCATGTTGTGAGCATTGTGTGCTTTCTTTTTCAGGGAAATCAAGATTCCAAGAGGAATGGCTGTTTGGATGAGAGTCACGAGGATTGGAGTCAGCAGCACTGAGCAGTACCTGGGAGAAGAGTAATTCTGGCAGTGGGAGATTGTGGCCAGCATCCTATTGACCACCAGCTCAAAACTGACTAACTAAAATGAAAAGCGAGAGATCTACCTAGCAAAGAAGGGTCTGAGTGGTAATTAATTGAAGTGGTAGTTGACAGAATGGTACTAGCTAACAGAGACGTTATGTAACTTGTAAGCAATGAATGCTGATGCCTTTGGTTGCTGAAATGTATAAACAGAGTGACGTTTTAAATGATAGATAACCTAGACACCCAACTACCTGCTTTGTGCTAACTAGAAAAAGAGATAGAAATACCTCGCCTCGGTGTGCGAAAAGGTGCTGCACACAGGGGAACGAGCCCGCGGAGTAACACTTCTGTCCCTGATTCTGTCCTTATCCCCGTTCTCTTCTGTGCCCCTGTCCCTACCCTTGTCCCTGTTCCTTTCCGTGCTCTTGCCCTTGTCACTACCCGTGTCCCCGTCTCTTCTCCCTGTCCCTGCCTCAGGGCCTATCCGTATTCCTTCCCGTGTCCCTACCCTTGTCCCTATTCCTTCCCGTGTCCCATCTCCGGTTGTCCCTCACTCCCCGCCCCTTCCGCCCGCTCAGGGCCATTTCAAGGACACCTCCCGCAGCGGTTTTTTTTTTCCTAAAAGCCTAATTTAATTTTTATTTTTAAATTATTTGTATTATTTTTATTGCACACTCTACACATTCGTGCGTAGACAGACACACAGGTAGATACACACCCACATCCTAATCAGGGGCACGGGAAGCAGTTCCCCCGCCCCGCCCGCCCCCTGGGCGCGGCCTCGGCGCCAA
>VZRH01001937.1:438179-472012 GCA_013397555.1 Urocynchramus pylzowi | reverse complement strand
GTGAGCGCCATGCCCGCCCCGGAGTCGGCGGGGCCGGGGGAGGGGGGAGCGCCGCCGCCATCTTGGGGGCCGCGGTGACATTGAGGGTGTGAGGGGGTGACACCCTCACACATCGGAGTGTGGGGAGGGAAGCACGGGGCGTACTGTCAGCGCTGTGGGAGAGACCCCGCTGAGGAACGGGGTGTCCTTGCTCGGGCTCGGGGTAGGGGTTTAAAGCTGTCAGGCCAAGGTCAAGGTTGTGGGTATGAGGGGAGTGAGGGGTTTATCCCGTGTTTGTGAGGAAATGGGGCGTGGGAAGAGCCGTGAGGACTCAGTCCTGCCAGTGTTTTCAATGAATGTGAACGGCGGTGAGGGCTGCTGGGGATGCAGGGCATTAAATAGCATCAGCGTTGCTGCATGGTACTGCACTGGGAACCTTGCTTAAAGTGCAAAAGCATGATCTTGTAATGCATTCGTTAACACAGATTTTTTTATTCTTTAGTATTTAAACTTGGCCATGAGAAAAGTTTTTTTCACAGGAAGGGTGATTAGACATTGCAAGGGGCTGCCCAGGGTGGTGGTGGAGTTACCAGACTCAGAGGTCTTACTATGTTAAGGATATAATGAACTTAGTGCCATGACCTAGTTGGCATGGTGGTGTTTGGTCATAGGTTGGATTCAATGACCTCAGAGTTCTTTTCCAAAGTAATTGTGATTGTGGGGTATTTTTGTTATAGTGCTTTGTGTTTTAACAATACCAAAATCACTGCAGTTAGATTTGTGTTAGAAGACACAACCTTTTCTCTCTGCAGAGCCCTGAGTGGTCCAGTGATTTTTTTATGCCCTCAGGTTCTCATGTTCAGCACGGAAATGACAAATGTGAGGAGGTTTCTGTTTGGCAGCTGCTGCAGCAGTTGATGGTGACATCAGCACACTGCAGAAAAATGCAGCGAGGGATTTGGAGCAATCTCCTTCATTATTTGTCCTTTCTTAGTGGTGCTGGACTTGGTTCCATAGCTGTAAATGGGTTGCTGTGGAGCTTAGCTCAAAGCTGAGATGCACATAAGCAGCTCAAGATCAAAGAGGTGTTCATCTCGCAGCGTTGGGTTGTTTTTTTTCTTTTTTTGCATGTTTAAAGAAATCCTACTGTTACTGAAACAATGACTTATTTTAGGTTTCCAGAAACACCCTTGGTGCAGCATTTGTTGCTACAAGAAACCTCCATGCCTCCAAACCAAGCTTTCAGAAAACTGGTGAGTCTGAGAAAGGTCTTGAGTGTGGTTTAAGAGTTTGGTCTGTCAGACAGAAAGGAATTTGATTATGGTGAGTGTTAGTTGACAGCACTTGAGGACATTTATATTCTGAGCATATTTAGGTGAGCTGTTACCCGGTCACATCCAGCAAACTGCATTTTAATACCTTGAAAGTGCCCCCAGAGAAGGGAGTGGCTGTGTGTCAGCTGGCTTACATAGAGTACCTGCTTCACTAGGATTCCAGTCACCTGCAGCATTATTTGAAAATTATTTGAAAAAAAATAGCCCCAGACTGGAGTTGCCTGTAACAGAATGAAGGACTGGATGACTTCCCCAGGCCTGCCTGGGTTTGACCTTGTGTCCTTGAGCACAACTTTATTTTGCTGCCAGCAGTCTGGTGTTTAGAGAAGACAGCTGCACTATGTAGCAGTGTGTTTGGCAGTGCTTCATGCAAATTTTTTTAAGTGGTTTAAGGTGATTAAGGACATTACCAGTAAATAAGTTTTACAGTGTTACTTACTGTTTCTTAGCTGAGGAGATAACAAGCTTTTGGAAGCCAAATTCAAGTACAGAGAATATATTTTTATATATTACATCAACCAACTTGCTTCTGAAACATAATGAAATTAATTTATTTATGTGTGGATCTTGGATCACAAATCACTTGGCATGGTGTTTTGATGCATCCAAGGCTAAGTAACTGCTCTGCAAGGAGGCCTGTTCTGCCTGGGCTTGGGCTGATTAATTAATTTAATTGCTTTCTAGGGAGAGAGAGCGTAGGACATAATCAGGAAAGTGGCTAACTACACAGCCAGGCCTGTTTTGGTTGAAGCTGGCTGGTGACAATGAGTTGAAGCTGCTTTTATTAGCTGGGAATTCAGAGGCTGGTGTTTATCATACCCCAAGTAAAGGCGTTGCTAGCTAGACTTGAGAAAGAGCACCCTGTGAGTTCAAGGCAGGCTTACTGACCGCTTAGTGTACATTAAGGTGCTGATCTGGTTTCAAACATCTCTCTGCAGGTACCGCCGAGGTATCCTCTATTCTGGAGGAGCGCATCCTGGGAGCCGACACCTCGGCTGAGCTGGAGGAGACGGGCCGCGTGCTCTCCATCGGGGACGGTATTGCCCGCGTGTACGGCCTGAGAAATGTGCAGGCAGAGGAGATGGTTGAGTTCTCTTCTGGGCTGAAGGTGAGCTGTCACTGAAGGAGTTCCTTTAGCACAGAGATATTAAAAAGACAGCTTTTTAAGCAGACCTGAGACTATGCTTGGAGGTACCACTGTGAACATTGCATTTGCTTCGTTGCAACTTTAATAATGGTGATTTTTTTTTTTTTTTAATTAGTAACACTGCTTCCAATATCAGCATCTGATTCTCAGCCAGCATTTGAACATTTGAGCTGTCTTTGTCTTCATTTAGAAAGTAAAAGGACTAACCTGGCACTGGATTTTTTATTTGGTTTCAGGATGTCTCTTCTGTTAGCTGTTTAATAATGACCTCTCTGCTTCAATACGTTATGCAACTTGCTAGCTTCTTGTAGACCTGTCAGTGGGTTAGGGTTAAAACCTGTTTCAGGAGTAAAAGTGTTTCTTTGAGCACTTGTTATGACCATTTTACCTTGGGGAGAGAAGAAGCCAGTCCTTTTCTCTTGTCCAGCTTCTAGGCCAGGGAGTAATGTTGTGCTTGATCCTTGCTTACCTTTTTCTGTTCTTTTTAGAGAAACAATTGACTTGAGTCCTAGACTGCTGGGGTATAATTGCCTGGTAGAATTGAAAACTTTGACAGGTTCTCTAGTCAGTGTGGAAGGAAATAGACACTTTAACCTTGACTGTTGTCACAAGGTTGCGGTAGATCGTGTAGGATTTTGTACACAATGAAATAATCATGTCAATATGAAGCATGTCAGTATGGATTTTCTCAGGGTGATGTGATCTCTGTCCCAGGGTATGTCCTTGAATTTGGAGCCTGACAACGTTGGTGTTGTGGTGTTTGGTAACGACAGACTGATCAAAGAGGGGGACATTGTGAAGCGGACTGGTGCCATTGTGGATGTTCCAGTGGGGGAGGAGCTGCTGGGCCGTGTGGTGGATGCCCTGGGCAATCCCATTGATGGGAAGGTAAGTGTAGCTGGGTGCTGAGTACCTCTGCTTGTGTCTGTGTGATACAGATCTTAGCAGTTTTTTCTCTTTTTTAGGGTGCTATTGCATCTAAGACACGTAGGAGAGTTGGCTTGAAGGCCCCTGGCATCATTCCCAGGATCTCTGTGCGTGAGCCCATGCAGACTGGGATTAAGGCTGTGGACAGCTTGGTGCCCATTGGTCGTGGCCAGCGTGAGCTGATCATCGGTGACAGGCAGACTGGGTAAGTTAAATGCTCGAACCTAAAATGTTCCTTAAACAGACTCAGGTACAGTGGAGCTGGACACAGGGTTGGGTAGGGGCTGGGAGAACCTTGGGCAGCTTAACTTACCAGCCTCTCTGTCCCACAGGAAAACTTCAATTGCAATTGACACAATAATCAACCAGAAACGATTCAACGATGGCACGGATGAGAAGAAGAAGCTGTACTGTATCTATGTTGCAATTGGCCAGAAGAGATCCACTGTTGCTCAGCTGGTAAAGAGGCTCACTGATGCAGGTATGGATTTTGGGAGATGGTTGAGCCTGGCACCTAATGACATCCTGTTCTCATTGTAATGCTGTGACCTCTCCTGGCTGCAGGTGTAGACAGAATTCATATTACATGAGTGAATTACTTTATTTTGTGAAGAAATCTCTATACCTGTCTGGGTGGAAAAAACCTAATTTTTGCTGTATCACAGTTAGGAAGACTGTTTTGAGGCCTCCAAACTGCTGAATTGCTTCTGGAAAAGCCACCCTGTGGTTTTAGTTTTTTTTCAGCAGAGTTGAAAGCTTCATCTTGGCAGTCGGGTAGGCCTGGTGACAAGCTGTGGCCTTCAGGTTGTCATTTACTTGGCATTTGTCCCATGTGCCAGTCGGTGTGAATGGCAGCTGGAAATGCAGTGAAGAGATTTTACTGCACAAACACAAGGCATTAAATAATAGCTTCTCTTCAGAATCAGTGATTTCCATGACCAAGGCTCCACATTTAACAGAGCTTGTGGGAGATCAGGCACTTTGACCTCATGCCTGGTGGCCCTGGCAGCTGTCACGGAAGAACCCATGTGTTAAGAACAGTAATCTGTTTGAGACTGTCACAGAGGGTGGTACTGTCTAACAGCAGCCAGGAAACCATGGGCTTTCAGTGTGAGTTTTTTAAAGAAGAAAAACTTGCCTTCATCTTAATCTTTGTTTTAAATGGGAAAGAAGTTTGCCGCCCAGAGTTGCCCTTGAGCCTTCTGAGTCAGTTTTGCTAGCAGATGTGTTCGGCTGGTGTGCTGGGCTTTCCTGTAGCAGCATAGTGACACTACCTGGACTTGCTTCAGCACTGGTCCTTCACGTGCTTGTTGTGTTTGCTGATTTTGGGCAGGATGACATAATGCACTCAGAGGTGTCTCCAATCCTTTCCAGATGCCATGAAGTACACTATTGTGGTGTCTGCCACAGCATCCGATGCAGCCCCCCTGCAGTATCTGGCTCCCTATTCAGGCTGCTCCATGGGCGAGTACTTCAGAGACAACGGAAAGCACGCGCTAATCATCTATGATGACTTGTCCAAACAGGTCAGGAAAATTTGGTTTTAGGCCTTGGTGTTTGTAGCTGTAAGAACCCCTCAGGTTTATCAATGTAAAATGTTAAGTGGGGTGCAGAGCTCTGAAGGCTGTGTTTGCTCCACACAGGCTGTTGCCTACCGTCAGATGTCTCTGCTGCTGCGCCGCCCCCCCGGCCGCGAGGCCTACCCGGGTGATGTGTTCTACCTGCACTCTCGGCTGCTGGAGAGAGCAGCCAAAATGAACGACTCCTTCGGGGGCGGCTCTCTGACCGCCTTGCCTGTCATCGAGACTCAGGCTGGGGATGTGTCTGCTTACATTCCAACCAATGTCATCTCCATCACCGATGGACAGGTGGGGCTTCCTCACAGCCCAGCATCTCCATGGAGCTTGGTGGCCGGTCTCTGAGGAGGCCTCCAGGCTTCTGAACAAAATAATGATACAATTCTGTCCTGCAGATTTTCTTGGAAACTGAGTTGTTCTACAAAGGTATCCGTCCAGCCATCAACGTTGGTCTGTCTGTGTCCCGTGTGGGTTCTGCTGCTCAGACCAGGGCTATGAAGCAGGTAATGAGAAATTGCGGTTCCTCCTTATCCCAGAGATGTGTGGTGTGTAGGTGTGAACAGAGAGGGAATAAAGCTTTGGATCTCTTAGTGTTACGAAATTATAAAAGAACAAACTTCAGAGATCTCTATAATGCTTCCTTTGCCTGCTGAGAAAGGCATGGGAGAAAGGGAAGTAGTATCTGCATAAAGATTCACGATTAAGTTTTGATGTGTTGAACTAGGTACTGATCACTTAGAAATAGAGAATGCTCTCTTAACTGCAGGCTTTTAGTCCAGACTAAATTATCTAGAATTAGACTAAATCTAGAATTAGAGAGGTTTAATATCAACAGTTGCCGTTTCAGCAGAAAAATAGTGTGCTTATGGTAAAGCGTGGGATTTTTGTAATGTTTATAATCATGTGTCAGTGTTTAGATTGACTTGTCTGGAGTGCAAGGCAGAGCTGACTCGTAACACCTGTCAGCTGCCAGATAAGCTTCAAACTCGTGGACACCCTGAGCGGTGATGTCAGTGGCTGTGGCTGTGCCCCGCAGGTGGCCGGTACCATGAAGCTGGAGCTGGCTCAGTACCGCGAGGTCGCT
The DNA here is from genome assembly GCA_013397555.1 of Urocynchramus pylzowi. NCBI lineage: Eukaryota > Metazoa > Chordata > Aves > Passeriformes > Fringillidae > Urocynchramus > Urocynchramus pylzowi. The sequence goes on along the minus strand of VZRH01001937.1, from coordinate 465,964 downwards.
GCCTTCGCCCAGTTCGGCTCGGACCTGGACGCTGCCACGCAGCAGCTGCTGAACCGCGGTGTGCGCCTGACGGAGCTGCTCAAGCAGGGCCAGTACGGTGAGTGCCCCGGGCTCGGCCTTGGGCTGGCTGCTGCTAGGGAGTGCCTTGTGCTCACGGCGGGGGCTTGGTTAGCATTTGTGTCTGTTCGTGCACACGGTAAATGCAGATCTGCTTGAACCGAGCTGTCCCTGTGCGCTTGGTCTTCAGGGACTCTGTTGTGTCCTGATGGAGGAGTTCTGGTGGTGTGAGTGCTGTCTTTTCCTGCAGTTCCCATGGCTATTGAGGAGCAGGTGGCAGTCATCTATGCTGGTGTAAGAGGTCACTTGGACAAGCTGGAGCCCAGCAAGATCACAAAATTTGAGAGTGCTTTCCTAGCTCACGTACTGAGCCAGCACCAGGACCTCCTCTCCACAATCAGGTATTGTGGTTTACCTTGCTAATCCCAAGGGTATTGATGTTTGGAGTGCAGATAATGGTCACTGAACTGTTAGTTTAGTGTATCTTAGAATATCAGGCATTCAGCTGGTTGTATCAAAACTGGGGGTTAGATTAGCCTTCTACCATGTGCTGTCCTCAGCTTCAGCTCTTAGGAAACGCAGCTGATGCTTAAAATGAACCTTCTTGCAATGTGTCTCCTCTAACCTGTTCCTGAAATCACTTGATTGATTCAGTTCCCATATTGTGGACAGCTTTGAGCTTTTGGAGTGCTGTGGGTTTAAGTTGCTGCTGAATGAACTGTTGGAGATTGAATATTTCCATAGTCCTGTCCTGGAAACTGGTCCTGGCTTTTTTTGTCATGAAGACAGTTGTATGCCTTCTGTCTCTGGGGATGGGCTCTGTAGGTTGGGCCTTGTTAGAATACATATGGCTGTTCTGAAAGAATTTGTGAACAAACTTCAGTTCTTAAACAGGACTGGCTCTTTCAGGAGAAGGGATATTCTCTCAGTGGGATGGCTTCATGCACCAAACAAATGTGTTCATTTATCTACTGAGTTTGTTAGAAATGGGGAGGTTTGTCAGAAAGCTTCTATGTTTGTGTCGGGGCTGACCCTGTTTTGATTGCTGTGTCAGAATTTAACTGAACTCTTCCCACAGGACCGAAGGGAAGATCTCTGACCAGACAGAAGCAAAGTTGAAGGAAATAGTCACAAAATTCCTGTCTACTTTTGAGGCATAAACTCTTAAAAGTGTTCCAACAGACCTGGCTGTTGGGATCCAGTGTTCCAGCTCCGTCAAAGATGAAAGCATGTGCGACTTGAATGTACAGATCTCGGTGAGAATAAAGGTTCCCATGTAAAAAGACTCTGTTCTGAATGTAAAAATACTGTCTTCTGAGTGATTGTTGTGTGTTCTTTTTGTCTGTATTTCTGGCTCACTCTTGCGCCTGTAGAACCCGAGATCTGAGCTCCCCTGGACACAGCTCTGCTAGAGGAGCTCTGGAAATCAGGGGTGGTATCCTTAGTGGTTGAGTGGGCAAATCCCCGTACATGGACCAGGAGAGTGACAGGGCTGAGGGACCTTCCCACTGTTCATCGTGCCAGGCAGCTTATCCTGCAGAAGGGCAGTGCAGCTGGGGGTCACAGGGATCTCCTAACTGCCTGACACTGACAGAGCATTCTTGGAATTGCTGTCTGACCCGTCCTGCTGCCTGGCCTTTGGAATACTGGTCTTTGTGTCTTGGGACAACTGCAGGTGTAGCTGTCACAGCAGTAAGAGCTAGAGATTTGAATTTGAGAATCCCTGTATGGTTTTGGAGAAGAACTTGAAGATTGTCTCGCTCCACCCTTCTGCCATGGGCAGGGATACCTCCCACTATCCACTATTTGGTCACTCCAAACCCTGTCCAGCCTGGCCATGAACACTTCCAGGGATGGGGCAGCCACAGCTGATCTGAGCAACCTGTGCCAAGGCGTCACCACCCTCACAACCTGGAATTTTTTTTCAATATCCCATCTAACCTTGGCCTCTGTCACTATTAAGCCATTGCTCCTTGTCACTCCAGGCCCATGTAAATAATCTCTCTCCATCGTTCTTGTCAACTCCCTTCAGGTGCAGGAAGGCTGCAATTAGGTCACCCCAAAGCTGCCTCTTCTGCAGGCTGAACAGCCCTAATTCTCTCAGCAGAGCTGCTCCATCCCTCTGATCACCTGGCTGCCTCCTCTGGATTCACTCCAGCAGCTCCACGTCCTTGTGCTGTTGGAGCCAGGGCTGGGGCAGCTCTGCAGGTGGGCTCTCACCTGAGCCCAGGGGCAGAGGGGCAGAATCCCCCCTGCCCTGCTGCCCACGCTGGGGACCAGCCCAGGGCAGGGGCAGGACTGCTCTTGATGTCTGCACTGTCCCCAGTTAATTTCCTGTACTGCAGTGTCCTGCCTCCCAGTCCATACCTGTGGAGTTACAGGCAGCTGGAAACATTCTTGTGCAGTTGAGGCTAACAAGCTTCTCTGTTAATGGCCTGAGTGCTTTGAGAGAGGGGGCTCTGCAGTACTGGGCAAAAATAAACACACTCTTGAAATCCAGAGATGGCAGATATGTTTTTGGGAACAGTTAGTGCTGTGCTCCAAGAGGAGGATCCTTTGCAGTTCATTGGTCTTTCACCTTGTTTCTTTTACCCCACAGCCCCAGAAGAGGTGGCTGGAGGGCCTCACAGGTGTGAGGGAATACTGCTGTGGAACATTTCCACTCTCATCTGCCCAACATCATTTTCCTTCCAGGACAGCATTTACAGCTTGTGACTCTGTTTCTGACCAGTGACTAAACCCTGGTTACCACTTGATGTTCCTGTGCCATGTTTCACTTACGTGCTGCTGTAGTTGGAAAGTCCTGAGCTCAAAAGTATCTTAGTCCAAAACAGAGATGTATTTTTTCCAGTAACGTAAGATAAATGTTCCTGAGTGGTGCCATGGGCTGCCCTGGCCGAGGGGTGGGGCTGGGAAGCTGGGAAATGGCGAGTGGATCAGAATCACAGTGGATTGGTTTGAAAGGGACTGTAAAGATCTATGTCCACCTACTGCTGTGGGCAGCCTGGTCCCAGATTGCTCCAAGCCCCATCCAGCCTGGCCTTGGACACTGCCAGGGGTGGGGAGCCACTGCTGCTCTGGGCAACCCGTGCCCTGGCCTCAGCATCCTCTGGGAAGAGTCTCTTCCCAACATCCCATCTATCCTTGCCCTCTCTCAGTGGGAGGACATTCTCCCTTGCTTGGTTACTCTGTGCCTGTGTCCAAAGTCCCTCTCCAGCTCTTCTGGAGCCTGTTTGGGTTCTTGTTGGTGTGGATTCATGACGATGGTTTGTGCTTTCTTGTGTAAGGAGGCTACACACAGGGTTAGTCTGCCTAGATCAGCCTCAGGTTGCAATTAAGCCCACTTATTTCAGTAAGCTGAAAATGCCTTTTTTTACATTACTGGAGTGTTTTAGCTGTCCCCGTGTTCAAGCAGAGGCAGCAGTTGAGTGTGGTGGGTGTGATGCATTTCAGTATATCGTGTCTGATCTTTGCTTTCGTATTTTCCAAGCGTTGCTCAGAGGTCCCTCCTGGAGTGCCTTGTGTCAGGCAATGGCCCCTAATAAACGTGTGGCACGGGATGTGTGTGCTGAAGGAGGGTTGTGTGTGTTCAGGAGCAGCTGGGAAAGGGGCTGAGCCTGGAGAAAAGGAGGCTCAGGGGGGCCCTTGTGGCTCTGCACAGCTCCTGACAGGAGGGGACAGCCGGGGGGGTCGGGCTGTGCTCCCAGGGAACAGGGACAGGACAAGCAACAGCCTGCAGCCGTGCCAGGATAGTTTTAGATTGGTTATTATGGAAGTTTCTTGACCTGGAGAGTTTTCCTGCCCTAGCACAGGCTTCCCAGGGCAGTGGAGAAGTCCTCATCCTTGGATTAAAAAGTCCTGTGGATGTGTGGGACATGGGTGGGCTTGGTAGCGCTGGGCGAATGGTTGGACTCGATGACCTTGGAGGGCTTTTGCAACCTAAGCAATTCTATGATTCCATGAAACCCTCCCAAAGCATTCCAGAAGCTCCGAGCAGGCGGGCAGGCTGCTGCCGGTGGGCGCGNGCCGAGCCGGGCCGGGCCGGGCCGGGCCGGGCCGGGCACCGAGCGGCGGAGCGCGGCGGCGGCGGCAGCAGGATGCGGGAGGCGCGGTTCAGGGACAACTTCTGGGTGAGTGGGAGCACAGCGGGACCGGGACAGCGGGGGCAGAGCCAGCCGGAGCCGGGGGGGCACAGCTGGAGGCGCAGGGATCACTGCTCTGTGGTTAGAGTTGGCTCCAAAGCCAGCGGTCGTGGTCGTGGGGTGACTTTGCTGAATGCTCTGGGTCGATAGAACACAGGCACAGGGTGCCCAGAGAAGCTGTGGCTACCCCATCCCTGGCAGCGTCCAAGGCCAGGTTGGACGGAGCTTGGAGCAGCCTGGGATAGTGGAAGATGTCCCTGCCTGTGGCAGGGAATGGAATGAAATGTGCTTTAAGGTCCCTTCCAACCCAAACCATTCTGGGATTCTAGGATCCCCAGCAGGCACTGCCCACCATGCATGTCTTCAGAGTTGTGGCTTTACAGCCTGCTCCATGCAGCCAAAATAACCCCAGCAAGTAGCTGCTGCCTTGCTGCCTTGCTGGAAGAAGTCAGTGCCAGGCTGAAGGGTTTGATATCATTAATTTGCAATCGGTAAACTACCTGGAGACACCATGGTGAAAAATGTTCTCTTGTTGTGGAGCTAATCCTGCACTAGGAGCAAGTCACTCCGTGTGGTGCTGCTGCCAGCTGTTAAGCCATGGAGGAAAACCCACAGTTTGGGGAAAACCACAATTTATTCTTTTCAGTCTGAATTATGCTTTTATAAAAGGAGAAGTGCAAGAAACCCACATATCGGCTGCAAAGCTTAAGCTCTGTGGCTACTCAGTTCCTCTTGTGGTGGACCTTCATTCTGGGTATTGGTGACCAGGAAGTAAATGACCAAATTTGGTCCTTTGGGGCTGAAAATCTTAATCTGTGAATGGTGCTTGGGGTTTCCCAGATGTTGGCTGGAAGCAGCTCCCATCTTGTAGAATATGGGAGAGAAGCTCAGGCCCCAGGGAGAGCTGGCACCAGGTTTGGGGCTCCTGAGTGTTGAGGAATAAGTGCAGAGCCTCACCCAGCATCATTAATGAGTTAACTGGCATAGCATTGTCAAATATGTAAATCCCACACAGGTGTCAAACCTGTTGTGGAGAATAAAGCCAACTTTGCATGTGGCAGCTGCCTCCCAGCTACTTGCTGCACAGAAGTTTTCCACAGTGCTCCCTTGGCTTTGCAGACATGCAGAGGGGAGGTTTTGAGGGTGGTGGCAGCACCCCTGGGCTGGAGGAACAACTGTGATGCCAGAAGGGCTGAGTAGGGAGGGTTTGTTGTGCCTCAGTGGCACATGGGATTGAAGAAGAGCTTCTCACCACAGGGCTGACTTAGGCTGTTTCTGCCCGCTTCGTTCCTCTCCAGCAGTGGTGCTTTTTGAAGGAGGATCCTGGAGGAGGGGGCTCAGTGGGAGAAAACACCAGGACAGGAACAGCCTCCAGGTCCCAAGACAAGGAGGATCTGGGATGTTTCGTGGGGCACTCACCCCTACTTGACCACTTTTGCGGCAAACATGGCTATTGTCTGGATAATCCCTGGTTCTTGCTGAGCCCCAAACCACTGGTGCTGCCAGGAATTTTTCCTGGGCTTTGTCCTTTCTGGAGCCTGTGTGCTGCAAACCCCCAGACCCAGGAAATGTGCCTGGGGCATGCAGCTGGGGTGGAGGTTGGATGGGAACGTGATGGATGTGACTCAGTGGAGAGACTGAGGCCCTGCTGCGGTCGTCGGGCCCATGGAAAAGGCAGGTACCACCCCAAGCAGCTGCCACACCACGGACTGGTGACTGTGCATCAGCTGTGAGGGCTGGGGAGGAGGGGTGAATAAGGATAGGAAGGAAAAAAACCAAATCAAGATGAAGTGTGGAGGGCTGCACATCCAGCTTCCACCTGCTGCTGAGTGCTGTGAGTGGGCACGCACTTCCTCCTGCAATTTTCCTCTTAGATTGCTTTGCGTAAGGCAAAAATAGAAGGAGAAGTCTTTGCTGAAGCAAGTGATTTCTTAGAATTGTAGGAGCATTGAGCAGTTTGGGTTGGGAAAGACCTTACAAACCATCTAGTCCACCACCCTGCTATGGTCAGGGATGCCTTCCACGAGATCAGGTTGCTCTATGCCCTGTCCAGCCTGGCCTGGAATGCTTCCAGTGATTGTGTAGCCACAGCTTGTGTGGGTAACCTGTTGCCAATGTTTTAAAACCATCAGTCATAAACAATTCAGACAATTATTTCCCTGTATTTAATATGAATCTCCTGTCTTTTTGTTTAAAACCATAATTTCTTGTCCTATCATTACAAAGAGCTTGGCAAGGCACAACTTTTATCTTCTGTAGGTTCTTCACCTGTCAGACAAGGTGAGGCCAAGAGGGCCATTGCTGCAGGATCCTGGGCAGGTGGCAGATGCTGCCACACGTTGTTCTTCAGTGGTGATGCTGGCTCAGCTTCAGATCTGCTGGTCCAACAAAATATCCACATCTTTATTTACCCCCCCAAGTTAACTCATCATCCCATCCTACCTGCAGAATCCCTAAATGCTACGAAAAATATATGTTACTCTGGTGGGAGCAAATTTCTCAGTGGTTAGGACAGCCTGATGAGAAGGAGGAGACTTTGGGAGTGCTCCAGGGGAAGTATGCTCCAACTGATGGGACAACATCTAAAAAATGTGCAAACTCTCTAAACCTAGGCCAGTTTTGGTATTGGATCTTCCATCTTTGAAATGTGACTGGTTCTGACTGATGACCTCAAAATTTCTTTGTGGGGTTAGGATGGTAAGGGTGAGGGTGGTGAGGTCCTGGCACAAGGTGCCCAGAGCAGCTGTGGCTGCCCCTGGATCCCTGGCAGTGTCCAAGGCCAGGCTGGATGGGGCTTGGAGCAACCAAGATGTCCCTGCCCATGGCAGGGGCTGGAATGGGATGAGGTTTAAGCTCCCTGCCAACCTGAACCATTCTTGGATTCTGTGATTGTAGGCTAAGTTGCAGCCCCACCCTTTGCTCTGTTGGGATAGCAGGGCTGTGCCTCCAGTCTGACCTGCATACTGATTTAGTTTTAAACCCCAGCAGTTCTGGCTCCTTCAGTGAGTGCTGTGTCTGCTTCTGCACTGGCTCCTCTTCCCTGATGGAGCTGATGGTGTGATATTCCTGATGTGCTCTGTCAGGAAAACACAGGCCAGCTTGGCTCTCTGCACTGAAGTTTGCTCGTGCTCCTGGGTCTGAATACAACAGGGTGAATTTTCTTCAATAAAGATGTTTGCTCCCTGGCACCTCACTGCATCTCCTGCTTGCTCAGGGACTGAAGCCCAGACATGCCTGAAGCTGAATATTTTTTTGCCCTGCATGCTCTGACTCCCATGTCACTCACAGGCCTGTGAGGGAGCTGCCTGCCTGTGAGAGAGCTGTGCAAAAACAAAAATACCCCAAAGCTCGTGTTGTTTGCCCTTGTCCTGCCTGTAGTGATTGCCACCAGTTGGGCAAGCTTGATGTTTTGTTTTTGTTTGTTTTTGCAATCTGCTCTTCTTCTTTCACTCTATGAGGTCTTTTCTTTCACTTTTTTTCACTTAGTACATGCCTTGTTTCCCACAATCCTGTTCTTGCACATATTTCGGGTAACCCAACAGCCTTGGGTCTCATCAGTGCACTTTGGTGTTGTAAAACCATATGGTAAAAATAGAAATGACAATGGTTAAGAACCACTCTAATTCTGATCTGTGGGCTAAACAGGTTGCACCCTGGAGAGTGAAATTTTGGTCATTTTGCCATCAAGGAGGCAGTGCTCTGCTCCCTGCAGTGGTTTTAGCAATGCTGCTAAAACAGCCCATGGCTGGGGGGATGCAGCCCTGGGTTCCTGGGTTTATTCCTTGGCTGCTGACTGATGGTGGCTGTTTCACTTCCCCTTCCCCATGCTTGTCCTTCTCTAAATGGGTGCTGGCTTGGTGGAACTTAGCAGCAGCATTGTGAAATCCCCAGGTCATTGTTTCAAAGGAACCAGGTGGGATTTGTGGGAAGAAGAAATTGCATCAGGGCGGAACAGTTCATTGCTTTTGGTGTCTCTGGGATGAGCAGGAAAGGTGTTGGCATAGGAGAAGGAAACTTCAAATGGAAAATTACTAATCAAAAAGCTGCTTTTTGCAGGATGCTGGTCCCAGGTGGGTGGATTTGCAGCAAGGCCTTTTCCTCCCTGCAATGAGTTTTGTCTGTCTGTCCTCCTGGTTATGGGGTGGGTAGGAACTGCGACCTTGTGCAGCCTCTCTCACCCTGCTCCCTGCAGGCACCAGCATAAAGAAAGCACTCCTCTTTGTCTCAGTAACTTCTGTCTCAGTAACTGAGCACGATTTTGAGGCGGCACTGACTGTGAGCAAGGACAGCACAGCCAGCTACAGTTGCACAGTGTTTCCAGCTACTGAAATAGTCACCAGCCTCTGGTGCGTTTGTCTAAGCACACAAGGCTGAGGAAACATACTGAGAGCTTGGAGTAAATGTAGATCTTTCAAGAGGTGGTCCATGAACATGTGCAGTGCCCCAAACCTTTCGGTTTGGGAAGGTTGGGACAGACAGATGGAGGGCAGGAAGGCTCTGCAGGGGGATCTGGAGAGGCTGGATCCATGGGCTGAGGGCAGTGCTGTGAGGGACAGCAAGTGCCAGGTCCTGCCTTTGGGTCACCCAACCCCTGCAGCTCCAGGCTGGGGCAGAGGGGCTGGAAAGGGCCCTTTGGGAAAGGCCCTGGGGTGCCAGTGCCGGTGGCTGGACATGAGCCCAGGGTGCCCAGGGGAGCAAGAGGCCAATGGCCCCTGGGCTGTGCCAGCCAGGCTGTGACACAGCCCCAGGGCAGGGCCTGTCCCCTGTGCTGGCACTGCTGGGGCACCTCCAGTGCTGGGGACAGCTCTGGGCCCTCAGGACAAGAGAGACACTGAGGGGCTGGAGCGTGTCCAGGGCAGGGAACGGAGCTGGGAAGGGGCTGGAGCCCCAGGAGGGGCTGAGGGAGCTGGGAAGGGGCTGAGCCTGGAGAAAAGGAGGCTCAGGGGGGCCCTTGTGGCTCTGCACAGCTCCTGACAGGAGGGGACAGCCGGGGGGGTCGGGCTGTGCTGCCAGGGACAGGGACTGGAGGAGAGGGAACGGCCTCTGGTTGTGTCAAGTGATGTTTGTATTGGATATTAGGGAAAATTTCTTCATGGCAAGAGTTATTAATCGTAGAAACAGGCTGTCCAGGGCAGTGGGGGAGTCCCCATCCCCAGAGGGATTTAAAAACCATGTGGATGTGGCACTTGGGGACATGGGTTAGTGGTGGGGTGGGCAATGCTGGGGTGCAGTTGGACTTAACTGTCTTAGAGGGCTTTTCCAATTTAAACTTTTCTATGTTTCTGTGTTTCTCCAATGCCATTTTCTTCACAGGGTGTGTGTCTGCAGGGGTTTTCCATGTAAACTGGGGTAGGAGATGGAAGTGTCAAGCTCAGCAGCTTGCTGTGACTCAGACAGGATCATGATGTGCTTTCCCATCCCCAGCAGAACATTTTAGCTCCGCTTTTGGCTGAAACACCACAAGCAGCACAGAAATTCCTTCTCCTTATTGAGTCCATTGGGTGCACATCCAGGCAGCAGATCAGGAAGGGGGGGGTTGCATGTCCTGCGAGCTTGGGAAACATCAGGTGCTGCTTTGTCACCTTGAAATCATCTGTTTGCAGTTTCCATGGGCTGTCCTCTAAATAGCACGTGGGCTCAGAGCTGTGCCCAGCAGGGAGGACTAGGACAGAGAGTGGCAGGAGAGATCCTCATGCTCTGTTTGGGCAGGGCTTGGTGCAACCCCCCCATCCTCCATACTTGCCTTTGGGTTAGTTTATTACAGTTTTAAATCATCTTCTCTGTGCCCATGGCTCTGTGCTTGCTGTGCTGCACTTCCTCTTCCATTGCTGTTGCCAGCCCTGCCTTTGCAGTCACAGAATCCCAGGATGGTTTGGGTTGGAAGGAACCTTAAAGATTGTCTCATTCCACCCCCCTGCCACAGGCAGGGACACCTTCCACTGTCCCAGGCTGCTCCAAGCCCTGTCCAGCCTGGCCCTGGACACTGCCAGGGATATCCAGGGGCAGCCCCAGCTGCTCTGGGCCCCCTGTGCCAGGGCCTGCCCCCCCTCCCAGCCAGCAATTCCTTCCCAATATCCCATCTGTGCCTGCCCTCTGGCAGTGGGAGCCATTGCCTGGGTGCTGTCCCTGCATGCCTTGTCCCCAGTCCCTGTGCAGCTCTCCTGGAGCCCCTGGAGGCCCTGGCAGGGGCACTGAGCTCTCCCTGGAGCCTTCTCCAGGCTGAACACCCCCAGTCATGTTGGTCCTCTTGACTCTTTCTGTGCCAAACCTGCCCAGAAGGTTTCTGCAAAGGTTGATTTGATGCCATACAACCCTGCCCAGCTCCATCTGGGCCAGGAGTTCCTCCCATGGAAAACTCACACGGGGGAATTTAAAAGCCATAAAAATGTGGCACTCAGGGACGTGAGTAGGTGAATAATGGTTTGGCAGTGCTGGGGAACATTTAGACTCGATGATCTCAGAGGGTTTTTCCAACTTAAACAATTGTGTGATTCTGTATTTCATGTAACACCTTGCACCCTGAGGTTTGATCCTGCCTTGGGTGCTTAGGAAACCCACACGTGCTGGAATTAAATCCTTCTACTGTAGGAGGAAGAGTGATAAAACAAGGAGCTTAGTGCACATTACTGATGGGCACTCCCAGTTTTCCCCTTGACCCTTCTGCCTGGCACAGAGAGCCCAAGAGTGCCAGGCAGCAGAGCAGGATGCAGGAGCCTTGGGGTGCCCCTGCACAGGCAGTGATGGGGCTCTGACCTTCCCTCCTGCCTGGGCTTGCAGTGCCTGCATCCACGTGCATTCCATCCATTTTGTTTCCTTTGAAAGTGGGCATAGGAATTCAAGTGAGGCTGTTCCTGTGTTTTGCAAATGTGATGAAGCCTGACTCAGTGCAGTGTTTCCTTTTCACAGACCTGATTAGTGAAGATGTGGAGCAACCTGAGAACTGGTTGTGGGTTTATCAGTACTAACCTCATTTTGGAGGGACATTTGCACTTTGTAAAGGAAGTTTGGTTTCTGCTTAGGTCCTCCTCTACAGTCCTGTCTTCCCCTGAAAAGCTGATATGGGATACCTGTGGATTTTCTGTCTGGGATACCTGTGGATTTTCTATCTGGGATACCTGTGGATTTTCTATCTGGGATACCTGTGGATTTTCTATCTGGGATACCTGTGGATTTTCTGCCAGTCCCACTCCACCACATGTCCCCTTCACTTGCTTTCTAGTCACTGACAGTCAAGTACTTGAGTAGGGAATTCCACTTAATTAAACTGTTCCTTTATCACAAATACCAGCCCCGTTCCTTCTCCTTTATTGCACCAGGAATAAAGGGTTGAGAAATCCCCTTTCTGTGCCCACACAGAAATGTTATGCCAGATCTCTGCGTATCTCACTCTTGTCCTGGCTTTGAACCATTTCCTGAATCTCTCCATCCTGTCACTATCCTCTTCAGGTTTCTTGATAACTTTTCGTGGCTTTTGTTTCCTGTTGCTGAGTTTCATAGCTGCTCCTGCTATTGCTCCCTTTTCTGCAGCCATGCAAAGGAATGGGGAAAGAATGGGGTAGAGTAAGTCAGCCTACATCATTGCTGCATCTTCTTTTATTCTTTTTCTTTTTCTTTTTCTTTTTCTTTTTCTTTTTCTTTTTCTTTTTCTTTTTCTTTTTCTTTTTCTTTTTCTTTTTCTTTTCTTTTCCTTTTCCTTTTCCTTTTCCTTTTCCTTTTCCTTTTCCTTTTCCTTTTCCTTTTCCTTTTCCTTTTCCTTTTCCTTTTCCTTTTCCTTTTCTTCTTTTTTTCTACATGCATCCACGCAATATATGTTTTTAAGGAATAATTTGGAAGAAAATGACCTTTCAGAAGTCTATGGCAAGTGTGGGTGGCATAGATGTACCTTGTCTCAAATTGCTACCATTATTCTCATTCTGGAGTCTCTCCACCCCTAAAATAAAATATTTTATTTCATGAAGAGGCACTTGCATGCTTTCCCCACTGAGCCATGGCCTGTGCAAATGCCTGAGGAGGTGGCAGTGGCCATGGATTGCACTGACAAGGACATGACTCCTGTTCCTGTGTTTTCAGAGCACGGATCTGACCAGCACAGTTGGCTACGACAGCATCATTCAGCATCTGAATGATGGCAGGAAGAACTGCAAAGAGTTTGAAGACTTCCTGAAGGAGAGGTAGGGAGCTGCCTCTGACAGTGGGTTGGGTTGAGCCTGGGAGTGGTGCTGTGGCACTGCTCCTTCTCCTGGCATTCCCAGTTTGATTTCTGCCATGTTTAACTGATGTTAGTATGCTGTCCCATGGAGTTCACCTTGCTGTTTGTCTTGCAGAAGATCAGATTAGAAGATCTTGGCCTAGGAGAGCCATGGCTTTGTCCTGTCTTCATCTCTGTACATTATGAACACCCCACAGATTCAGTCTTAGGAAGTGGTAGGGTTAGGTACTGCTGTTATTAATCAGAGGAGATGACATCAGCAGAGGTTCTGTGGCTGGTGATGATCTGGCCATGTATTTTACCTTTATGGTTCACCTGGTCAGCAGTGGCTAAATATGCAGAGCATTGTAGAACACTGTACATTGAATTAATGTCATTTTGGTAATGACAGCTGGGGAAAACCAGCTGGGGAAACCCCCTCTGACAGCACGACTTGGTACAGAGCATCCTGGAACAAACAAAATGGGGATGAACAGGAGGAGACCTGCACTTGAAAGTGTCTAATGCACCTGCATTTGTTCAGGCTGTAATCCCACATTCCAGGAAAATTTGGACCTTCCACATGGGGAAGTGGACCCTGAGAACCAAGTCTGGCTCATCCATGACAATGCAGAGAGTGCCAAAAGCCTCCTCTACACCCTGTGCCCTCTTTGGTCTTGAAGGAGGTGTAGGTTGCCACTGAAGTGTCTGGCCAGGAGGAGATCAGGGGCTGGGCCTGGATTTGCCCCTCCCTGGACTCAGCCCAGTTGTCCAGCATGACTATTACACAGTTCCAGCTATGGGGAATGTGCCTGCTGGATGTTTTGCTTCAAACAAAGTTCATGGGAATGTTGCTAGGTAGGGAAAAAAAAATCAATCTATAAAACATTTTTTTAAAATTTCCCTATCCCTATTAGCTTCTGGATTTTTTAGAGTTGAGGTAGGTGAATTTCATTGCCAGACTCCAGAACTCAACCACACAGGGGTCTCCATCTCTGTTAGTAGTTAGGGCATTTTAGAAAGTTATTTGTTTTGTCCTGTGGATGTTCTAATGGCAGCCTCACGCTGTACTTGTTCCTTTCTGCTGGCCACATGGAGAGAACTACCCAGCAATTCCAGCCCTGGTTGTCTGTAGTGATTTCAAAGCAGCTGCAAAGAGCTGGTTATTCTTACACTGCAACACAGGAGCTCTCTTTTCCTCCTTCCTTTGTTCCAAGAGGGGGAGATAATATGGTCTCTCAAAGGTGTTATTTATGTCACCTCATGAGATCTGGTCTCTTTTTCTGATGCTCTGTCTAAGGATTAGTGCCTGGTACAGAGAGTACTTAGTGCCACACATTGACAGAGGGCAGGGCTAGATGGGATACTGGGAAGGAATTCTTGGCTATGAGGATGATGGGAGCCTCTCTGGCACAGGTTTTCCAGAGCAGCTGTGGCTGCCCCATCCTGGAAGTGTCCAAGGCCAGGTTGGATGGGGCTTGGAGCACCCTGGGATAGTGGAAGATGTCCTTGCCTGTGGCAGAGGGTAGGACTGGATGAGCTTTTTCAACCCGAACCAATCAATGATTTCTCTCTTTGATGTCTCTCTTTCCTCAACAGAGCAATTATAGAAGAAAAATATGGCAAGGAGCTCATTAACTTGTCGAAGAAGAAGCCCTGTGGGCAGACAGAGCTGAAGTAAGTGCACAGTTGCTTTTATGGGTGTCCCTGGAGAAGTGAAGGAGGAAGAGAAGGAAGGAAGCTGTGAGACAAAACAGAATTGAAACGTGCTTGAGACATTGAGAAGATGAGCTGAAATTGTTCTCATGAATGAGCAGTGCCCACTTGGGTTCTATTGGCTTTGAGTTGGAGCCCACCAAGTTCTCCTTGGCCACAGATTAACCAAAGCACTGTTGGATGCTCAGGGGGGGTGTGGGCTGGTGGGTCAGCAGAAAGCTGGGGATCATGAGACCTTGGGTTACCTCCAGACAGGTTTTGTAGCCAGAGGGAAGTACAGGTACTCCTTGACTCAAACCATGGAAATCTTTAGAGCCCAGCATGCTGTGGCCACCATGGTTTGCTCCATTTCCCAAGTCACCCTCAGTCCTTCTGCTTCCTCCTTTGTTTCTATACTTCATACATGCTCTGGTCATTTACTTACAGTTTCATACTGAGGTGTCACTTAAAATGTTTCTGCCATCTTTACTGTACAGTATTAGTAGGGAGAAAAGCTCCCTACTTCTCCAGCCATTGGCAAACTCACCATGTTGAAATTGTCACAAATGATGGTTTTAGGAGGCTGCTGGAAACATTTGTCATGAAACTTTGAGTTTTTAGTAGCATCCAGTGTTCAGAAAGATGTAAAGTAGGTGGCAAACCGAGTGAACTGTTGTACCTGCTGAGAGGGAAAAAGCTGGAGGTACTAAAAGGGTAAATAAATGTGCTTTGATGTACTTTGGCCGTTGTTGAGTGAGCTCTGTTTTGGAAGAAGTGCTCTGCTGATGCCTGTGCCTGACTGTGCTCCTCCACCCCTTTTAATGCCCTGCCTGTGTTTTTCAGCACGCTGAAGAGATCCCTCGATGTTTTCAAGCAACGTGAGTAATTCTTTGTGTTTGCCAGGACACTAAAGCCTGAAGGCAACTGCTGGGGAAGGAAATAGCAGAGAAATCTCTAAAGCTGTGCAGTGCTGAGGCCAGGCAGAGGCTGTACTGCTGGCCTGGTACATCCCAGTGTGTGGGTTTTGGGACAAAGTGAGCCAGGACATGTGTGGGACAGGAGACCCACAGGGCATCGTTTTGGGATCTCTTGGGCTTTCAGGTCTGGCTGCAGCTCAGAGGTCGAGTTTATGTTGTGCATAGGAGGCTGTGCACAGGAAGCTCATCTGGAGTTTGTTGGACAGGCTTGATCTCTTCACAGACACACTGTAATGTTTGTTGTGAACCTCGAACCTGGGGACAGCTCTGGGCCCTCAGGGACAGGAGGAGAGACACTGAGGGGCTGGAGCATGTCCAGGGCAGGGAATGGAGCTGGGAAGGGGCTGGAGCCCCAGGAGGGGCTGAGGGAGCTGGGAAGGGGCTGAGCCTGGAGAAAAGGAGGCTCAGGGGGGCCCTTGTGGCTCTGCACAACTCCTGACAGGAGGGGACAGCCGGGGGGGTCGGGCTGTGCTCCAGGGAACAGGGACAGGAGGAGAGGGAACGGCCTCAGGCTGGGCCAGGGGAGGTTTAGATTGGATATTAGGGAAATTTTCTCCTGGAAAGAGTTGTCCAGCCCTGGCACAGCTGCCCAGGGCAGTGGTGGAATTCTCATCCCTGGAGGGGTCTAAAAGTTGTGTGGATGAGGCACTTGGGGAGATGGGTCAGTGGTGGCCTTGGCAGTGCTGTGGGAATGGTTGAACTTGAGGATCATAAGAGGGCTTTTCCACCCTAAATGATTGTGTGGTTCCAACTGGAGCATCTAAAAGAGGGTGCTTTGGCCACCCTACATTGTCATGTGTCACATCCTGCCGTGGTACCATCAGACAGCACCTGGAGGGTGAGCACTCTGCTATCCTGTGCCCAGTCCATCCCTTGCCTGATCCAGGTTTCTTTGCTGCCCCTGTGGAGCTCCCTAACATGGCTCTGCCCTCACCACTGCTGACTGTTCACAGCTGTGGGTTTGGTGCAGCTCTGGGGTTGAATCAGGAGCTGTCATTTGGCTCTGCTCCCTTGGTGGATCCTGAGGTGGTGTTCCATGGTGTGGCCACATGCCTTCAGCCAGAGGAGCCTGAGATTGTTTTAGCCTTCACTTTTCTGTGTTCCAAGTTGTTGCCTGCTGGCCTGGGGCAAAGCAATGTGTTGAAACAAGCCTAGATTTACCTGCATGAGTGGGAGAGTTTTCTCAAACTGGGGAGCAGGTCCCAGCAGGACTGATCCTGACATTGGTGAGCACTGCTTGGTGGCTGCTTCAAACAAGCTGGAGCTTTTTCACATCTCTGAAGGAGGGTGTGTGATGTGTTCTAAGCTGACTTGAGAAACAGTCTCTTTAGGAATATATATATATCTACATATTGAATTTGTTTTCTCTTTGCAGAGATAGACAATGTGGGACAGGGTCACATCCAGCTGGCACAAACCCTTCGGGAGGAGGCAAAGAAGATGGAGGATTTCAGGGAAAAGCAAAAGCTGCATCGGAAAAAGGTCAGGCACCATGGGAAGATGTGCTTTCCTGCAGGGTGTTGATCCTGCCCCAGCAAGGGGCTGATCCCAGTGCTGTCTCATGCCCTGTCCCAGCCCCTGCCATGCCCCCACTGCCTGTGCTGCTGGGAAGTACTGAGCTCCTTCCTATGTGTTGTAACTGTGTTGAACTGTGTAGTAACCTCCAACTTCCTTCTTCTCACTTCCATGTCTTCTTTGAGTGTGTTTTGGGGCCAGCCACAGCATTGGAATGTTTTTAAAGCATTTGATTATAGTGCTCTGTGATCTCCATAGGGGCTGCTAAAATGGCCAAGCCTTTTAACTTCTTCTGGCTTGAGATTCCTTTCTCTAGAAAACCAGGGAAAACTGCTAGAACCAGGGACTGGTTCAGACCTAGCAGAGGGGAGTAGGCTTCCCAGTTTTCTGGCAAAAAAAAGTCTGTGAAGGTGATACAGTACTATATATTGCTAGGATTTGGTTTGTAGCGCTCCTGTGCCTACACAAAGGCTACAATTGCCTACAATTCAAGGCTTAAGCAGAAGCACAAAAGATGAGTTTTGTGAAGGTGATTTGGGTGGATGGAGGTCTTCAAACACATCTCAGTGTGGTCTGTGGCTCTTCCTCTTCTGAGACACAGCGTGTCCTGGAACTTTGATGGTCAGTGATGTGCTGAACCCAGGTCTGTTATCTTCACAGATAGAGCTGATAATGGAGGCCATTCACAAAAACAGGAATCTTCAGTACAAGAAGACCATGGAGGTAAAGCAAATGTGCTGCTGTTTCTTGCCATGTGGGTTAATGCTGCTCACACACACACACAGAGCACTGGGACAGGATTAAATGAGAGGGGTTTCCTCCTCTGCTGTGACTCTTGATGCTGTATCTGTGTGAGTGGTGTGCAGGGTGTGCTCAGAAATAGTGAAGAGCATGCCAAAGACATGGCCAGGGGAAGCCTTGCAGAGAATTATTCAGGTTGGAAAAGCCTCTAAGATCATTGAGTCCAACCATTTGCCCAGCACTAAGCCCACCACTAACCCATCTCCCCAACTGCCACATCCACACCTTTTTTGAATGCTTCCATGGATGGTGACTGCACCACTGCCCTGGGCAGCCTGTTCCAGAGCATGAAAACCCTTTCTGTGAAGAAGTTTCTCTGAATGTCTACTCTAAGCCTCCTCTTATGCAACTTGAGGCCACTTCCTCTCCTCTTGTTCCCTGGGAGCAGAGCCCAACCCCCATCTGGCTGTCCCCTCCTGTCAGAAGTTGTGCAGAGCCACAGCGTCCCCCCTGAGCCTCCTTTTCTCCAGGCTGAGCCCCTTCTCCAGCTCCCTCTGCTGCTTCTCATCAAACTTGTGCTCCTGCCTGTTCCCCAGCCCTTCCCTGGCCATGCCCTTGATTGCCAGAAGCTTTTCACCCCAATCCAAGAGCAGCCTGCCTTGCAAGGCTTTTCCCAAGCTGCCGGGCACCTTTTGTGCCTTCGCTGCTCTGCAGGCAGCCTGTTCCCTGGCAGGCTGAGCTTTTCCCCAAGGAAAAGCTGAGCCTCCCCCTGAGGTGGGTGTGCATCTGGCTGTGTGCTGTCTGTCCTAGGCCAAGCGTCTGTACGAGCAGCGCTGCCGGGACAAGGACGAGGCGGAGCAGGCTGTGCACCGCAACGCCAACCTGGTCACACAGAAGCAGCAGGAGAAGGTATGGGCAGGCATTCACCCAGGGAAGTGGGTGGCCACGGAAAAGGGATGTCTTGCTGCTCTCAGCTTGTCCCAGCTCTGGGTTTTGGGGTGAGATGGGGAGGCTGGTGATGCTCCCCAGTGGGGCTGCAGTGCCACTGGTGACACACCCAGCCTCTTCTTCACCTTCCTTGTCTCTCCCGTTTTTGGCAGCTGTTCCTGAAGCTGGCTCAGACGAAATCAGCACTGGAGGACACTGGTGAGTGTGGAAATGCCATGCTGGGAGGGCGAGGAGAGTGTTTCCAGGGGCAGGGGGTTGTGAAGCTGTGGCATGGCTCGTGGGTGGGTTCCAGCTCTTGGGTCAGGCATGACTGCTTGGAAGCACATGCCCAAGATAGTGGCAGTGGGCAACGTCCCTGGAGAAGCCTGCATGGACCCACCAAAGACATATCTCTCTGCTTTACCCCTGGTCTCCCACCCTTTTCAGCCTTTCTCCCAGCCCTAGAATTACCTTCTAGTGAAGGGATTTTTAAAATAAATGTTAATCATGGAATCACAGAATCATAAAATGATTTGAGTTGGAAGGGTCCTTAAAGGTCATCTTGTTCCAACCCCACTGCCATGGGCAGAGACCCCTTCAGCCAAAATATGATTTGTCTCACAGACAGGAGTTACCAGCAGAGTGTGACCACAATGGAGAAGATCCGGGACGAGTGGCAGAACGAGCACATCAAAGCTTGTGAGGTAAATGCCCCTAAACACCTCCCCATGGCAGCGTGGTCCTCTGGGTTTGCAATCCTGCCTGCAGGGGGCTCAGGGATGGTGCAGATTTCCTGTTTTTGTATTCCCCTGGCAGTGAAGCAGCAAGGATGTATTGCAGCTAACACTGTTGAGTGTGTCAAGCATGGCTTCTGGATTCAAGGCCCCACTGCTTCAATGTTTCTGCTCTTATTTTTTTTTTTTTTTTTAATTCTTCCACCACCTTCTAAAATTGACAGTCAAGGTAGTGATGATTTTGCCACTACCTGCTTGCATGTGAGGAATGGCTGTCTTCTTGAACAGATGTAGTCACCTCTGTATACTCAGTGACCCCAGGCCTGTATGTTCTGGAGCCTCAACAACACCTTTGTTGCTCAGAAGACTGTCTGAAACTCTGAGACTTTACATGACTTTTCAGCAGAGGCTGGAGATGTGGGTGAAACCATCTCCACATGCACACTGTGCCAAGAGCTCTTCACCTTGTGTCTCACAGACCATGCCACTAGTGTGGGAACCCCTCTGAGTGGGTGTATCAGCCTGAAGCAGACTGCCTCACAGGGAAGTGGTCCAGCAGGGATTTCCAGCACACACTGGGGAATTCCAGACTGGTAGCAAGAGGGCTGAGCAGCAGCTCTGCTGCTGGCCTGTGATCTGTGCCTGAGGGATGGACAGGGACTGCAAAGACAGATTTTATCCCAGATCTACTTCAGGCTTGCAACCAGCTTTCCCATTCCCAGCTGTGCTGATCCCTTCCAAATTACCTCTCTTCAGGCTGCTATTCTAATTTTCCCTTTTGAACTGAATTTTCTGTCTGTTTTGTGTGGTGTCCATGGGTGTCTCTGTGCTGGTGTGCTTTTGGTGTCTTTTCTGGAAGCCTCTAGGATGGGGACACATCCCCATTTAGTTTAGTGGTGGCTTGGCAGTGCTGGCTTAGTGGTTGGACTCAATGTTCTTAGTCAGCTTTTCCAACCCTAATGATTGTGTGTTGGAGAGTGGAAGGTAGCAGTTTCACTTTTGCAAATGGATGATGTGGAAGTTTTTCTCTCCATGTGTAGCAAAGGTCATAAGTGGTAACAAGTGTGGATGTTCACGGAAATGTGTAAAAACATGTGAAATTGAGGTGTACCAGACAGCAGATTTCCAAAGGGTTTAAACCTGCTTGAAAAAGGGCTGGGCAGGAAAGAAACAGAAACACCTCCTCTGTTTTCATACATCCCCAGTGCTTTCTTTTATTGCTCCATATCTGCAACATGGAAATGTTTAAAAAAACATGTACATGTGGCACCTGGGGAAATGTGTTAGTGGTGGCCTTGGCAGTGCAGGAGTAATGGTGGGATTTGATGATCTTAGAGGGCTTTTCCAACCTAAATGATTCTGTGATTTAAGGGTACCTGTGTGAGGGAAGTGGGCTGGGACCACAGGAGTACAGGATACCTTGGGGACCTATACTGCCTTTAGGAAGCTGGCTTGGTCTCCCCAGAAGTAGAAATGTTGTGGATGGTCCCCTCCACATTAGTCTTGCAGATTTTCCAAGCTTAGTACTCACCTTTGAATTACCTCGTTGCATAGAGGGATAATTTCTGCTCTGGACAAGCCAGAGGACTCATGGCCTGCTAGTTTCCTGCAGAAGACCAACACCAGCTGCTCCTGGCAGTTAGCTTTGTTGTGGCACATGGGGGTGAGAAGCAATCAGGACAAAAGAGATTTGCCCTCATTTTAAAGATGTTATGGACAGTTTTGTCTGTGTTGTTTCAGTTCTTTGAGACTCAGGAGTGCGAGCGGATCAACTATTTCCGTAATGCCCTCTGGCTCCACGTCAACCAGCTCTCCCTGGGCTGTGTCCAGAATGATGAGGTACCTCCACTGAAAACCTTTATTTTTCTGTGTGGAAAGCAAAGCCCAGTTTGTTTTCTATGCACTAAGCTGTGTTACATTCGAGTTGGCCCTTGACTGACCACAGACACTAGCATGAGTGGGCAAGCAGAAGGATTCGCCAAAACTCTTGCAAATGAGGTTTTCTCTGGGATTTCCACTTTTTTTGAGGGTGGTGAGGCCCTGGCACAGCGTGCCGAGAGAAGCTGTGGTTTCCTCATCCCTGGAAATGTCCAAGACCAGGTTGGAAAGGTCTTGGAGCAATCTGGGATAGTGGAAGGTGTCCCTGCCCATGGCAGGGGGTGGAATGGGATGGGCTTTAAAGTTCCTTTCCAATCCAAACTATTCTGGAATTCTGTGATTCCCCTGACACTGAAGCTTGTGTGAGTACTGGGCTTTCACCCTATGTGTGGTAAGCAGCTGGGGAAAAGCCTTTTTTTTTTTGACCTGATGTATACAAATGCACTTTATTTCCCTTTTGCAGAAATATGAGGAAATCCGCAAGAGTTTAGAAATGTGCAGCATTGAGAAGGATGTTGATTTTTTTGTAAATTTACGCAAAACTGGAAGTTTGGCTCCAGGTAAGAACTTAGTGGAATCTCAGAGAGCAGTGCTGACTGCTCTGTACTCCTCATGGAGCTGGCTGCTGTGGTCAGCATCATTTTGTGTGCAGAAAACATTCATTTTCCATTTCATTCACTGCCTTGCAACACTAGTCTCTGCCACTTTTGACAGCCCCTGGAGATCATAGTTTTTTGGTTTCCTGATCAGGCATTTTCTCAGAGAGGGGAAAGACTTAGCAGCTGAATGTTGGTATAGCAAGTATTTTATGTCTGTAAGAGGCTTGTATTTTACTACTGTCAACTTTCCCTAGCTCCTGTTGTCTATGAAAACTACTATAATGCCCAGAGAAATGTGACTCCTGTGAGAAGTCCAGCTCCTGTACCTATATCAAGGTAAGGTGTGTAACATGTACAACTGCAATTGTTATTGCAAACGATGCTCACTCCCCCAAAACAGGCATATTTTGTTTCTTTCATACATCCTGGACTTCATACAAGGTGGACTTCAGGGCTTGAATGGCTCTTGGTGTGACCTGTCACCAAGACAGATCACAGGAGGAGATCTGAGGAGAGTTAGAAGCATTTGTGGGTGGAGGGAGGAACTGCAGAGCTGGATTCACTCTCGTGGGACAGAAGCTGGGCAGGGAGGACACGGTGAAGGGTTTTTCTGTCAGGGGCAAGATGATGACTGGGGCCAAGACTGCTGCTAAGGATGAATTGCCACTTTGTCTGCCACACTGAGAGAGGAGTCATGTCCAGTTATGGCTTCCTGATGTCTCACTCTGGGCAAAGGCACATACAAAGACATGCCCTGAGGCTCACTTGTCAATTTTTCCCTGAGTCAGTCCTCTCTGGTTATTTTTTCCTCTTCCCCACTGTGTCAGGTTCAATTCCCGTGTTTGACAAGTGGACTGTGGGTGATGAGCCCACCATGACTTGCCTTGCCAGGTCTCCATAAAGCCCAGGCTGGCCAAACCTCTTTCCCCCCCCCCAACCTGGGGGGGGGGGGCAGTGGGGGAGTGCAGAACCAGGGCAGAGGGAGTCCCTTAGCCATGCAGATCCTCAGCTCTGTGTTTCCTTCTGTGCAGGAGGGGACCTCTGCCCACCCCGACCAGTGCACCAGGTGAGTTTCTGCTTTGTGGGCTTTCTGGCCATGGCAGCTGTCACTTCAGCCCTTGCCCAAAGTCCCTTTCCAGCTCCCCTGGACCCCCTTTAGGCACTGGAAAGAGCTCTAAGGTCTATTTGGAGCCTTCTCTTCTCCAAGGGAACACCCCCAGCTCTCCCAGCCTAGCTTGAGCCTCATTCACTCTTGCATCCCATTCCTTTAACATGGATGGCCAGTGTGTGGTGCTTCTGCTCTGTTTAAAGTCACATAATGAGCACTTCTTATGGGAAACCTGAGGGGATTTTTTGTTCTCTCTGTTTCAGGGGAGCCTGATTATGCCACAGTTGATGGCTACAGCTTGGTGCATTTCTAACAGTCACAGTAAGTACCCACTTTTGATGAAATGAGGCTTAAAAGAAAGAGGGGAGGGGAGAATTTTTTACCTAGGCAGATAGTAATATGACAAGGGGGAATGGTTTATACTAAAAGAGGGTAGATTTAGATCAGCTAGAAGGGAGAAATTCTTCCCTGTGAGGGTGGTGAGGCCCTGGCCCAGGCTGCCCAGACAAGCTGTGGCTGCCCCATCCCTGGAAGTGTTCCAGGCTAGGTTGGATGGGGCTTGGAGCAATCTGGGATAGTGGAAGTTGTCCCTGCCCATGGCAGGGGGTTTGGCATTAGATGGTCCTGATAGCCCATTCCAACCCAAACCATTCTGGGATTCTGTAAGAAAGGATTGAGATTAATATGAGATGAAGCCACACAGAGGAGGCACAGTGGAGAAAGATAGGCCATGGGTTAAGGAATGACATTTTGAGGTGACTAATTGGAAGTGATGCTCCTGTCAGCCTTCCCATCACTTGTCTGAGCTGTAGCTGTGGTTTAGACATGGTTGATCCTGTTCTCTAGGTTTTCCAGAAGGCAGAAGACACTGTTGGTCTGACCAGCGTGGCAGAGATGGTGTTTTCAGTTATTCCCAGACACATTGAGCTGAAGTGCTTCTGCTTTTCAAGAGAATATTTGAGGACTCCGATAATTATTTGTACATTCAGAAAGCGCTTACTAAAAATCTATGCCTTTGATCAGCAAACTCCTTGGATGGATCTTCACACTCACAGGAAGAAAAGGACCAGACACGGGCATGATCTGTGTCGGAGGAAGGTTTTGATTTGAAGTTCTTCTAAAGTGTAGCCATCTAGAAAGTCTGGGCCTCCCCTCTCTATAGAACTGAGAAGTTGTATGTGCTGGGAGGAGTGCTGCACAATGCTTTGGGCACGCTGGCTTGTGCTCAGGGTATGTGCATCCCTCTCGGATCTCAGGTTTTGCCTATTCCTAAAGGTTTTTGCCTATACCTAAACTCTTTCATTAGTGGGGATTAAACTTGTCATTTAGGGTAAATTTTACTCTTATCTCTCAGAAATCTTACTTAGAGGGACACCAGCAGTTGCACCACATATCTGGCTTAGCTGTAGCTGTGCTCCAGGCTTAAAAGCAGATCTGCATCTACACAGGGAGGGGCTGTGCCACATCCAGCCTGCTGGGAGGTCCCAGGAAGGATCTGAAGGAATTTATTCAACTCTTCCAACCACCTCTCTGATGAGGGTCTTGTGGGCTTTTAGGTTTATCAGGTTGCCCCTGGTAAGCTCTGGAGAGCAGGCTGGATGGGGCTTGGAGCTACCTGGTCTAGTGGAAGGTGTCCCTGCCTATAGCAAGGAGTTGGAACTGATGCCTTTTTGGGACTACCTAAAAACAGAGGCCAGACAAAATTAAGGGAATTAAATTATGAGAATTAAAAATAGAATAAAGAGAAATTAAGGGAATAAAATTAAGGGAATAAAAAGCAGTTCTATTTATTGGAGGGCCTTCAGGTACATTTTGGGCAGACAAAGCCCCCCCAAGGGCTACACCCAAAAAAATGGACAATGGGTCACAGTTTTCATATTTTTGTAAGTTCGGTCTGTTTGCGTATTGGGGGTTAATCTTCCAATTACAGCTTCAGGTAATGAAGTAATCTACCCCAATTTTTTTGCCTCTCAACTCACTTTTGTTTACATTACTCAGGGCCTGAGACAGTGAGGTGTCCTTGATTCCCAGGCCTAGAGAGGAATTGTTTAGTCTGACCAAAATGGGAAAGCAGTAGCTAACACTTTGTATAGAGTTACATCCTAAAGAATTGCAGGATTACAAATATATGAAAAATATAAAAGCTAAATCTTAAGGCATCAGAACTAGGTGGTCCTTAAGGTCCCTCCCAATGCAAACCATCCTGGGATTCTCTGAATCTATGATTTAATTACCTTAATGTGATTCTGTAAACTTTGGACTTGCTCTGACTATGCACCACTGGAAACAAACTTATCTGACTATGCACCACTGGAAACAAACTTATCTTCTGGAGCCATGAAACTTGTTTTTCTGACCACTTCTCCTGAAAGTTCCTGCTCTTGTTGTTACCACATATATAGATATGATTATGGCTTTGATTCAGAAGCTTATGTGCCTCGGGGCTTCTGGTCTCTCTGATGTCCCTGTGTGCAGTGCTGCTTCACTGCTCCTCGCTGCTTTATGACACTGGATACAGGGACACAGGGCATGGGGATAAACACACAATTTACCTGTCTAAACCTGGTGCCAGGTCGCTAACCTGAAGCAACAGGATTTGCTGTTTTTATGATGTTTTTCAAGTTGAATCTGCATGGCTTCAGCATGTGCCTCAGCCCACCAGTCCTTGGGGTTTTTACTGGATTTATTTGTGTGGGGAGGATGACAATGAGCTCTAACATCTGCCCTGCTGCCTCACAGAGAGCTGTGTAGAGTGCACATGGCAAGGAATCAGCTATCCTATTTATTTCTGAAAGGCCAAGGATACAAATACTCTTCTGAAGGAACCTGCTGTAGTCTTAGTTCTATAAATATATATTTTAAAAAATAAGTTTTGAGTCTCGTGTTCTGGATACGTGTTCTTTTTTAAAGTTATCGTGTTCACAACTTTCTGTTGGGGATGGGTTTGGGATCCATGCAAAGCATCCTAGTCTCTCCTGGATGGAAACCTACAAGATCACATCCTTTCTCAGCCTTTATTTCAGTCCTTGCTCAATACCAACACAGTAGTGGGAGAAAAAACCCCAAAAGAGGATGGCTTGAGAAGTGCTTATGATTAGCCAGGAGCTGCAGACCAGGCAGGGCTGTTAGCCCTGGCAGAGTGTCTGCTCTGCAAAAACTTGCATGGTTTCTTTTCTGGGATTTTTCCACTGACTGAGCACAATAGATGCTGTTTGGCTTTCCTGGATGTAGAGGTGCCCTACAGTGAGGCTAAAACTTGGATTGCACATTTACTAAAAGCACAGAAGTAATCCCAAAATCAGGGTGCTGGGGAAGGTTTCCCCCTACACCCACCTACAGTTTACACTTACAGTTTTCCCATAGATAGTACAAATTCCAGGTTACACTAGAAACATAAAGCCTTCTCAAGCCCTAAGTACAAGGTCCCACGGAGAGAATAGTGCCTGTTGAAGGCCATTAACGGGACTGTGATGTGTTCTGCAAAGTGCCACTGAGCTCTGGTGGGGGCTCATCCTCCTGGGCATTGGGAGAAGTCTCTCCTGCTTCCCGTGGGGCTTGGGCCCTGCTCCGGCTGCTCCAGGGGATGGCTGGGTGCCAGGACAGGGCTCTGAGGGACAGCAGTTCCTGGCCTGGGGCTGAGCCAGCATTCCTGCTGTGCTGGAGGTGCCTCACACCCTGGGGCAGACAGGAGTGACCTTACACTCCCCATCCTTGCTAGTGGGGGCTTGGCTTCTCATCCCACATTCCCTGTGGCAGAAACTTGGGATGGCCCTGTGGATGGTCTTTGAGTCCCTATAGCAGTCTCTGATTCACTGTAGGCTCTTTGTGAGTCCCTCTGGGCAGTCTGTGTGTCCCCATGGAGGGTCTGTTTGTCCCTATGTCAGTCCCTATGGATGGCCTGTATGTCCCTGTGGATGATCTCTGGGTCCCTATGGTGGGCCCTGGTCATCCATGGAGTGTCTGTCCGTCCCTATGGACAATCTGTGGGTCCCTAGGGATGGTTTCTGTGTCCCTACAGCGACCCTACTCACCTAGGGATGGTCTGTGGGGTCCCTGCAGACGGTTTGTGTGCCCATGGACACTTTGTGAGTCCCTGTGGATGCTCTGTGTGCCCCAATGGATGGTCTGTCAGTTCCCATGGCTGCTCCGTGGGTCCCTATGGATACTCTGTGTCCCCATGGACACTCTTGTGGGTCCCTGTGGATGGCCAGTGGGTCCCTATGGATGCTTTCTGTGTCCCCATGCACGCTTTGTGTGACCCCATGGGTGCTCCGTGTGTCCCCATGGATGGCCGGCGTGACCCCATGGACATTCTAAATGTCCCCATGGATGCTCTGTGTCACCCCATGGGTGGCTTGTGTGTTCCCATGGACACTCTGTGTGTCCCCATGGATGGTCCAGGTGACCCCACAGATGCTATGTGTGTCTCTATGGAGTGTCTGTCTGTCCCCATGAGTGTCTGTCCATCCCCACGGAGTGTCTGTCTATCCCTATGGAGTGTCTGTCCATCCCTATGGAGTGTCTGTCTGTCCCCATGGCGTGTCTGTCCTTCCTCATGGAGTGCCTGTCTGTCCCCATGGCATGTCTGTCCGTCCCCATGGAGTGCCTGTCCCTATGGAGTGTCTGTCCGTCCCCATGGAGTGTCTGTCTGTCCCCACGGAGTGCCTCTCTGTCCCCATGGAGTGCCTGTCCCTATGGAGTGTCTGTCCGTCCCCATGGAGTGTCTGTCTGTCCCCACGGAGTGCCTCTCTGTCCCCATGGAGTGCCTGTCCCTATGGAGTGTCTGTCCGTCCCCATGGAGTGTCTGTCTGTCCCCACGGAGTGCCTCTCTGTCCCCATGGAGTGCCTGTCCCTATGGAGTGTCTGTCCGTCCCCATGGAGTGTCTGTCTGTCCCCACGGAGTGCCTCTCTGTCCCCATGGAGTGCCTGTCCCTATGGAGTGTCTGTCCGTCCCCATGGAGTGTCTGTCTGTCCCCACGGAGTGCCTCTCTGTCCCCATGGAGTGCCTGTCCCTATGGAGTGTCTGTCCGTCCCCATGGAGTGTCTGTCTGTCCCCACGGAGTGCCTCTCTGTCCCCATGGAGTGCCTGTCCCTATGGAGTGTCTGTCCGTCCCCATGGAGTGTCTGTCTGTCCCCACGGAGTGCCTCTCTGTCCCCATGGAGTGCCTGTCCCTATGGAGTGTCTGTCCGTCCCCATGGAGTGTCTGTCTGTCCCCACGGAGTG
>VZRH01001937.1:411086-437749 GCA_013397555.1 Urocynchramus pylzowi | reverse complement strand
TTTTTTTTTATTCTGTAAAAAGATTACTGCTGTTCTGCACTCCGTATCCATGAATTTGTAGTGTTTGCCAGGCGTGTGAGGGTTGTGACAGGCCTTGTGCTGTAGCAGGATGTAAACAAGGTTTTTATTGTGCTGTCCCACGGCCTCCTGAGGGCTCCTGTGTCCTGTGGGGGAGCGGGGTGAGGGTGCAGCGGTGGGGCTCACCCGCATTTACAGTGTTTTACTGTAATTTTACTGGGAGACGGTCCCACAGACGGAGCTGGGGCTGTTCACCTGCACAAGAGAAGGCTCCAGGGAGAGCTCAGAGCCCCTGCCAGGGCCTCCAGGGGCTCCAGGAGAGCTGCCCAGGGACTGGGGACAAGGCATGCAGGGACAGCACCCAGGCAATGGCTCCCACTGCCAGAGGGCAGGCACAGATGGGATATTGGGAAGGAATTGCTGGCTGGGAGGGTGGGCAGGCCCTGGCACAAGGTGCCCAGAGCAGCTGGGGCTGCCCCTGGATCCCTGGCAGTGTCCAAGGCCAGGCTGGATGGGGCTTGGAGTAACCTGGGACAGTGGAAGGTGTCCCTGCCCATGGCAGGGGGGGGCACTGGATGAGCTTTAAGTTCCCTTCCAACCCAAATCATTCAGTGATTGTGTGAGACTCCATCTTGTCTACGTTTGGCTTTGAAATGCTGAGAACATGGTGCTGTGTGTAACACATGATAGTGCTGCTTCTTCAGAAGTTGGTGCTGCAGTTTTTAAGTATCATTCTTCCTAGTTTTTTATCCTGTTTTGAGTCTTCTCCTTTTTCATGGTATTAGTACTGACAGCTTTCTGAAGGCTTTATTTTCTTTACACAGAGTGTTTGTGGGAATGAGCTGAACTACCTGACATAGTGGAAATGTTTTCCTTGGTTTCTTAACCTCTTTCTTGTTGTCCCTATGGACAACCATGTAGAGCAAGGACATTGAAGTCATGACTGTCAAAGCTCTTTGGAAACACTGAATTAATCGACCAGTGTTCTGTAAAACCAGGGTTAAATCTGAGTGTCACGTGTGGGTGTGCTTCCTGAATGGAAGGCAAGTAAAGATTGCAGGGAAAAGCAAGGCCAGGAGAATTACTGTGTCGTTGTTTTGGTTTTGATTCAGCCCCCTGGCATGTGCAAGGCAGTCAGACCTTCAAACTGCTGCCTAAGAGAATTGGTTCCCTGCAGGAAGGTGTTGAGTCATGGATGACACTGCTGTTTCATTAAGGACATGTGTGTGGTGACTCCAGTCTTTAGCCATCCCTTCCAGGTGAAATTCATTGTGAAACAATTCACTGGAGGTGTCACATGTGAGAACCCTGAATTCTCCAGTGCTACATGTGACCCATTTCTGGTGTTTCTGTTGCTATTACTGTGCTCACCTCTGTTAATACTTGGGTGTGCCTGAGGATGCAGTTTGCAGGTCAGTCACATTAAGGACTTTTCCATTCCCATGCCACAGAAAAAGCTGTAACGTAGTCCTTTGAAAAGCTGGAATATTTGTGAGCTGAGAGAAAGGCTGGCTCAGCTGCAGAGCTGCCAAGTGGTGGAATAGAGCCCAGGGCTTTCTGACAATAGTAGCCCCAAAGTTAAACTTGTGCAGCACCAACAGCATCAGGCATAGGGCAAGGCCAATGAGCAGGTGCCATTTTCCCTGTGGAAGTGTCCCTGTTGTCCTGTGGAAGTGTCCCTGCCTATGGAAAGGCATAGGCTTTAAGGCCCTTCCAACCCAAACTATTCTGGGATTCTTTCATATATGGCTTAAGCAGAATTTTCCTCTGTGTTAGTTCAGAACTTGATTTCTCTCATTCTTTTTCACATGAAATCTCTTTTAATGATTATGCCATTTTTTTTTGCCTAGGAAAGTGAGAACTGAAAGGCACATCATAAATTTCAAAAACAGCTGTGTATGGGAGGGATGCAGGCTGTTACTGAGAGATAAATGGAGTTTATTCTATATGAGGACTGCAAGAGGAAATGTTGAGATTGTAGAGGGGAGAGGACCAGCAGGTGTTTGTGAAGTATGTGGATCAATGCACTGTGTAAATATGATTTAGTGATACAGTATCCCGTGGAAATTATTGACTTCGAGGTAATTGTCGGGAGATGCTTATTATGACAAGTCCTCTCTTAAAGAATTGCACTGATGTATTTTTAGCCTCTCCCCTGCAGCTTTAGCTAGTGAGTCAGAGCTGTTTTGTGATCAGAAGTGTTTACAGGTTTTAATACACCAGAAAACAGTATGAAAGCAAAGCCAGAGTAATTACTTTTTTTTTGTAAAGGACCTGTGAGCATATGTTCAGGGTAAAATTAGCCTTGAGATCAAGGTGAGCTAGTGCCTTGATTTGAGCTGTTTTCATTTATGCTTTCTCTTAAGGCAAAAACATTCAGATGTTTAGTGAATATATGTGATATATGAGTATGAATATGTGTGTATATGAACATATGTGATACTGTGAGCAAGTTTCCAAAACTGTCTTCTTTTTCCTATTATTATTTCCCCAAATTAAAAGCTTTTACTCATTTTACCTGTTTCCATTGTTACATTATCTGGGTCATCCAAAACTGGAGCACTGTGACCTAACTCCTCAGTTTTGCTCCTAATAAAGTGCTAGGTCTACTTAATTTACAGACTGGCTAATCACTTTGCCAGTTTTTTGCTTTACAAATTGGCAAATGATTTACAGATTATCAAAATGTTAGTTAATTTCCTATGCTGTGCTTTTGGGTAGGAAGCTAATCTACACCTTAGATTAGGTTTATGGGAATTATTTAGCCTCAAACTAATTGTAATTTTAAATTGATTTGCAGTTTTAATGTCACTGTTAAGTTTTTCTACGTCTCCAGTGTGTATTGCCTGCTGAAAATAGGTATTTCAGTAATTGTTAGTACTTTACTATGGTTTTAGTAACATTTAGAATGTAGCTAAGGGTTACATTCCAGACTTGCTTTGTTCTGAAATTACTGTTTTGAAAATATTTTTCCAGTCACTAAAATATTCTGTAAAATTTCAGATGGATCTGGATCACAGAGTAACTTTCTTTTTTCTTTTTGTGTCAATAGGTGAAATTGAGTAACTCTTCTTATGTGTCAGGGACCTGTTACGTTGATTATTTTCTGTGTTGATGAAACAGTCTGTCCTGTGATATTTATAGATTTTTGATTAGAAATGTTGAAGCCTTGTGCAAGAGCACAAAACCACACACTGGTAGACAGTCTTCATAGGGCAGCTAAAGAGCAGATATTTGTTTGGTGTATTTGTTTTTTATCTTTAACATGATGAAAATTAGTATGTTTAAAAGGGCTTTTGGAGTCACAATGCTGACAAATACTGCTTTTGATGTTGGTGGGATTTGGGATGCAAGATGAAGAGATTCACTTGGCAGTGACACTGTTAATTTTTTTTTTTCCTTAGGAAAAAAAGAAAAGGAGTAGTGAGGAGCCCCAGGTACAAGAGCCTGATGATGTTTTCCTGCCTCCTGTGGCAGAAGGGTCTTCTCAAGCCGGGAGAGTGCAAGTGGAACATCCTGGAGAATTCACAGAAATTCAGCTCAGAGATGAAGTAGACAATAGGAGAACTATAGATGATGTGTCTGATATCCCCCAAAGTCGTTTGTCTTCAGCAAATGAAGGGGTTCTGGCAGTGACTCTGGAGCCTCCCAAAGATGCAGAAGAGGTCAAAGCTGATCCTTCCCAGGAGGAATGTGTGGGGGATGTTGAGAAAAGCAAGTTGGACAAACCTCAGAGCCCTGTGGAGGCAGTTGCTAGTGGATCTAGAAATTCTGATTTATTGAGTAGTACCTTTCAGTCCAGTGCTGCTGCCCCTCTGTCAGTGATGGGCTTTGTACAGGGCAGAAGAGCTGAAAACCGACAAGACTTCAGAGATCCTCTCTCCTGCTCTTCAGAGAAGCTTCCTCTCAGCACCTCGCAGCGCTCTGAGAAATCCAAGTTGCGTGTTCCACGGCCGGTTTATCCAGACCTGTCCTTGGAGCTGTCCTACGAGAAGCCCACCATCATGGCAGTAAAGCCCCTGCTGCACCACGAGAGGCTGTACCCAGAGCTCCCCTCTGAGCCAGAGCTGGTGCCATTCACCAGGGAGCAGCTGAAGATCTTTGAGCCCTGTTCGTGGCTGGAGAACGTTGACTCCTATGCCGAGGAGTTCGAGAGTGTGGCTCACCAGGACAGGCACGAGTTCTACGAGCTGCTCCTCAACTACATGCGCTGCAGGAAGCAGCTGCTGTTGGCTGAGGCAGAGCTGCAGGCCATGACAACAGACTGCCAAAATGTGAAGGGGAGATTATGGACTTTCAAGGAACAACAGAAAACTGTGCAGGTGCTGTTGCCGAAGCTACTTTTGAGCCCAAACTATTCAGAAATTAGCTTTACTTGCCAGGTTTATCATAGTTAAGCTGTTTTGTTGTAAAAGAATCACAGAATGTTAAGGGTTGCAGGGGACTTCAAAAATCATCTAATCCCAGCTCTTGCTTTCTATGGGCAGGAACACCTCCCACTTGACCAGGTTGTTCAAGGCCTTATCCAACCTGGCTTTGAGCACTGCCAGGATTGGGGTTACCTTCCTGGGCAGCCTGTGCCAGTGTCTCACCACACTCACAGTAAAGATTTTTTTTTTCGTAATATCTAACCTAAATTTCCCCTTGTTTCAGTATAATCCCTTTAGTGCTTGTCCTCTTACTACAGTTCCTGATAAAGAATCCCTGTTCAGCTTCCATGTAAGCCCCTTCCAGATAGTGGAAGGTGCTGTGAGCTCTCTAGACTCCTCTTTTCCAGGCTGAACTTTCTCAGTCTGTCTTCATAGGGAAGGGGCTCCAGTCCTCTTACTGGCTTCTTTGCTTCTTCTGGACTTCCTGTGGCTCTAAAGTTCCATATCCAGAGATTATTGCTTTTTCTTTCTGTCTCTCCACTGACCCCCAGTACTTCAGAATATCATCCTCTTGAGACTTAAGACAGTTTGTTATTTGATTTTTAACTTCTGCTGTGTGCAGGGCAGTGGGATATATGTTGGTGATTTCTTTTGGGGTCAGAAAGGATGAGCTGTGTACACCCAGTACTGTCCGTGGTGTCAGGTGAAGTTTCACAGCAGTTCAGGCAGAAGTGGGGACAGTGGTGGAGTGACTGTAGCAGCGATGTCCCATCTGGCCTGCTGCCAACTGTAGGGACAGTTTCCATTGATGTCATTCCTGCTGTCAGAGTGGCAGCTGCAGGGGAGCTCGAGTTGTGCTCAGGAGCAGCCCCATAGCTCAGAGGGAGCATTAGGGCCATCCACTGGTTCCATGAGTGTAGCTGTGGTTTTTCTTACTTCCAGAAAGGGCATGGTACTCTGTAACATTTTTGTCTGCAAACCTGAGGGGTTTATGGAGCTCTTTGGGGCACACATCAGAAAAGTTTTCCCCCAGACTCTTTCTGTGACTCTTGTCTTTGGAGCTCAGCATTACAGTGGGAGTGAATGAAGTTGTTCTGATGCTGTTTATAGCCCACACATTGTCAAAATTGTCCAAAGATGCTGAACACCTATGCATAGGGTAGATTTTACTGTTTCAGTGAATGCTGCTCATCAG
This sequence comes from Urocynchramus pylzowi, assembly GCA_013397555.1. NCBI lineage: Eukaryota > Metazoa > Chordata > Aves > Passeriformes > Fringillidae > Urocynchramus > Urocynchramus pylzowi. The sequence continues at coordinate 432,166 of VZRH01001937.1, read as the reverse complement.
AGTTGAGGAAGTGAACAAATTCAAATTCTTTCCTTTTTCTTGGGGAATAACACTGAGCCTCACTGGATTCTAAGGTTTGCAGTGATTATTTTCTATACCAAAAGCAATTTTGGCTTCACTCTTGCATCTTCTGAGGTCATCATAGAGTTGTGTAAGATTGCTACTTGCTTTATTTCATCCCAATTCACTATATATTTATTGTGTGTACCGAATAATTGTTGTCTTTATACCAATTTAAAATTCTTATTCTACTAATTTAGGAAACACAGGGATGCTTTCAAGGTAAGCTTTCACAGTGCTGGTTCTTAGGAATGTTTCCTGATTGCATAGTAGATTAACAGGAATGTTATTTATTGTAAGAGTAACAAGAATGTTATTTATTCTGTTTTTCTTGTGCTGAAGAAGTAGAGATGAGGCAGAGGAAAACATTTTAAATATTCAGTAGGGAATTGCTGCAAATTATCAGTCCCAGAAGTTTGTGAAATATTTATCTTGTTCCAGTGAATGTTTTAGCTTTAAAATAGCAGGTCCAAATATATGTGGAAATCTGTAAACTAAGAAGCAGGTGCTCTCACTGGGAGTGAGACACCTGGTTTCGTTCACATCTCTCAGTGCTGCAGGCAAGTAACTTCTGGCTGTTCCCAAACCTGAGTTACTGAGGGTTTATAAAGTAATTTTTCTTCAGAAGTCAAGGATCTGAATCTTCAGTGATCAGTACCTCTAAAAAGCACATAGGCTACTGCCAAATATTTGTCTTTTCCATTTATGAAATGTCCCCTTTTATGAAAGCCTTGAAATCTGTTTAAGAGACGGTTATATCACGATTGATTTCAGTTAGGGTGACCCAACAAAATGTCAGAACTGCTGACATAAAATATTTGCTCTCTTTTCAGGGTGTGTGTGCAGATCAGTGCAAGGTGACAGGTCACCACCGCTACCAGACAGTGGAGCTGAACGAGGGCGTGCTGGGGGAGCTGAAGAAGCTGTTTGAGGCCAAAGCAGAGCACGTGCACCAGACCCTGGCACTGCACTCCTACACTTCGGTGCTGTCCCGCTTGCAGGTGGAGTCCTATGTTTACAGGCTGCTCAGCAGCTCGTCCCTGCTGAGATCTGTGGCCCTGCAGCAGCAAGAACAAGGTGTGTTTGCTGGTCTGGGCTGCTCCCAGTCCTCGTCAGGGTGCCCAGCACCTTGTGTGGCTGCAGTTTGGGACTCTTGTGGTGTAATTTGTGTACTGGAGTGCTTCTCCTCTGTTACAAAAAACTGTTGGTCTTATGTAGGGATCGGGACTTTTCTCACAGGAAAATGTCCAATTCCCTTGACTTTATCACCTGGGTAGTAAAAGAGTCATTCCTGCTGAATGCAGGAGTGACTTCTGCTGTCTGAGCTGCAGACTGACACTAGTTACTGTACAAAAACACTGTGTGGATGGGATGCCCAAATTCCCAATATTTTGTTGTCCAAGGCAGTATCTAATACAGTTTTTTTTCCCCAATTCTAAAATGAGGTGGATATTTTTCCTTCTTAATTTCCTCTTGGAAGGTGGTTTGAAATCTTAAGCTCTTAATATTTAGAATTATCTTTTTGGTTTTCATCCTGAGTGTTTTGTTTGAGTTCATGCCAATATAAACTTCTAGCTAAAGTATTTCTCCTCCTCCTGCCCCAGATATTTTTCTTTCTTATTGCTCCTCCCTTTGCACTTCACCTCCCAGATAGTTTGTGTGCATAGTAAATGGTGGTTCTTAAAAAGCTGATGTTGAGGGAAGGCCTTTTGTGAGAGTAACCATAGTATATTCTTCATATAGTTAGTGTCCAGAGCTTAATTACAAGATGAAACAAAGTATTGTTAAGTATTTTCTTCTGACAGATTTAGTGTTGAAATGTCTTGGTGTCTGCACATAAAGAGAGCAGTTTTATATCCAGCCCCAAACCCATTGTTCATGCTGCTACTTCCTGTCAAAGCTTCATTAATTCTGTTTTTAATTTACAGTTTCAAAGCAGTCAGAAAATCTCTCTTCAGACTTGAGCCACTTGAAGGAATGTATCAGTGTCCTTTTCAGCTTCACTCGCAGGGTTATTGAAGATCCTCAGTTTCACAGTGACCTTCTCATGTGGCTGCAGAGACTGGTGAGGGATTAGACATGGGTATATCTGATCCAACGTACAGGATGAATTCGGGAATAATTTCTGGAAGTGTTACTGTTTCACTTCCTGTCCCATGGACAATGGTTTTTTTTTGGTGGGGTTTGTCCTACTTGAGGAACAGAATCCCTTAGCAGATCTTTAGAATTGATTGCCTTGTCTAATAAAGTCAAACAGCATTAGTGAGGACTGGCACCTAAGCAGCCAATACTACTCACAAGGAACTTAATAATATTCATTGTGCTTTTACTTATCTTGAAATTAGAACTGCTCAGACTTGTCAAGGTGGAGAAATTTTGTTCTTGCCAATTTCTAAATAAATTAGATTTTAATGCAGTTGGAGAAAAAAATAATTACTTTATGCCAAAGAAAATGATTTGTGGCTCATAAGGCAAGCAAACACATTTTAAATATTGTTCTCCTGTAACATGCTCTGAAAATTCAGGTTTGTTAGAAAGTGTGAGAAATGAACAGTATTACGCTAGTTAGCAAGGAAATGAACTTCAAAATTATTTATTTGATTTCAATATACTTCCCTCTAGGTGTCTGTGCTGCAGAGAATTGGCTGTCCAGGTGACCATCTCTTCCTCTTCAACCACATCCTTCGGTGTCCAGCTGGCATCAGCGAGTGGGCTTGTCCATTCATTCAGGTGTGAATGTTTAATTCTTTACTGTCAGCTGGTTGGAGTGGGAGTGGCATGGGTAGGAGAGGACAGTGTCTTGTGACCTGCTTAATCCCTCATGACACACACTGACTTTCCAGATGTGTGGAATCATGGTGGCAGTGAGGGTTTTGTCAGGGAATACATTTATCCATGTTAGGCCAACTGTGTGCAGGTTGACAGGGGAACACACTTCACTCTTGACAGGAGAGATTCCATGAAAGGGAGTCAAGGCTTTATGCACCAGGTTTTGGGAGTGTTCTCCAAAAAGTGGAAAGCATATTTAGACTTGAAGCAGCAGCTGTCTGTAAAAAGTGAGATTGGAGTCAGTTCTGTGATGTGTAAGGTATCAGGAGGAACAGATTTTTTTATATCCTATACATTGAAGTGGGACTGATTTCCCTGGAAAGTTCAGGGACAAAGGAAAGGGTTCACTTTGTCTAGGTGTGAGGGAATGCAGTTATTCAAAGGCACCAGGGTGTTCTTTCAAAGAACATACTTGCTCTTCTAAGAGGAGAAAATGTTGGAAATCTAGTCACAGGAAAAGGGCTTCAATTACACTAACAGGAAAGACAAACAATGCAATAGAAGTATAGACTAGAATAAATTAACTTGGGAAAGACCCTTAATATCAATTAATATCTAATTAACCTAATGTGGTAACTCTGTGCTCAGTGTCTGAATTTCCCCTGGTGCCCAGTCCTGCATGTGGCACAAAGAGAGCGTTTGTGTTTTATTTATGGAGCTTTTGATCTGGGTGTTTTCCCCCTGCTTCCTTTAATTTTTCTAAGTAATTCTTTTGGACAAGTCACAATATTTTGCCATGGCAATTCTTTGTCCAGGGTGTGGATGCTGTATTTTATGGATTCTTTTAAGTCTTACCAAAAAGCTAGTGACAAATGAGAATTTCTCTGCTAAGAACAATTTGCCCTTTGCTTATTTAGATTTACTTAGATTTTTGCATTTAATTTCAGATCAAAGTCTTGGGTAACCCATCGGGTGTCTTTCATTTCATGCAATCTCTTGCCTTGCTTATGTCTCCTGTCAAGTAAGTATGAACATGATTTTGTAAATATGTTCTGATTATTTAAGAGTAGAAGACACAACACACAATCTACTTGTAAAACTCTGAAAGTTCATTGCAGGCAAAGTCATAAAAGTGGGCACAGATAGATTCACAGTTTAATTCAAACTCTTATTGCTCATTCATCTTTAAATTCAGCCTTGGCAGTACCTCCTGGTGCTGTACACAGTATGATGCAGCTCTCTTTCAGCTGTGAAATAGCTCGTGAAGACTGACAAACCCACAGGTTTTGTAACTGGCTTCTGAAATATCTCTTGCTTTGCACCATGGCCTGTTTTTTATACTGTCTCTGCAATGGAATCCCCCGCATAAAGGAGTTGAGCTGGTGTACACACTGATTGGACTTTCTGATGTGTTTCTCATCCTTTTTAAATTTTTTTTTTTTTTTAAATCTAGTAGGAATGTGGTGCTTGGAGAAGCTAGTTAATGAAATGAGTCATGAGTGAAAGCAGTTATCTTCTCTAGATAAAATACATAACTTGCCTCTCCCTCTGCCCAAATTTTGAAGTCAAAGAATCAAACTGCTGGTATTTAGGGGTGTCATTATGATCTTGATAGTTTTGGTTTGAATTAAGTGGGAGTCTTGTTTATTGAAAGCTGTTATTTTAAAGGGTTTTATTTTTACATTTCATTTCTAGAATTGCCTGGGGAAACCAGTGTGTCCTGAGGGAATGTGTGTTACCAGTGCCATTTGATACTTTTGTTTGGAACAAGGGCCAACTTAATGTGTCTGGGGTGCTGCTCTAAATGTTGATACCAGAACTTAGAGCCTCCACAGGATCTGCTCTTAATAGTAAAAGAGCTGAGGCTTGTCTGTTACAGCTCCTGCATGTCAGGAACCAGGTTATCCTAGAGTAATTTGCAATCACAGGATTGTTTAGGTTAGAAAACACCTTTAAGGTTATTGAGTCCAAACCTTAACCCAAAACCACTGTGTCCACTGCTGAACCATGTCCTCTGCCATCCACAAGCCTTCTGAACACTTCCAGAGATGGTGACTCCTCCACTGCCCTAAACAACCTCTTGCAGTGCCTGACCAAATTTCCATGAAAAAATTTTCCCTAATATCTAATCCAAACCTCCTATAGTACAGCTTGAGGTTGTTTATGGTCCTGTGCTTTTAACTTGGGAGGAGAGTCCAACCCCCCCAATCTGTCCCCAAGGGGACACTGCACTCCTGTCAGGAGCTGTGCAGAGCCACAAGGTCCCCTCTGAGCCTCCTTTTCTACAGGCTCAGCCCCTTCCCAGCTCCCTCAGCCCCTCCTGGGGCTCCAGCCCCTTCCCAGCTCCGTTCCCTGCCCTGGACACGCTCCAGCCCCTCAGTGTCTCTCTTGTCCTGAGGGCCCAGAGCTGTCCCCAGCACTGGAGGTGCCCCAGCAGTGCCAGCACAGGGGACAGGCCCTGCCCTGGGGCTGTGTCACAGCCTGGCTGGCACAGCCCAGGGGCCATTGGCCTCTTGCCCACCTGAGCACCCTGGGATTATGTCTAGCCACTGGCACTGGCACCCCCAGGGCCTTCTCTGGCAGGCATTTTTCTGCCTTACTTGCTAATTTCTTACTCTTGCATCTGGATTTTTTAATATCGTCCCTTAACTGAAAGATTACTGAATTCAGAATTTTTAATTTTTCACACTTGATTTTTCACTTTAAACCAGAAATCGTGTGGACTTCATGTGCCATATGAAACCAAGTGAAAGGAAAGGTTCCTCTTCTTCTGGGAAGGAATCTGGGAACTGGACTCTGGTAGATGAAGGAGGAGAAGAGGTACAGCAGATGACTTCTTTTGTTTCTCTTTGTTTTGTCCTTTATGCTTTTGTTCAAACTCATTGATCTTTCTGAAATGGGTGATGAAAATCTAACTTGTTAAGTTAAAAAGCATGGTTTGAATTTGCTTCTATTTTAGTCTCATTTTGTCTCTGTGGTATAACTGTAGAGAGTGGAGCTTCCAGTAGTGGGTATTAGCAGAGAGAATTCTACTCCTAACAAAACTGTAATTAGTACAATAGTGAAGCCCTTTACTATTGGTTTTACTGTAGAGCTACTGAAAATACCTGTACTTGTCTATAGGATGAGGATCCTGAAACAAGCTGGATTCTACTCTTGGAAGATGACTTGATTGCTGTGTTGTCACAGTTCCCATTTCATGAGCTCTTTCAGCAGTTCCTCGGGTTTACATCTGAAGGTAAATCAGTTGCTAGAGTTATTCCTCATTTTGCTTATGCCAATTATATTAATGACAGCCACTGCCAAAAGTGCTACTGTATTATGAAACTCTCTGAGAAAAATAATAATAAACCTGTGCAACAGCTCACAGGCTAAAGAGAGGAGATGGAAGTATATGCCACGTGTATGGGATGAATAAAAACCTCATAGCAATATGCAAAACATTAGAGCCTTTTCCCTTAGTTTTGGTTTGGTTGTCAGTTAACTCCCAAATGTGCTTTCAGAATATTTTTCCCCCTCACCTCTTAGTTGTAATTGCTTGTAAGAAGTCTTGCTACCTGCATTGTTTATTTGTACTGTCATACTTAGCAGATATTTATTGTTCATTTCATAAACAAAACATATATTCCAGTTCACGGTATGGTGAATTTTTGCTTTGAGTGCTTTTCAAGTTACTTAAAAAATCCAGAATTCACTTTTTTTTTTTTGACACTTATTTTTGTGACTCTATCTTAGGTGCTTATTTTCCTGAGAAAACATCTCCCCAGAAGATGATGAAGATTTTTGCCTTTGCAAACTCCTTAGTGGAACTTCTGTCTGTGGGATTAGAAACATTTAATAGAGCACGGTACCGACAGTTTGTGAAGAGAATTGGTCAGCTCATCAAGTAAGAGATTTTTTTTCTCTGTGCTGTGATTGAATCTGTTTTATACATATATTAGATATTCAGAGCTGCTAAAAAATCCCCAGAACCAACCATCAAACAACCAAAAAAATCCAAACCCCATCCAAACAGTTCTCAGGAGGTTTTGCTGTGACATTTGGTCAGTTCAGCATTAGCCAGTCTGAGAATCTGAAATAAAGAACTGCAAAATCTAAATGCTGTGAGTGCAGAGGAGCCAGGTGAGCTGTGGAACACCAGGCTGACTTTTGTTAGTGATGTTGTTAGGCTTGTCTTGGTTAGTCACTGAACCCCAACAAACAGGAATTCCTTGAATTTCCCCTATCTATAATGTTACTGCTTTATTTCCGTCGTTACTCAGAATTGTTTTGGGGTTTTTAGTTTGCTCCCTGCAAATTGTCCTATTGTTGCAGTAAGTAAATGTAATTGAAGCCTAAATGCTGCTCTTTATTTTTAAATCTCTAGCATTTACTCTACATGGCTTCTATGAGCGTATTGTCAAGGGGGAGTACAGTCAAATCAGAAACAAAATCCATCTTTTTCTTTGTGTTATGGAGGCAGTAGCTTTCTCAGTGTAATTATTCCTGTGTGAGCTTTCTGCCATTTCATCCTGTACAGTTACCTTAAAACTCCAAAGGTCACACACAAACTAATCTGGTATAACAGAATATTGTGCCTTGTGAGCTTGCAAAACCAAGGAAAGAGAACACAGAAATTTGACTGATACAATTTATATAGAAACCTCTGGAACCCAGAAGGCAAAATGTTGGACATGTCTCTTGTGGCTAGACTCTAATCTGGTTGCCCTTGTCTGTGTTTTCCTGTGGTGGTGACATACTTACTGATCCTTCTTTGGCTTGTTTGCTCTGCTGTGTAGGATGACACTGTGTCATGTGAGTGACCACTGGGCCCAGTATGTGAGTGGCAATAAACAATATGGATCAGTAGAACACCCCTACTCTGTGGAAAAATTGCAACTGGAGTTCGATGAGCTGTTTTTTAGAGCTGTTCTACATGTTCTGAAGGCAAAAAGGTGGGTAATCCCTTCACTGTCTTAGTTTTGGAGGAGTTGAATACTTGAAACTAGGATTTGGAGTAGCTTTAAATACTTAAACATTTAAACAAGACTGAAATAACTAGGGTTTTTCAGTGCATTGGTAGCATCAAAGTGGGGAGGAATTAGGCCATGAATTGTAGTAGAAGATTTCAGAAGCTCTGAAATCTTGGTCAGTTCACAATGAGCTTGGCTCAGAATCTGAGATGCTAGTACACATCCTCACATTCCTAATTCTGTTATATAGCAGAGGTGTGGGCCAGAGATATCTCCTTTCCAAATGCTGGGATTTATCAGGGTGGAACTGTTCCTAACTGCCTCTTCAAATCCAACAGGTTGGGAGTCTGGCTGTTCATGTCTGAGATGCCTTACGGGACCTTGTCCAGCAGCATGCTTTGGAGGCTCTTCTTTGTCATGCACTGTGCTGAGAACGAGCACCTGGAGCAGCTCTGCTCTGCTCTTCAGCCTGCTGACTACAAGCAAAGACTCAAAGGTAAAAGTCCCCCCCACAGAACCAATTCTAATCCATTCAGCTGCTGCTGCATCAGCTGTGGGTTTAACTCTTTGCAGGTTGCATTGTTAAATGCACCCTTGACAGCATGACTGTCCAGTGGCTGCTGAAATGTCTTGGGCAGTTCATGGTTTTCCAGGACCTGTTTGTCCAGATTGGCATTTTAACAGCAACTGATGGATTTACTGTCCTAGTTTTCTCTGTGGCTGCCTCAGAGCTGCAGGAGTGACATGCAGGAGGTACCACTTGAGTATGCTTGTATGACTTCCCATCTTGACCTTCAATAGTATTTGGAGAGTGAGGTTTAAATCCTAAAGTACAGACTTCTGTATCACCTAGGGTTGGTGTGGCAGTTTTTTGGTTGGCTTGTTTGTTGTTTTTTTTGGTGGTTTCTTTTTTTTGTTTTGTTTTGTTTTCTTTTTTTTTTTTTTTTTTTTTTTTTTTTTTTTTTTTTTTTTTTTTTTTTGTTTTGTTTTTTTTGTTTTTTTTTTTTTTTTTTTTTTTTTTTTTTTTTTTTTTTTTTTTTTTTTTTTTTTTTTTTTTGTGACTGGTTGACTGTTGAGGTGCTGACAGTCCTATAGATAATGTATTTTTAGAATCTTCCTTTTTTTTTCCTACTGAACTTGCTAATTTTGGCTTCAGTAACTCACATTGTGGGAGATTGCTTATCATCCCCAGCTATGTTAGCTTTATCTCAAGCCTTCTTTTCATGCATTTCTTGTCCTAAGTGTCACGCTTTATTTTTGTTTCCTCATGACTTTTGTCCCATGTTGATCTCCACAGTGAACATGGTGTCTTCAGCTGTAGCAGAACTATTTAGAGGCCAGCTGGAATGCTAGTTTCCCTCTACTGCTGCATTCATGGATAATATTTCAGGACTTGATTGACAGGGGGCCAGGTAAACAAATAGTTTACTGCTCCCTACGTTACAGCTTCTTTGCTGTCTTCAGGCAGAGCAGATCTCATTTTTGTCAGTTTTACTTCTCAGCTGGCTGGTATCCCAGGCAGCTGTTACCCCATCTACCCAGTCTTGGTGGAGAAGCAGGAGACAACGGTGATTGTGAGAGGTTACTGAGTAACTTGACTCTGTGCAATCTCATGTAACATTTAAGGTGATTTTCACGGAAAAGGGAGAGAGATACAAAGATTGTAGTTGTGTGCGCTTGATGAAGTGCTGATCTGATAAGCACTTGTCAGCCAAAACAGGAACTGTTACACTGTTTCAGTAGCATGTCTTTTTTTTTGGTTTTGCTGGAAAAGTTTTACTGTATCTGTTATGGGTTGCAGTAACAACACCTACTTTTTTAAATATAACTATCTTTTTCAGGCATTATTTTGCTTCCAGCTAACTTTTATATTTCAAATCCCCTGGTATGCTGATGCAAGATTTCTTTATCCTCTTCATTCTCCTCAGTGAGTTCTATCACCATAATACTGTTTTTCACCCGTGTCTAGACAGGGAATATCAACAGTTCTTTGAGTGAAATCCATCTAATCTTCTGAAATATTTTTTTTTTAACTGACACTTAACAAATTGATGCTTAATGTTCTGTAATTTGTACCCTGGAAGACCATGACATTAACATTCTCTTGGGAGAGAACCTTTTTTAGTGATTTCTTCTCCAAAATTAAGCATGAGAAAAGGGTGGTGAATCTACAGATGGAAGCAAGCCTTGGTTAATGATGGAAGCTTTAGGCATCAAATCCATTGGGGTGGGAGTAATGCCTTTTTGGGATTACCTAAAAACAGAGGCCAGACAAAATTAAGGGAATAGAAAGCAGTTCTATTTATTGAAGGGCCTTCAGGTACATTTTGGGCAGACAAAGCCCCCCCCAAGGACTACATCCAAAATATGGACAGTGGGTCATGGGTTTTCATACTCTTATAAGTTTAGTCTATTTGCATAGTGAGGGTTCATCTTCCAATTACAGCTTCAGGTAATGAAGGCATTTACCCCAAGTTTGCTCTCCCCCAATTCACTTTTGTTTACATTTCTCGGAATCTGAGGCCTCTGGTTGATTCCCATGTTCCCTTGATTCCCAGGCCTAGAGAGGAATTGTTTAGTCTGTCCAAAATGGGAAAGCAGTAGCTAACACTGTATATGGAGTTCAGAGTTATATACTAAAGAATTGCAGGATTACAAGTATATGAAAAATATAAAAGCTAAAATCCTAAGGCATCAGGAGCATAGTTGCTATTCTGGTGAGTGGCATCTCTGCCCATGGTAGAGATTTTAAACTAGATAATATTTAATATCCTTTAAATCCAAGGATACTATGATTTTATTTGTAGTCACAGTTTCCTTGCTGCCAGTAACAAGATTTGAGAAGTCAGTGATTTTTAGGGTGTCCTGAACTTGAATTGTAGTGTGATTAGAGGAAAGGAATAGGGTCAAGTAGCAAGTGGATGGTGAAGGTGTTGTTTTTCCACTATGAGATGACAGGATTCAGGTGGAGTCTCTCTGCTTCCCTTACTCCTCGTCCCTATCTTCAGTCCCAAGCTATGGCTTGGTGTGGGTTTGAGGTCACTGTGAAGCCCACAACTGACCCCTTCTCCTCACTGTCACCCTGCTGTGCCTTTAGATAAAATAATGATGTGGTCATTTTTAATGTCCTTCTGCACCATGTCAAAAAAACCCCTGAAGTACAAGGGGAAACAGAGTTATCTGTAACTTCAGCATTAAGGATAAAAAATAGCATTAAGAAATGGAGGTGAGTGGATGAGGCACCCCCTGTTTGCCTTCTGTATCTGTCAGCAGTCTGGTTTCTCTTACTGTTTGGAAGAAACTGTTTTCTTAAATTGCACAATCCTCTAGCATGCTGTTCCATGAGCTGTTTTGCCTGTACAAGGCCTGACCTTCTCAGGTTGGAGTAGAGTTGCAAAATTCTTGAAAGCCCTTAAAATAGAATGTAACCTAAGTGCAGTGTTTGATCACAAGCACGCTGAGCACATGTGTGTCCAGGTTAGGTAGCTGAGTGCACAATGGATGCTTCTTCTGTATATTCAGATGCTATGATAAAATCACTGTAAACAGTGTTTGTTGGCATGTTGTGATTCAGAGAAGGCAGTTCACTCTCCAAAACGTTTTGCAGCTCAAATGCTGATTTCAGTGCTTGTTTTGCTGCACAGATTCTATTTAAAATTATTTGGAAGAAATAAAACAATAACATTTTAAAACCCTGTACAGGTTCCTTTGTATCCTTACCTTCCTGTTGTCCCACACCCTGAGGAATGGAATATTCATTTGCCTTTGCAATACCTCTTTTGGGTTTAAAGAGGAAACCTTGAATTTGAGTGAAAGCATATCTTAGCCTTCCTGCTTGTGCAGGTTCAGTTCTGAGACAGATTCCAAATGAGTGCATCCAGAATTTTTTTCTTGTATTGTATTTGGGAAGCTCAGACTGGCCTTCTTTGTATCTCTTGGGCATATTCAAGACCTGGGGCTAGAGACTTGCAGAATTTTTATTTGTAGTTGGCATGGAATGATCTCCACAGATCACTTCTCTGGGATTTTGAGTGAATAACTGTATAAATGCTGCTGATGTGTATCCTATTGCACTTGTAGCATGTTTCTTTCACTTGACTTTTTTTTCTAGATCCAGAGCACCTTGCACAGTTTGAAAAGTATCTCCAGTCAATGAACTGCTCAGAAGAAATTTGTCTGCTCACCACATTTGCTCAGATGGCACAAACCAAACGGGCTGATGTTGACGAGGATTTTATCAAAATTGTTGTTTTGGAGATATATGAGGTGAGTAATGTTAGTGGTCCATTCAGGAAAAGAATGAAAATCCTCTTTTTTTTTTGTAACAGTGGAAGATGTGAAACTTTCATAGCTTCTGTAGTTTGTTCTACCATGGAATTAAAAAAGTGCTACTTTTTAAAAAAGCACTGAATTAAAATTGCCTGAAGTACTTGTTTTTTTCTGGGAAAACCCCCAGTTTTTCTGTAAGCAAAGCCAGAATGAAACAAATAAAAATACATTTATTTTGTTTCATTTTTCTCATGCAGGCCTAACATGGAGCTCTGTAATTCCTTATGTGGTGTTTTTTCTGTTGTTTTTGGTGATATTTTTATTTTTTGTGCCTGTGGCTGTGTTGTTCCTGTATTTAGTTTTGAACAATTTTTTTGGCACTGTGACACAGAACTTTCTTGGTCTTTTAGGGCAATCAGTTTCACTTTTCATGTGGGCATTTATCAACTTTGTCTGTGATAACAAAGAGCAATTTAGTCCTGTGTTTTCCAAAAGACATTTTATTTCCATATTAGTGAAGGTCAGCCAGAAGCAGTAACTTCTCCCTGCTCATCTTCTCAGGTGTCCTATGTTAGTCTTTCCACAAGAGAGACATTTTCCAAGGTTGGTCGGGAACTCTTGGGAGCCATTGCCAGCATCCACACACAGATTATTTCTGTACTGCTGGATCGGATTAGAGAGACCATTGAGAAGGTGGGGATGGTAAGTGCTGATGTCTATAATTTAAGTAATTTAAATCAAACACCCAGCTAAACCTAGAGGCCATACCAGGTTGTGTGAGAAGACACACTTGGCTTGGTATAAATAGATGTGTTAAGGAGCTATCTGTGGGGATTTTGGTCATACCTCCCTTTCAGATTGCAGGGCACAGTGCTGATTATTGTTGTGTGCTGAGTACTGATATCCTCTTTCTGCTCTGTTTCCTCAAAGGTTTCTTTATATCTGTTTAAAGAACTGCCCCTGTACCTGTGGAAGCCTTCTTCGTCCGAGATAGCCCTGATCCGTGACTGGTTGTTAAATTACAGCCTGACAGCAGTGGAGAATAAACTGGCTTGCATTATCTTGGAAGGGCTGAACTGGGGATTTGGTGAGCATGTAGGTATTGAAAACAGGAGCCTTCAACCTCCTGTTTCAGAGCAAAAGTTAAACTCAACTTGGGAGTAGAGCAGAATTTGAAAACAGTTAATTGCATGCTTTTATATTATGGCTGTACACCTAATGGCACAAAATGGGAATTTCATAATAATTTACAGCACTCTGCCTGAGGATTTCTTGTTCTGCTTTCCTATAGTGCTGCAGATGAGTTTAAGAGATATTTAAGCAGGGATTTTCCCCTCAATTTTTCCCTCTCTAAATGAGGAAATAGCTGACAGGACAATTTTTTATGAATCACATGATTAAAATGCTTTTAGCTGCAGGAATAGAAGAATCTTTCCAAAAATGTGTAGGAGATTGGTGTGACTGTAGTTTGCATGCTGGTATCTAGGTATGTTTTTCACAATGCAAGAAAAATAATGATTGAAATGAGACATTTCAAAACTCTGAACATTATTTAAATGATTGGCAGTTATTCCATAATACTGGGTTGCTCCAGGAGCTCCCTGAGTTCAGGATATAATTGAGGGTGAATGCTGTTTCAGAGAAAATTAAAAATAGATTGGGGAGTAATGTTGCCTCTGTTCAGTGATTTAGTTCAGCATTGCATTCTGTGCATTTGGTCATGCTGAACTCTTCTCTTTGCCATGCTGATGGTTGTACATTAATGTTGACTCACTTTTTCTCCCTGTTTCTTGTAGACATGTAAATAAAAATGAATATTAGGGAAAACTAACAGAGTTCCTTGCTGTGCAATAGCAATGCCATTTCTGTACCCTTTGATGTGGGCAAAAATGACTTGTATATGTGGCAATTGATAGAGGAATTGCTGTGTTTTCATACAAAAAACATGGTAATGGGATTTGGTTTTGTTTTTAAAGGCAGGAGTTCAAGTGTCTGTATTATGTAATTTAAAATGGCATCTATGGATTTTGGAATTAATTATCATATGTTCATAAAATGCATGTGGAAAGTGAATGTTATTATGACTTGTAAAAAAATAATCTAGTTGATGGGCTTTGTACTGCCTAGTGCAAGCCTGGTCCTCTTTAACCAGGAGTTGGATTTTTTTCACTGGGCAAGATATTTGCCTAGATATTGCAATAATTAATTTGAACAGCCAGGAGAGACTAAGATCTATTTCTCTGTGGTGCAGCTGAATGTACAGTTGTAGAGATCTCTGAAATGACTCAAGGTTTTGTGTTCTGACACTGCTTTTTGCAGAGTACTCTTCACCTGGATCCAGCTGTCCATTCTGAAGTTGCATTGATGGTACTGGAAGCGTATCAGAAATATCTCTCCCAAAAACCATATGCTGGGCTGCTTTCTGAAAGCATAAAACAGGTATCCTTTCTTCTTACTTACAAGGAATAACTTATGGATGGCTTTAGATGGGAGAAGCTGCAGGGCAAGACCTTGTTTTCACTTTTTTTTTTTTCCTTCTTTTTAAAGCTGTTCTTTGTCCAACTACAATTTTGTAACATACCAACACTCAGGGTTGTCTGCACCCACAGAGCTATTTGAAAATTCTGTTAGACTTCTATTGCACATCTGTGTGAGAATCACAGAATCATAGAATGGTTTGGGTAGAAGGGACCTTAAAGATCATCCAGTGCCACCCCCTGCCATGGGCAGGGACACCTTCCACTAGCCCAGGTTGCTCCAAGCCCCATCCAACCTGCCTGGGACACTCCCAGGAATCCAGGGGCAGCCCCAGCTGCTCTGGGAAACCTGTGCCAGGGCCTGCCCACCCTCAAAGAGAACAATTTCTTCCTAGTATCTGATCTAAATCTACTCTCTCTGTTTGAAGCCATTCCTTCTTGTCCTGTCATTCCATGCTCTTAACAGTCTCTCTCCATCTTTCTTGAAATGGACATTTTAATTTTGACCCACTTGCAGGTTTGTGAATATCACAAACTGCTCCTCCTTTACTCATGCAGAGATAGACAGTACTTGGTAATGCAAGGCTGTTTTCATTACTGGTGAGCATAAGAGAACTCACTCCAGCTCTTATCTTATTTGAAGGCTCAAGTGTTAATCCCTTTTGGAGCTTTTCAGCAGTGGGCAGTGTTTGTGACCTGAAGACACCACAGACATTTATTAAATTCATTTTACAGCACACTGAATTCAGGAAGGGATAGCTCCAAGTTACAGAATGCAAATGAAAGGATAGAAAGATCAAAGTTAAAAAATCCTTGTGTTGTATATTCAGTCTAAGATGCTTTTATGTATTTACTCAGAGATTTTAGCATTGTGCTGGGCTTTGTCTTCTCACTATTTTTTGTACGGTGTTTGGTCCTCATCTGTACTTTTTTCCCCCAGACTTTCTTCTCACACTTTGAATGTTCCTTGTTGTCTCTGCTCTGTTCTGACTTGTTCCTCTGCACTACTTACCCATGGTTTGTTGTCATGTGCCAGCCAGATGAGTTCTCTTTTTTAAGCCAGTGTCAGCCCTAGTTGCCACTTGTGTGGGAGAATCTGTCCTGACTTGCATGAGCCTATAACTAGAATTTGAGAGAAAATAGTGCTTAGGTTCTTGTACCCCTACTCAGAGAGTTTGAAATGTCTACATTGCCCTCCAGCTCTGCAATTTACACTGCTCTGTCAGAACATGTACATTTTTTTTTTTTTTCTCCAGAGACGTATAATTCCTTGTGATCTAGACATGGTCTTTGTGACAGTGGACACATACACATGTGACTCTGCCTGTCCACATACAGGCTTTTTTCTAAGGAGAGCCTGCCAGGTTTTAGGCTTTTCATTGGCAGATAATATTTTTGCATGTATTTTTCTGTTTCGTTTCACTAGCAGTCCTGAATGTTTTAAACATTGTTGAAGATTGTGTCTGGATTTTTTTTTTTTCAGTATTAAAATTAAAATTTAATTTAAGGTCAGCATCTAGCTTGGAAAAATTTAAGCAGACAGTCTAAGTTGATAGACTTTAAATAAAGGGATGAGGGAAGGAGAGGGAGGTAGAACTCGAGGCCAGAGGAAGAGAGTGGTTAGATAAACTACACGGTATGTCTAAAACATAATTGCTGTTGGTCTAATCCTAGGAGGTTTGGGTTGGAAGGGACCCCAAAGATCATCCAATTCCCCTTCCATGTACCAAATCCCAGCCCAGTGCCACACGTGCCATGTCATGGCCGTGCTTCCCCTCATTCCTGCTCCTGCTGCTCTGTTCCAGGTCTCCTACCTGGCGAGCATCGTTCGCTATGGGGAGACACCGGAGACTTCCTTCAATCAGTGGGCGTGGAGCTTGGTTTTGAGGCTGAAGCTGCACAGGAACGACCGTGGGGTGCAGCAGAGCGGGCTGGCTGCCCCCGCCCGCGACGCCGCGCCGGACGCCGCCGAGTCGGTCACGCTGCACCCCCTGCTCAAGGCCGTGAAGGCAAACGTCCCCATCGGCTGCTACCTGGCACTGGCAATGACCACCCTGGGACACAGGTGAGGGCTTTTTGGGTGTTTGCCTCGGGTGGGTGGCCCCAGAGAGCGAGCAGCCTCCCCAGTGCTGAGCTGGGGGTGGTTAACAGCTTTGTGTCTGTTTAAGGAGTAAAGGGCTTGTGATGCAAGGGGTGCAGCAGCTTGTCATCTCTCTTATGAGGAGGAGCTGAGCCTGGTTGGTCTGGAGAAGAATGAGAGGGGATCTCATTAATGCAGACAAACATCTCAGAGGCAGGTGTCCAGAGGATGGTGCTGGACTCTTTTCAGTGGTGTCCAGCAAGCAGTGGCCACAACTAAAACACAAGCAATTTCACCTCAACATGGGGAAGAACTTAATCATGCTGAGGATAGCAGAATGTTGGAACAGCTGCCCAGGGAGATTGTGGATTCTGCCTCTCTGGAGACATTCCAAACCCACCTGGACTCATGCCTTTGTCTCCTGCTCTGGTTGACCCTGCCTTGGAGGAGTTTGGATTGGATAATCTCAAGGTCTTTTCCAACCCTAGCTTTCTGGGATTCTGTGATTGCAGTTTCACAGAATCCCAGAATCATTTAGGTTGGAAAATACCTCCAAGGTCATCAAGTCCAACCTGTGGCAAATCCCCACCTTGTCACCCAGCCCAGAGCACTGAGTGCCACGTCATTCCTTGGACACCTCCAGGGATGGGGAGTCCACTGCCTCCCTGGATAGCCTGTTCCTGTGCTTAATAATCCTTTTTGTGAAGAAATTATTCCT
Organism: Urocynchramus pylzowi; assembly: GCA_013397555.1. Taxonomy (NCBI): domain Eukaryota; kingdom Metazoa; phylum Chordata; class Aves; order Passeriformes; family Fringillidae; genus Urocynchramus; species Urocynchramus pylzowi. The sequence goes on along the minus strand of VZRH01001937.1, from coordinate 414,841 downwards.
GAGTTCTTTCAAACAACATGCTATTTCCTTTTTTTTGCTAGTAGTACTTTTTTTGCCTTCTGCACTTTAGGGTTCAGTCATAAGAAATAGTATTGAAACAGGGGATTTACAATAATTTCTCTAGACAGGAGTAACTTTGAACCACACTCACTGAAAGGGTTGTTTTAGAGGTAATTTCTTTTATCAGGGCAGCACTGCATTCAGAAAATAGTGAGGAGAAAGAACCCACTCACTCTGGGAATGGTAAATAAAGAGCATTATAAGAGCAGTGAACCTCTTAGCCATGACTGTGTTCCAACACAGTCTTTTCCAGTGCATTTAGCTGGTTTGGAAGTAAGGCTTTTGGATGTAATCAAATGTTTGACGTACAGAGCCACACAAAATTTGATCAATTCTCACCAGAACTGTTTTCCCTGAGTCTGTGATCCCTTTGGTTACATGCTGTGCTATTCAAGATTTTCACTAACTTCTTTTCTACGTATATGTTACTCTTTTAAGGAAAAATTATCTGGCCTTTCTTCTCCTTCCCCAAGGAAGGAGAAGAATCATTGCTTCATAATTTTATCATTGCTTCATGATAAGATTATGCCATAGATACTTACAAAGCACTGAATGAGTTTGAGACTGATATTAAGGCATTTTGGGTTGAGAGTGGGAAGTTTTCTATAACATTGAGCATAAAATAAAAAAAAAAAATCAAAGAACCTCTTTAGTTTGTTCCCCTGCATCTTCTCTTTTCCCTGGAGAGGGAGGCAAATTGTCCAAGTTAGGCAAGAATAGTCAGCTTTAAAGTGATAGAAAATTCATGAAGTCTTTTTGGAAGATGGGACACTGATCCCCAGAATTGATTTGTGAAGGAAGGAGATACTTAGCAAATATTTGAGAGGGAAATACTTGGAAAATCTGTCAGCTATTGAATGACTACTACACCTGAAGAAAAAAGCTCTGTATTTAGCTGTTTAGATTTTCAAAGACAAAGTGTAAAGTTATGAATGTGTTTACATCTCAGTTAATAAAAACTAAATCAACACCTTGTCTCCCTTTCTGCTGATAGTGAATGTGTTTTTCTTAATTTTTTTTTCTTTTGTTTTCTGACAGCATTGAGAAATTCTGTGCTGAAGGGATCCCTCTTTTGGGTGTACTAGTCCAGTCTAGACATCTGAGAACAGTAGTCCATGTGCTGGATAAAATTTTACCCTTGTTTTACTCTTGCCAGTATTACCTCCTGAAGAATGAACAGTAAGCATTATATATTCATAATATGCTCATTTTTAAATTTTATATGTTTGTTTACTTAATTTATTCATAGTTGCAGTGGAAGTTAATAATAATCTTTTGGTTTAGATACCTGACAGTCTTCCAGACAAATCCTGAGTCAGATTTGGGTGCTGATGTAGATCAAGGACTGGTATTTAGTCCTGATGAGCTGCCTTCAATTACAAGCTGGTGTGAAATGTTCATGTGCCCAGTGTATGGCTGAGCTGGAGCAATTAAATCTGCACTGTGGTTGTGCATCAAAGCCTTTCTGTATGTGTCTCACTGGTGCTGTTGAGCTGATTTTAAATTCTCTAGAAGCAGGCTTTCTATTTAATATGCAGTAAGAGGTATTTTAATTTCATTTGTTGACATCCCTAGGTTTTTATCTTATGTGGAACTGTTCCTTCATCTGGATAGTGGAGTCCCTCAAGGAGTGACCCAACAGGTTACCCATAAGGTGACACAGCACTTGACAGGAGTGAACTATGGAGAAAATGTTAAGCTGCTCAGTAGTATGATACAGGTAAGAAGATTATTTAAAAGAGAAAAGGGGGAGAGAGTGTTTAAAACCAAGCTTATTTGACTGAGTGTTAAAGGTTAGAAAGGATACTGAACCTGGCAGTTCAGTCACAGAGTACCCTGTATCAAGCATTAGTAGTTGGGTTTGGTTTCTTGAAATGCTCCTGCTTAAACTTGCCTAAATCTGGCAATGCACGTGACACTAACAACAATATTTACCTTTCAGACTTCTTGGAAAATTAATTTTCCCATACCAGGTCAAAACTGTTTAAAAAAGGAAATGTAAAATGCAGCGCTCCTTTCTTGTCTGTGTTATTTGAGGAATGCAGCAGAGATATTAATGTTTGCAAGTTCTGCTTTTTACCATTAATTTAAGGCCCTGGAATGGAAAAATGTTCTTGAGTTAGGGAGCAGTAGTGTTTTTTTAAGTGCAGAAAGGTCAAAACCTAGGGCCCTCTGATATTAGAGAGGTATAATGGAAACAGACCTACTCTGGGAAGGCCTTTTGCAGGAACACCAGCCTGGACTTTGGAAGTAGGTGCTGTTTATGCCTGCAGGTGTCCTGCTTAAGGCTTCTGTGTCTGTTTTTGCTGATAGCACAAGGTCCTCTGCTCTCCATGCTGCAGAATCTGCAGATGTTTGGATGATGAAGATAATAAAGCTGTCCTTACTTGGGTATAGGGAGTGTTGTTGTAAATTATTTAATTTAAGGATAGCCCCACAGCTTCAACCAAGTCAAACAGTCCCCCAATAAATTCTAAAGCTTTACTCAAAGCTGCAATCTGTTGACCAATCTTACCCTTTAATTTGTCAGACTCACATTTTTCTAAGTGACCATCCAAATGGAGTGGGGCCAGCTGCAGTCCTGGAGTTCTGGGTGCAGGTCCTCACCAGCCAGCAGCTGTGGCACAGGGACCGGGCCACGCTCTGCCTGCTGGATGACTTGTGCAAAGCTGCCTTTCAGTACAGCCAAGAGGACTGTGTGCAAAAGCTCCTTTACCAGCAGCACAAGGTAAATAAATAGCTGTGGTGTTTTGGTGTGGCTGTTGAGTAAATGGTCAGCTCATCTGTTGCACAGTCGGATTTTGATGTGAATGTATTTTCCTGAAGTGCAACAAGAATGACTGTGAAATCTTAGGATGGTTTGGGTTGGGAGGGACCTTTACAGCCTATCCAGTTCCACTGTTCAGGGACACCTCCCACTATCTCAGGTTGCTCCAAGCCCTGTCCAGACTGTTCTTTTGCACCTCCAGAGATGAAGCAGCCATAGCTTCTCTGAACAGCCAGTCATGATGATGAGTGATGATGAGGTTATCTGATTTTTTCCTGAGTTGGTCAAGAAAATTTTTTTCTGAGTGAGTCAAGATTAATGAAATGTCTAATACTTCAATAATAATGATTAATAATTACTACTAAAACCAGTTTGGAACGCAGTTTTCATTCACGTGAGTTCTGTTGTGGTTTGTCTTCTTTGCATTTCAAGTCTTTGATGGAGTGTTTAGGACAAAAATGGGTGTCCTCCCCTGAAAAAAACCAAACAGTTTCTGCAACAGGACTTTTTCACTGAAATAGAAAGTCCAAGCAGGCATTTCAGTTGTTCCTGGCTGAGCTGAGGTTGGAAAGTAACAACAGGAGGTGGAAAGGAACCTGGATAAAAATTGAGCGATCCACCTGTAGCTTCTAAATCACCTGGTTATGAAAAAACCCCAAATGTTTTCTGTTTCTGTGCAGAATGCTTTGGGCTATCACTGTGACAAGGGTATGCTGTCTTCACTGGTCAGTTGGATCGTGGCAGGCAATGTCACACCATCCTTTGTGGAGGGTAATGCCAACTCCTCCCAGGTGAGTGCCATGATGGTGTTTTGTGGTTTTGTGATGGGAAAAAATGCAGCATACTGGTCTAGGGTTTGTTGTGGTGTTTTTTTTTTTTTTTTTTTTTTTTTTTTTTTTTTTTTTTTTTTTTTTTTTTTTTTTTTTTT